>CM035808.1:88339345-88916969 GCA_020466095.1 Chlorops oryzae | reverse complement strand
CGCCTAAGCAAGGAAAAGAGGAAGGATACCTACACAGTATACCGAAAGAAAACCAACCTCTTAAAACAATTCATATTGACCACTATGGCCCTGTAGATTCGGGAAAAGGGAAAAGACACATATTAGTAGTAATTGACGGATTTACGAAATTTCTACGTTTATATACCGTTAAAAGTACAAGTTCTAAAGAAGCAATAGAGGCTCTTAAAGATTTCTTTAGAGCGTATAGCCGCCCTAGATGCATTATTTCAGACCGAGGAAGCTGCTTTACATCACACGAATTCTCAGCATTTTTAGAAGAAAACAATATACAACATATTAAAATTGCTACGGCGTCACCACAAGCAAATGGCCAAGTGGAAAGGGTAAACAGGAATTTAGGGCCAATGATCGCTAAACTGCTCGAGCCTAGTGAGAACTATGCAGTGGGAGTCAGTAATGGAGAGAATAGAGTTTGCTTTAAATAATACAGTACACAGAAGTATAAAAGAACACCCATCCATTATGCTGTTTGGATTTCAGCAAAGAGGCAGTGTAATAGATAAACTGAAAGAAAACTTAATTGAAAACGAACAAAATTTTACCAAAAGTTTAGAAAAAATAAGATTAGAGGCTGAAAGGGAACAGCATAAACTTCAATCATATAACGAAAAGTATGTAAATAAAAAACGTAAGAAACCACCAAGGTACGGGGAGGGCGATTATGTTGTGGTCACTAATTTCGAGTCAACACCAGGTATATCAAAAAAACTGTTACCCAAATTTAAAGGACCTTATAAAGTAACAAAAGTTTTAAGAAACGACAGGTATTTATTACAAGATGTTGACGGATTTCAACAAGCAAGGGTGCCTTATAAGGGAGTTTGGGCCATAGCAAATATCAAACCGTGGCTAAGAGAAAAAAAAACAAAGAAAAAAAACTACAGGTCTCAAGCTTCAAGATAGCTCCTTCAAAATACTACATGATCGGGACGATCCTAGTGTCAGAATGGCCGAATTGTAGTAAATATGTTACTGTAGTATAAGCGTTAGTAGCATACTGTAGTAGACAGGGTACTTTATTGTAAACGATAGCAGCATACATTATTAAACATTGTATTTAAGCACTTCATTTGTATAAACAATTATTTCAACATACAAAATTAATATTTAAGATTATCTTTATACACTCTTCAAATCGTATGAACCATGATTAACCTGGCCTTACTGTAATAGCATAAGTTTGAAGTCTCACTGTACAAACGATAACGGGACTGATGCGAAAAAGGGAAAAGAAAAACAAACAAGCGTCAGAATAAATGTGACAAGCAAACGTTAACGACGTGTTTGATTCCGCGGTCATCCTACTAAACCAGAAACCTGTGAAACATTTTCCAAGCATATGGAGCTGGCATGTATCTGCATTTTGTTTCGAGCATATTCTACTTGCTCTGCTCATAACTCAGCAATAAATCGTCATATGAAAACAAAATTCAGTCCCACTTCCAATAGTAGTACAACTGACCAGAAAATAAAAAAAATCCAAGACCCGATTTCGACTGTCCGCTTGGCGTGAAATGACCCTGCTGTATTATCTACTCATTAACAAAAAATAAATAAAATCCACCGCTCGCCGGGAGTGGGGTTTGAACCCGCAGACATCGGAATGTGAGGCAACCCAGCAGCGAAACTGCGATTGCATGCCAGTGCCATCAACTCTAGAATCAACTCCAAAATAATGCAATAGCATTACAATATGCATAAGCAATTCATGCTTTTTCTAAAGTAATCAACTCCACTATTTCATATACTTCATCAATTTTATTTGCATTGTATTATATTGTATTATATAGGTAATGCAATAGGAGCGGCTTTTTATTACCAATCGCCTATTAGTAATGCGTGTTTTTATTTGGAATGCATCGGTGAAAATACTCTTTGGGTAATCAATGAATTTATATACGAAAGTAATGCAGCGCAAGAGATAAAGGTAATCCAACAATAAAACGTCATTGGTTCAATGACTGCATTGATGAAAGGTAATGCAGCAGAAGCCTTTACCGCTTACCGCCAATGTCACACAACGTTAAATGTAATGCATATTTCAACAGGAAAGGAATCGAGTGTGTCATCAAATGGCATTACTTGTCATCGATGAAGCATCGATGAAGCATGCATTACATTCGCTGCTGGGAAGCTCTCGAAAATTTTCTTATTATTGCCACGAATCATCTACAGGCTGCATTATCATTTGCAACTTTGTGCATTACCAAGAGCGAAATATTGTGCTTGAAGTAATGTAGTGTATCTGCTGTTTTTTCTTAAACGACTGCGTTGATTACCGGTAATGCAGCAGGAGCCCTTACCCCTTGCCACCAATGTCATTCAACGTTAAATGTAATGCATATTTTATTAACAAAAGAATGGAGAGAGTCATCGAATGACATTATTCGGCATGGATGAAACATCGATGCCGGATGCATTCCATTCGCTACTGGGTTGTTTTTTCTATTTATGGCAACCGTACTGTTGGGGGTTTACCGTTTTAATGATGTTCTCAGGATGAACTCTAAGCGGGAAATGTCACCCTGACATCATCGATGAAGTCAGGGTGACTATGGAGCCGGAACGCGTGCGATTTCATAGGACATTTTTTATGACATTTGAACAGCAGTTGGACAGTGAAATCATGGGTGACATATCATCGTGGTATTAAAAAGTTTTACTGGTGATTCTTTGAATATTTCGCAAATTTAAAAAAATCTATTTTAAACAACTTTTGTTCTTCTCAGCCAGGGATTGTTCAAACGATCTTGGGATTCTGAGTCTAGCATTCATGCTAACGCTCAACTGACGCTAAAACCTTATTTAAATTTCATTAGCCAATGAGTTTCAAGAACATTAACAGCACTTTATGATGACATGTCCCCCAAAGGAGATAATCTACCACTGGGTTTAAATTGGTTTTTTGAGGCGTGTGTAAAATATTTAAGGCATTTCGACAAAATAAAGTTTAAATGGAAACAATATTTTCGTGTGTATGGTGGGTGGGGAAGAAGCGTGTTAGGCAATCCGATTTTTATTGAATTTTTATTTATGCTCAATGTTATTAATAGAAACACTGCTACCAAAGTTCATTGCCGTACCTTGCTTGTTTCTACAATGTCCACTGAAAATCAGCTAACTTATGTCGATTTTATTAACACATCATTCGAATAATTATATATGGCATCTGGGATGGGTCGATAAGTAAAATCCAATAACGACCAACGATATTTTTGAATGCTTGAATTTCAAAGAATTTTTTTTCTTCAACAAAAGAAGTCAAAATAAAAATTGTGGATATATCGTATGTGTTTGCGATAAATACATATCGAAAACGTGCCCAGTCGATGTTATCGAAGTCCCATGCCCATCTCTGGAAGGAAAGCGTTAAAAAATAACCTCAATAACTGGTTCAAATGTTTATTTTTAACTGTTATTCGTTCTCGAGATTGCAAAATTAATTTCAAATAACCTACGCATTGGCACGGTACAATTTGTATTTCACACTTCTTTCCATCATGATATATAGGTGTTGTTATAGGAAATGCTTATTAAAAATGCTAGCAACCAAACATAAGTGTAGAATGCAATTATTTTCTTCTTGCTTCAACGTTTATCTTCACCGTTCACAGTGCAATATAAATATAAAAAAATATTTAAAAAAAGTATTAAAGTTTTACTTACTACACAATGTTGGAAAAATAGGAAGAATAAGCCTAGAAAGAGAGAAGAAATATCAAATATTAATATATTGTATTTAAGACATAATAACTTTAACATCTAGTCGTAAATTTATCAAAATGCTGCCTCAAATCTTGTTAGAGAAGAACACTTTTTAAGGCCAAGATCGTATTCTAATAAATATCATTCAAATAAGCCAGTAGCACTTTATGATAACGATCTTAAAGTTTCAGATTTTTTTTTCCATACCGTAGTTCAGCTAGAGGGCAAGGAAATCATGTATTACAACTGGCAGAATCTTCTATTTGGTTTTTTTGCGGAGTCAAAAATCAGCGGAGGTGAGCCATGAACATGAATGTGTGTGCATGTCCCATATGAAAGCATGTTATCGTGGTAAAAACGTTGAGAATATGAACATTTATATTCTTGCACATTTGCTGTTATGTTTTGTATTCTACACATACCATACAGAGCACATTTTTGTTTTCAGAGAACAGTGGAAGTTAGAGATAATGCAAGGATCGAGTATCTTTTGCGAGTTACATGGAATTTTAATTAATTGGGATATTGGAATTTAGAACTGTAGAATAATAACACTTGCACATTTTCTATTTTGGCGATTTGTGACAAACTTACCTAGAAATATAACTATTCGTACCAATTTTATTCTCATATTTCCGCCGTGAACTTTCCGAATCACTATAAAAAAAAAAACCTTTTGGCGGTCTTTAATGCAACAGTCCTTCCTGAATTAATATTTAAGTTATTTTCTGAAATCTTCTAAAATTTATTTCAATTGTGGCGTTAGCCTAACGTCGCTGAATACTGCAGTCTACCAAATTACAAGACCGCGTTTTTATACCTCTAAAATCTTCGTGGTATTTTGTGATTAGTTAGAATTTTGCTTATGTTGAAAAGCTTCTTTGTTCTAGCTTCGAATGCCTTTGAACGTCTCAGTTATAGAATTCTCTGAATATTTCCAATTTGCTTTCAATTCCATCTCATCGCAGGAAAATTTACGATATATGATTTTTATCAGTTGGAGCTTGTGACTTGGCTTTGTTTTGATTGAATACTCGTACGGTACCAATGTTTTATGTGTTTTGTTGAATGCACTTCAAATTTACGAGCGTGGATAATTGCATTGTTTCAACAGGCAATTTCAGCGGGGTATATTGGTTTTGTATTTAATATGTAAAAACTAAAGCTATGCTATGTATACTATATATGTATAGATCCACTCAACTTTTTAAAATTTTTTGAAGGAATCATACACTTAAAAAAAAAAGAAGGCATAGGGGCAGTCCGCATGTATGTAAGAAGTTGACTGTGGCATAAGACAATGGGAAGCTGGGTGTATCATTGCCGCACCAGATCAACTTAATTGTCATTTTACTGTTGAATTCGGCAAAATGGCAATGCCTTTTGCTGTTTTGAATTCCATTTAAAAACTCGACCTTCATGCCCACAGAGTGTTTTGTTTAAATCTTCAAGATTCAAGCATTCATAAAATAATATGCCTTTGTCCCTTTAAATTTTTCATTGGAAGCTTGAGTTTTTCTGAAAAACTTAAAATTATGTTTCATCAGATATGCTTTGGTATGAAGGACATCACATAATAAGATGTATGACTTTTGTATTTTCAACAAATAAATGAACTTTATGGGCTGGCTAATTCTCCAACGCAAAAACCGATTTTATATAAAAAAGTTTTACAATTTGACTACTCGCTCGTAATTTCCCCGCCAATGCTTTGAACTGTAAATTTTAACTCTGACATGCCATTCGAAAACGTGTTTGAACGAGTGCAGAAGTAAAGGCACATTTGATGTACAACGTTACAAATGGGGGACAGACCCGTGCTGTCGTAGCTCACAGCGTAGAGCGTGCGTTTTAAATTGGTACGAATTTTAGAGAAAATTTTTGCACAAAGTTCTGAAACCGCATTTGCGAAGGCTTGTTTTTCAATCAAATTTTTTTGGGTTTTCCGAATATTTCTACTCTTTAGCTCGAGACCCTGACATTGCCCAGCGAATACGCTTTCACTACGCCACGGACTTATCTGACTCACGCGCATGAAATGTATTAGATTAATGTGTGAGCAAAATTGAATTGACAATGCTTCGGTGAACTACTCCCTAGGGCCCTAATTTACATGTACATAATATACTTGGCCATGGGCGTATCCAGAATCTCAGTCAGGGAGGGGAAAGATACAAATAGTTTGTTCTATGCACTATGGCGTCTGCTCATAGGTGTTATCACATGTAGCATAGGTTTCCTTTTATTTTATGAAAAATGATATGCCGGCCTTGTCCCATTTCTTGATACTCATGGAAAACTCTTTTGCGGTGTATACTGAGCAGAAAATATTTAGAGGGGGACAGCTACCCCTCCTTGCCCTACTGTCAATACGCCCATGTACTTGGCCGCGAAAAATAGCAAAATAACAGGTTGGATGATAAGTCCCCGGTGTGACACATAGATGGCGTCGCTAGTATTAAATGCATATTTTTTTATATAGTGGCAACCTTCAAATGATTCGTGTCAAAATTTGACGTCTGTAAGTCAAATAGTTTGTGAGATAGAGCGTCTTTTGTGAAGCAACTTTTGTTATTGTGAAAAAAATGAAAAAAAAGGAATTTCGTGTTTTGATAAAATACTGTTTTCTGAAGGGAAAAAATACAGTGGAAGCAAAAACTTGGCTTGATAATGAGTTTTCGGACTCTGCCCCAGGAAAATCAACAATAATTGATTGGTATGCAAAATTCAAGCGTGGTGAAATGAGCACGGAGGACGGTGAACGCAGTGGACGCCCGAAAGAGGTGGTTACCGACGAAAACATCAAAAAAATTCACAAAATGATTTTGAATGATCGCAAAATGAAGTTGATCGAGATAGCAGAGGCCTTAAATATATCAAAGGAACGTGTTGGTCATATTATTCATCAATATTTGGATATGAAAAAGCTCTGTGCAAAATGGGTGCCGCGCGAGCTCACATTTGACCAAAACCAACAACGTGTTGATGATTCTGAGCGGTGTTTGCAGCTGTTAACTCGCAATACACCCGAGTTTTTGCGTCGATATGTGACAATGGATGAAACATGGCTCTATCACTACACTCCTGAGTCCAATCGACTGTCGGCTGAGTGGACAGCGATCGGTGAACCGTCTCCGAAGCGTGGAAAGACTCAAAAGTCCGCTGGCAAAGTAATGGCCTCTGTTTTTTGGGATGGGCATGGAATAATTTTTATCGATTATCTTGAGAAGGGAAAAACCATCAACAGTGACTATTATATGTCGTTATTGGAGCGTTTGAAGGTCGAAATCGCGGCAAAACGGCCCCATATGAAGAAGAAAAAAGTGTTGTTCCACCAAGACAACGCACCGTGCCACAAGTCATTGAGAACGATGGCAAAAATTCATGAATTAGGCTTCGAACTGCTTCCCCACCCACCGTATTCTCCAGATCTGGCCCCCAGAGACTTTTTCTTGTTCTCAGACCTCAAAAGGATGCTCGCAGGGAAAAAATTTGGCTGCAATGAAGAGGTGATCGCCGAAACTGAGGCCTATTTTGAGGCAAAACCGAAGGAGTACTACCAAAATGGTATCAAAAAATTGGAAGGTCTTTATAATCGTTTTATCGCTCTTGAAGGGAACTATGTTGAATAATAAAAACGAATTTTGACAAAAAAATTTGTTTTTCTTTGTTAGACCGGGGACTTATCAGCCAACCTGTTAGAAATTTTCATCTTGGACAATTTCAAGCTTGTTGACAGCTAATTTAATACGTTAAAAAAGTTGGCTGTTATGAAACTGCCGTTGGAAATGAAAACTTTGAATTTGTAATATTGAAGTTTGAAATGCATAATGTTTGATTTAAAATTTTTAGAATCAATCTGGGTTTTTACATTTAATGATACTCAGAGCAATAATTATATGCATGTTATATGTAAAGTATTTTATTATTTTATTATTGATATACATTTCTGGCTGCATAACGTTTTAACAATTAATTACACTGCTCAACACTAAAATTGCCTTTGACTTGAAACCAACTTTTTTTTGTCGTATTTATTAAGCTGAATCTAAATATATGCTTAAAATTTGAAAGTTAGGTCGCATTTTTTAAATGTCCGCTAGGAAAGGTTTTGCGATATTTTGTCAATATTTTTTAGTCGAAGCCCCATTATCGTTCGACCGTTTCAAAAAAACTTTAATTCATATGAAAGAAGAGTAAAAATACAGCATATTCGTCATACACTAGTAAGCCCAGTCGACCGACACATTCGGTCGATTCCTAGAACACAAATACCACCTAAACAAAAAAGATAAAATTTAACATAACTTTAAGCAAGATACATACATAGAAACATGAATTTTTAAAGACAGTTTTGGATTTGTTTTTTAGTTTTTCATATTTTTATTTTGTATATTTTATTTGTTTTTTTTTTTTTCCTCTTCAACACCTCCTATTTCATTTTCATTAGCGTTTGCACGCAGAGTGTTTTCGCGTAGTCGTGTATTCCTCGTACGATCACGAAACGCCCTACTTCCTGGCTGAAGTTTGTTTTACTTGCGTTCATTCTGCTCTTCTCTGCAGTAGCAAAAAGCTTATTGCTTTCACACGCTCTCAAGGCTCAGTTACTCTTCATTGAACGTTACTTGATTTAACTTATAGAAATCTGTTTTCCACAGATTCTTATCTTAAGTCAAATTAAGTTTTCAGTAACTCTATGTCACGCTGAAATCATTGATTGTTTCACCGGGACATTTCCGGCTGGGACATACTTAAATGCATACATACATTGAGAGCGTATGAAAGCAAATAGCCAGTGATGCCAACTTAGCGCTTTTTAGATCTAGCGCATTTAGCGCTTAGCTATTTTTGTTGCGTTCATACCAAATGTGCATACTTATATTGTTGCTATCTTCAACCATTATTGTTTGCGTGCACACTTTTTGTTTCTCAATAAAAGCAATTTTTTAAAACTGTTAATATTATAGATTTAGTGATTTCTAATCAATAAATGTTCAAGAAACTTTTTCAAAATTTTATTTTAAATCACTAAGGGCCAATATTACCAAACATATTTAAAAAAATTTTAAAATTAAATTAAAATTTTTTTTATTTTAAGTTTCATTTTCAATATGCAACTTTTTTAAGTATAGCAAAATGTGGCAGCACGCTCCACTGTCAGGGTAGTCAGTCAAATTCACAAATGATTGAAATATCCCAGTCGGATTTTATCGCATGCGTGACAAAATCATCGATGCAGAAGTATTGAAGAATTCATATGTAAAGAGACCAATTGGTGCTGTTTCGAATGATTTTCTAGTGAAATTTTCATGGAAGCAAGAGCTCGTTACAAGAGATCCTTCTTCAAACGAAATTTTCATTTGAAAAATGGTTGATTACTTCTTTTTTCAATGAAGATCTTATGCAATTTTCATGAAAACAGTGTTTTGCATATTTTCAAAATGTCTGCTATGATTTACACATTTTTTGAGCAAGTTCAATTCACTTATGCTTTTCATTGAAGTGCATTTAAAACTAAACAATTGTAATAGAATCAGTAACGTTTTATGTTATGAGCTACCGTTATATTATAACATATTCAATGAAGTGTTTTCAGCCGAAATGGAAATACAAAATTTAAATATAAAAAATATTTCTGTTTCTTTCCCTCCGAGATCCCAGTAGCGTTTACTTTTTTCAAATGAAATTTTCATTTGTATTAGGATCATATACTCTATTTTCAAATGAAAATATCGTGCACGTTGAATCCATTTCAGCCAGCTAGCATGTGCTCTTTTCTCAAATGAAGTTTTCATGCGAATTAGGGTCATAAACTCCTTTAACACATGAATTTTGAAGTACTGAAAATAGCGGCCATCTCCTAACAAATTTCATTAGAAATAAGGGTTAGTAATGCGAGTAGTCGCAGTATGAATTTTCACCACTTCGGAAGTACTGCAAAAGTAGTGAAATTTCCGGCTGGGATTATTTTAGAGCATGGAGCCGTGTGCGCGCGATTTTTCATCACTCATATCGCTGTAATCCGAATCCATAAATTTAAAGCTTTCCTTGTTTCGTTTGGCGCAGATTTTTTCGGTAAAATTTTAGAATGAATGTAATCAGCTGTTTTTCTACCGCCCAAAACAGGGCTGTTACCATATCTTAAAAAAAACTTAAACGACCTGCTGAGGTAGTTTAAAATTTTTTTAAAAATATTTTAAAAATTTCGTTGGTGAAAATGAAAATCAGATTTAATTTTTAAAATTTTTTTAAATATGCTTGGTAATATTGGCCCTAAGTTTTAGCGTATTTTGCTTCTGAGGAGTTGGCAGCACTGCTTATAATTGTTTGTGATATTCTATTCTCTTTGTCTTTTACTCTTAACGTACCAAGCACGGAAGCAACCTTTGCTATGAAACAACAACAAAAACAACGTTGAAATTTTCACATGAAAATTATGAGCACGGAAAGAGCAAAAATGTGTTTATTGAAAAACTCTTTCGCCGATAAAAGTAGATATAGAAGTCAGATATAGCCCATTTATATTCCCCGCAATAGATTTTGATAATATCTACCATCTGTTAAAATTTCAGCTCAAAAGAAAGTATATAACTAAAGCTATAAGCATTAAACTTTTTGTGCTCGCCTATTAATATATAAGATATGGATCAAATCGGTTCAACAGTTTAGGCACTATAGTTCGACAAAGGCAAAAAATTTATGAAATTTTTAACAACTTTGTACAAAAACTTGATTTCAAGTCCATATAATTTCCGAAAAAGATCCGGTATTCAGGTTTAGGCTATCTTAAGTAAAAGAGTGGATTTCTTAGAGCATTTCAAGACCAAGAAAAAAAATCCGATGAGTTGTTCATATTTTAATTGGGTTATTAGAAAAAATGAGACGACTTTTTTCCGCCAGAAAATATTTTATATACCTATTTTAGTTTCATTAGATTTTTCATCTTCGTCTTTTTCATTATCCGAGGAGACCGGATAAAAATAAACTTCACGTTCCATTGCAGCGTCGAGTAAGCAATGCCAGTAAGCATACAATATGTTGCATGCTCAGCATGTAGGAGTGTAGGTCTAACTCTTCTTCTTTCTAATCCCTGCAATGTGTTAGAGCTACGCGGCTTCAACATAGGCATATAGCATGCGGAAAAGAGAAGCACGCTATGGCAGCGAAATCTTTAGCTCTGCTCTGGTGAAATGCATTGCCACTTTTATTTTTAATTTTGGGAGATTTTCCTGTTCATTACATATAAAATATCTACTACAAACTCATAAAGGGCCGGTAAATCAGTTACAGTTTAAGCTTCAGTTTCCAGTTCAAACTACTCGAAATTAAACAAGTAAGGGTGTTATAGTCAGGCAAGCCTGACAATAGAATACCCGACACAGACACACATCTTCAAATAATTTTTAATATCAGGAGTTGTTTAAGGCCATAGGGGCCCCAAATATCGACATTTGTTTAATTGTTTTATAAAAACCGCCCATTGGCCACGCCCACATCTCCAATTTTTCAAAATTCTAATCGGAGGATTAAATATGCGAGCAAATTCTAAGTTTCATTGAAATATATGGAAAATGTGAGATTTTAGGGCAGTTTTGAGATTTTTGTGACAGACCCTAGTACTGGAGGTACCCTTAATAATGGACTGATCAAGAAAATTTTGGGGCAGGATGTTTATGGCTACAAAGGAAGTATAAGTGCGAATTTTCGTTCAAGCCCCATAGGCGTTTCGGGAGTAGGAGACAATTTTCGAAAAACGCCCTTCTGCCACGCCCATTTTTCTGAGTTTTTTAAATCACATTAATTGGCCTCAAATATGCTCAAATGCCAAATTTCATCAAAATATCTTGAAAAACATCGGTCTTAGAGCAGTTTTTGTGATTTTCATAACAGACCCTAGTACTGGAGGCACCCCTAAAAATGGTCCGATCGGGTCCATTCTCCAACTTGTTCTTACTCATGTCCCCGTGAGCACGCATACCAAATTTCGTGAAGATAGCTCAACTCCTTCGATAAGAAAACTGTATACAAGCAGACAGACGGACATGGCTAAATCGAATCTCCTAGTGACGCTGATCATTTCTATATACATTTTGTATGGTCTATCTCGACTGGTTCTGGGTGTTACACACAACCACACAAACGCAATATGCCCTCGACACAGAGTATGTCGGGTATAAAATCATGTTTCTCAGTTGTCGTTTAGAGAAAATATTTGGTTTAAACTTTCAAAAATTTAAACGAACAAAATACATAGGTCGCTTAATCTAAAGATTAGAGAAAAAAATCAATTGTTTTCGATATAACTGTCAGAAAATTTGCATTAATATGATTTCTGGCGAAGAAGACGAAAGCAAGGAAGAACTTTACGGTCTTATTTTACCTGTAATCAGGCGCGCAGCCAGGGGGGGTTTTGGGGGTTCAAACCCCCCCCAAATTAAGGAAAAAATACACGACACAGCTTACATTTCTACATCGCCGTCCTACAAACTCTTTTATTAAGTTTTATGATGCAATAATTTTAGTTCTTGACCGAATTTCCTCTTGGAATGATCAAAATGTGTCAAGTCAGTCTAATTTATTAAAATGTGCCTTACAAAAAGGCGAATTTCTTATATCTCTTCATTGTATAAATCAAGTTTTTAGTTACACATTTGTTCTATGTAAATATTTACAAGGTAGAAACATTGATCTCAAATATGCTGTTGTCCTAGCAGATATATGCTTAGAGAATATTCAAACCTTAAGAAGTAACGCTGAGGAAGAATTTCAGAAATTGTTTAAAAACGCTGAGAAGCAAGCTTTATCAAGCGGACTTATTTTGAAAAAACCTAGGCTCGCACATTCTCAGGACCACGAAGCACATTTTCATACTAAAAGTGTTGAATATTATTATCGTATTTCCCTTTATTTACCTTTTGTGGATGCATTTATTGTCAACTTAACCAATCGCTTTTCAAAACACAAGGATATTCTTCTTGGTTTTCAAGTTTTATTTCCTCAAAGCGATACTGCAAAAGTTGATGATTTTTTAGACAAATTTAAAAAAACTCTTTCAGTTTTATCAAGATGATTTAGAGGGAAATTTTGATGATTCAAAAATGGAGCTCACTATTTGGTATAAATTAATTAATAATTTAGAAAAAAATGAAAGACCAAAAACAGTGTTTGACGCTATAAAATTTTGTAAAAAAGATATTTTACCAACTATTTTTATTTTATTAACTATTTTGGCTACTCTTCCAATAACCACATGTGAAAATGAGAGTTCGTTTTCAACTCTCCGCCGACTCAAAACTTATCTTAGATCTACAATGACAGAACAGAGGTTAAATGCCTTAGCACTCCTCTACGTCCATCGAGATCTTACTCCCAGTGTAGAGGACATACTAAATAAACTTGCTGAAAGCAAGCGCAGACTTAACATTGCACTTTAAATTGAATAAGTTCCTTCGAAAATACTTTTTTTTACTTTGTACACCTTATAAAAATGTAAAATATTTATGTAAATATATTTTAATTATATATTTTGTAAGCTTTTTACGAAAATAAAAACAAAAAATATTTAGAAAAATTTTCTGCGAACCCCCCCCAAATTGAAATCCTGGCTGCGCGCCTGCCTGTAATAATACAAATTTGGTAAGGTTGATGAGATGAAAAGATGAAACATTGCAGCTTCATTTCTGCTAAGCCATTTTCAGTATTTTTTTTTTTAGAAATACGACAAGAATCCCAGTGTTGCCAGGTGGTTCTCTCTAAAATATTCCCTAAATTCCTTAGATTGGTGATGTTTCCCCCAAATAGTACAAAATTCGCAATTAACAAACAAAAAAATCCTAATTTAGAAAGAATAACAGCAATTTGACAGATTTGTTATACCAAACACAATAAACTTCGCACTTCATGTTATATATTCATACACGCGTTAAAAATTGGTTCCCCCTAAAGTCCCCCCAAAGAGCCAAAAAAAAAACTTTTGTCACCCTTTATATTAGGGGACAAATCACCGGAGAGAAACTCTGTAGACGGCGAGGAAGGCACGGGGAAGAGAGGAAAGCTTCCATACCACATCCCCAAATGTCCCTTACCATAAAATCAACTTTGTTGCCGGTGATTTGTCGACGCTAGGGGAATCCCCTACATAGGTAACACGGAGGAATTCTTTCTTTGTATATTCCTTTCAACGTTTCCTCAAAGAGTATAGAATCTAAAGAGTTCCCATATTAATAATGGCGCTTCGAGGGAAATTTTTCATGATGAACGATTAGCGCCTTGGTTGGATTCGGGTTGTATAGGAAAAGTTCGACCGAGCCAAAAAACAAGTTCGACCAAAACAAAACAGTCGAAGGAACACAAACGAGATATTTGAAAAAAATGTCAACAAAGATCGAACCTCTCTTTCCCGCAAATAGAGTTTATATTGCCTAACTGTTCGCACACATTGATTTAAAAAAATGCGTGAAGAACGCGAATTTTTGGATTTTCGCAAAAAATCAAAAAAGCGAAAGTGAAGAATAACAAAATCGGACCTCTCGTTTTTACTCATTCCATTTAATTCGGTTTCTTCACACTTTTTGATTTGAAAGGCAAAACCAGATTTTGTGTTTTTGATGTGTGCTTGCAAGTTTTTGACGACCAGAAAATTGAAATTTCGTTTTCTGCTTCGATTGCTTATGTAGCCGAAGCGTTTTATCCTCATTGATGAGCATAAAATGCTTGTTGTTAATGTAGGGTGATTTTCTATGTAGGAGTAATATGAAAATTGTCGGCATGCAGGACTTTTACAGTACCCACTTGAAAAATGCGGAGCTGCTATGTAAATATAAATAGCTATCACAGACTTACAATATTGAAATAAATAATTCAATCAGGGACTTAAAATAATAATTATTTTTGAACTTTGAATTTTAAAAATCAATATGATATATATTTTAAAAATTAGTAGGTATTTGAGTGTTATTCTTAGTTTTATTTTTTGATAAAAAAAATAAAAATAATTTGTCAAGTTGTATTTTTTGATCAGGAAATAACAATTATTTTTCGAGTTTTATTTTTTACTCAGAAAATAAAAATGATTTTTCAAATTTTTTTGTTTTAAACACAAAATGAAAGTATTATGCAAATATTTTTAAAACTCGTGTGTTTTTCTTGCAAGTGCCTTTTTGAAATTGATAAATAATTCCCTTGAAATGGTGCCTTGCATATTTTGCATTCCCACGAATATTTCGTTTCGTAAAAGATAAAAAATTCTCTTGCAAAAATGTCCGGTTTTCGTCCCGCTTATGTTTCAAAGAAAATTAGTGAACCCGGAAAATAGCGATATTTTTGTAAGGGTAAAAACTTTTAAAATAATAAGTCATATCACGCTATTAACTCTACACAGCATCAGGCCTTATCATTATGAAAGTGTTAATACATATATGTAAGAGTTTTATTTTTCTGAGTAAAAAAAAAAAATTTAAAACTAATTTTTATTTTTTGAGTAAAAAATATAACTCTTAAGAATTATTTTTATATATATTACAATACAATATAAATATTGTTTATTTGACAATTTTCAATTCAAACACTTTGTCCCCAAACCATGATTAAAAGATGTTTCGGAAAATTGACTATCGTTAGTAACTACTATTTTAAGATTTTGTTACTTTTATATGAATAATTTATAAATATCACTGTGTAGTTTAAAGAAAATTTAATTATAAACTTTCACTTATTTACTTTTGTTAAACCTGTACATCAACATGCGTTCGACAAGGCCCGACCATTCATCTCTTATTTTCTATAGCAAGTGCGCTACAAACATTTTCGGTTCAGCAACCCGCTTGAAACGCTGTCGCATATTAGTTCACATGAACGCAGAAAATAATTCCTGTTCAATAAATGCTTCCAAAACGAAGTCAAAACTTCTAAGCAAGACAAACATACATACATATATACCCTTAAACATACATACGTTCAGTCCATTAGAAAAAAACCAAGCAAACACAAATATATGGTGCAACGGCGTTTTTTCTAACATCCACACTCCTTCACAAACCTTTTCTCACAGTATTCAAAGTAGGCGAAAAAAATCATCCATAATTATATTTCTACGCACGCGCCAAAAGCCATCCAACCAAATTTTAGCTCTTCAAACCGCTTCCAACTCGAAAGTCTGCAGCGGAACATGTTTGACCAAAAGGCGCCCATATATACATCATGAGAGCCAAACCATAAAACCCATTATATTACCCTTATGGGAACTCTTTAGATTCTATACTCTTAGGTTTCCTTAGCCTAATTTGAAAAAAAAAAAAAAAACAGTCACTGTCTCGAAAAAAAGCTATTTTTGAAAAATATTGGGATATCAAAACTAAATATATCCCATTATGTTTGATCTGTAGTTTAGTTAAACTTCATATTATTATGCTCTGAAAAACATTTTCATTTTAAACTTTAGATCAAATTTTTGTTTAAGTTTACGAAAACTGCAGTTTAAACTGTAACTGATTTACCGGCCCAAAATGATATGAAAAGCTTGAAAAACATAAATCTAATCAAGGAAACTCAATATCAAGGAGAAAAATATATTTTTTTTTAGTTCTACCCTGTCCACTTAACTTTTTGATCACACTGTTTCAGCAAAAATACTGAATTCTATGTACAATCAAATTCGTAGCCGTAGTCAAAAATGTATGTCAATTTATTACAAAATGAACACATTCGTGCACATTGAGCAAAAACATATCGTAATACATTTAGTAAAGTTTCAATTATGAACTTTTCAAGCAACATAAAAAACCGAGTCGACGCGGTGTTTCTTTTATAATTTTCTTGCAAGTGACATCATAGTGCCACTTTTTGTCTGCCCGTGTTGTTGTTGGTAGCTTTCTGGTGAATTTGTCAAAAGAGTTGAATTTCCTATTCCTGCTTAAGGTTTTTGTTGGTAGCTTTTAGGTGAATTTCTCGAAAGAGTTGAATTTCCTATACCTGCCTAATGGAGAACTTCTTATTAGCGGCAGAGGCTTTTCGACGTCGACAGTTAGACCTACAGTCCTACATGATGCTCAGTGACAATACTTAAGACTCAGTTACTCTTGATTGAACGTAACTTTACTTAACTTATTGAAATCTGTTTTCCACAGTTTCTTATCTTAAGTCAAATTAAGTAATCAGTAACTGCTCCCATACAAAATGTACTAAACATATCAAGTCAGGTGATTGAATAAGTAAAGTTAAGTTACGTTCAAGCAAGAGTAACTGAGCCTTAAGAATCACAACGTCGAGCTTTCGTTTTCTATAAGAGTACCCAGCGGCCAAAGTGCTGCTTACAGAAGCGATGAACCGTCCCAGCGGCCAACAATGCCTACTGCCTACCGCATGTTCAATTTGGGTGCTATGATTCGATGTGTACATAAAAACGTTCATAAGAAAAGTGCATAGTGCATTGAGATATCCTGAACATTTAAAAATTATATGTAAACACATTGGCATGACTATGTCGCTCCACCTCGAAGCACTCTCATGGTGAGCATATCACCAAGGCGTACGCAATGAAAGACGCGTGGACTTGTTCACCGCCGACACTAACAGGTTGGCTGATAAGTCCCCGGTCTAACAAAGAAAAACACATTTTTTGTCAAAATTCGATTTTATTATTCAACATAGTTCCCTGCAAGAGCGATACAACGATTATAACGACCTTCCAATCAAATATTTCGATTGAATTTTCGATCGCAGTGCGGCAAAATGGACACAACGTTAGTGTTCCGTCTTCTGAATGCTTTTGCTCCAGCTTGTGGAAGCACTCCAGACAAACTTTGGCATGATGGCATGGTTGAAATAATACGTTTTTTGTTGTTCTTGTAACATATTTCACACAACATACTGCCATTTGGCATATGATTTTCTTCGTCTTGGGATTCTTCGGAGCTATCTAATTCGGTTTGAAGGTCACATATTTTCTCATCGAAGACAGCATTTTTTTCGCATGTTATTGCCATTAGAAATGATTTCAACCCCATTTTTTTTTGATTTGAGATCATTTGTTAAGTATTCGATTTGATAACTGCGGTTCTTAAATCGTTTTTTCTGTTTCGGAAGACTATTGATGGCACCATCTAAAGTCGTTCCAGCTTATGGAACTTTTGGTTTTCGTCCTGTTTAATAATTTTTAAAAACTCCCAAAAAGATCCACGTTTCGGTAAGAGCGTACTAAGGTAGCTGTTGTATCCTTCTAGAGCACTAGTGGTTCTATCATTACATCCGAACACTGTAAAAGATTCTGGAGTTTCCTGTAATTCATAGAAGTTTGCGTAAAATTATGATTGTTTTATTTTATTGGTACATTTTATGTTGTGAAAATATTTTTTACCTTTTTCAACCATTGCTTTTCGAAGTAATCAAAAAAATGTTCGAACACATTTTCTCCTTTTTTGTTCATGAGCTTTGTATTTGAATTTGCTTCAAGTTTGCATATACCAAACGCCTCATTTATATCCGCAGGACATAGTAATGGGAGTGCCAATATTTTTTTGAAAATTCGATTTGCATCTCCATTCCTTCGCAACATCAAAGCCAGCTCTCTCAGTTTCGTATCCTTTCGTCGGAGAGCCTGACAATAGTGGAACCAGCATCCTTTCAGTGACGCTACTGGAAACACTTTTTTCAGTGCCTTTCGGACGGATTGTTCGTATACCGTTAGGAACGATTGGGGCTTCAAATCGAGTATATTACTCTTAATGAAAAGAAAAATGTGTTCGTACGCTTCAGTGGTTTTATTCGTCATCAGAACAAACGCGAAAGGGAAAACCTAAGATAAATTATAATTTGAATAAAATAATAACTTTCTTGAATTTCCTAATCACTTTTAAAAGGAAGAACAAATACATATATACAAATCGCAAAATTAAATGTAAGATTTTATGTAAGTATATAAAGAAAATTTTTGCTTGCATTTAAAAATGAAAACTAATTTTTATTTGTTAATCTTCCTTAATTTTTTATTTGTTTTGAGGGCCGGCTTAGAGGTTATTTTTAAAAATCGAGCGGAAAAAAAGGGACTGGAACCCTTGGGCAGTGCCAAAAGTAAGGAAAAATTGAAATCCTTTTGCGTTTAAAGTTGCACAAGGACCTAAAGCCTTGTGCTAAACAGTTACATTTGCAGTTACTACGACAACTTTGTGCAACTCTCAACGCAAAAGGATTTCAATTTTTCCTTACTTTGGTCTTCAATCGGCGAAGATGTCGCTGCATTTTGGCGAAATCAACTAATTTTGCTCCAGCTTGATCCAGCTGGCACTCTTCATTGAAAGCCAAGCGAACTCGATTTTGTTGGAGTGTTGGTTTCGACACCGAGTCCTTCACCTTGCGAAGCATATTAAACTTTTTCATCCTTTCTTCCTGATCTCCGTGAATGCTATGTAGCTGGCTCGTCAAATTATGGAAACATTTTCCGTTGCTTTCGTGATATGAGAATGATGCCCTGCAACCACTTTCATAACACACAAAGCGCTTAATATGAACTCCTGTACTTTTGTTCATATACTGGGACTTATATTTATTTAATTGCCTCTCGTCTGGAGTATAAATTAAAACACTTTTGGAACGCGCGCCATTTACAAAGACAAAATTTGTGCACTCCATTTTAGTTAATTACTGTCTACAAAATGAAACCGCTCAGTTATAAACCGAATATTTAAAAACTAATTGAGAAATAAACACTATTTTTAAATATAAAAAAATATAAAAATTTCCTACTTTTTAACTTAGCCAACAAGTTAACTTTGCATAAAGTTTCGGAAAATTTTTTCATATGGCGTATGTCTGAAAAAAAACCGGTCGTGACGCTATAGAAATTTTTTGTGGTGCTATGACCGTTTCTCTGACGGACATTACGCCCAAATAATTTTGGTCTAATGTCCGACAAAATTGTGGCGTTATGTCCTTCTTGTTTTCGGACTTAAGGCCAAACCCAATTTTGGGCCTTAAGTCCGTGGGCGTTATGTCACGGCACCGTAATATAAGTGTTGGCCCCTTTTAATTCACATTGGCTCTTTTTGAATCGCTGTGGCACTCAGTGATGCTAGAATGTGGGTTTTTCCCCAAATTGTGGGTTTATTCACTCAAATAACGTGAGATGGGGAAAAGTATGGGTAGTTTTATATCGAAATTTATGCACTACATTTAAGGTATATTTACTACTTATGAAAATGAAAATCGTGTTTTCCCTCTTCTAGTACCATGCATGACTTTTTTTTGCTGTATCTTGTCGCGTGTTCCCTAAGTGTTGTAAAGAAACTTGGTTTTTTTTAAGTCATGAATAAGACTGCAATTTTAAGTAACTTTTATTTTTTGTTATTTTCTTTATACTTTTATTAAAATTTCAAAATATTAAAATATTGTGTTTAAATCCAATGTTCAATTTTGACAACGGTAGGCCCATATTTTCAAAAAATCATTCTGGGTTTTTTCATTGGTTTTTAGTAGTGTTCGACCGAAGGTGGATTTTTAGCCGAAGCCAAAGCCGAACAATCGGCAGAGTTGAAGACTTCGGCCGAAGACCGAAGGCCGAAGCCGAATGCAAAAAAATTTATAGTAAGGAAACAAAATCAGTCTTTATTTATTTGATAAGCACAAAAAAAACCGCTCAAATTTTCTCTAAATTCTTTCGCTTTAGTCGCCCACAAAGTGAGAATTTACGGCAGTAATTCACTAGTGTAAAAGGTCTCAATGAGTACAAATATTTGTATTTATTTTTCACGCCCAAAGCACGCCCAAACTGGGCCCAAATAATGAACAGTATCGCGCCCAAATCGAGCCCAAACCGGGCCCAAATCTAGAAAGAACGCGCCGAAATCGAGCCCAAACCACTCCCAAATAATGAACAGACTCGCGCCCAAATCGAGCCCAAAACGGGCATGGGTAGTGAACAAACGCGCCCAAAATCGAGCCCAATGCGTGCCCAAATCAAGCCCAAATATAGCCAAAATGGGCCCAAATTAAGAAAAAAATTTTCAAAAAACGAGCCCGAAGCACTTTCGAATTTAATATTCCCTCTCGGCACAGCCTTGCACCCGTCTTCGACACTGGGTGCATGACTTGAACAAATCGTTGACGACACTTGCGAGACTAAAGCATAGGTGGCGTCGATGCAAAATCCATACAAATGTCGCGAGTTTCGTGCACGACACTTTGCACGACATGTTATTCATGAAGTCATGCTTCCCATGCGTGGAGGAAGTCATACATGACTGGTATTCCGTAATGCAAACATGAATAAGTTCTTACAATTTTTTAAAAATTTCAATAAAACGCTTATTTGACATGACATTGTAATATTTTTTATATGTATATACATACATATATAATTCTTCTTCTTTTTGCGTGTTTAACTATCCCGGTCTATCCCGGGGTCCGCAAGTATATACATATATAATTGATTATATTAAATCTATTTAACAACTATTAACAAATCAACATACAACGTGATTGCCAATCGAAATGCGAATGTCAAAATCGGCTTAGTTATAATAACGATGTCTTCAAAGACTTCATGCACGATTTTGTCTTGAACGACCGATTTCCGAAAGTGTTACTATTATTATTATTATAATTATTATTATAATTATTATTATTATTATTCTAATTATACGTATTATTATTATTATTATTTGAGTATTGCGCCTTAATGAATTAAGACGCAATCTTAAAAAAAATAGAGAGGCAGTAGCTTCTGAGTCTATCGGCCCTCGAATTTCTTGAAATAAACCCAAACCGGGAAAAATTAAAAAAAAAAAAATTCCGGCCTTAACAAGGCCCGGTGGTGTACACACATTTAATATCAAATATTGTTTTTCCCTATTTAAAATTCCAAATACCTTTTGTTTTTAAAATTGTTAATTTCTCGATTTTGATCTCCCTCGTCGTGGGATTTGAATCCCGGAACTCTCGACTGGTGGTCGAGTGCTCTTCCTCGACACCGTCTTTGCCAAATTGAAAAGACTGGATTTTTTACGTTTATAAGTTTAAAGTCAAATTGTCAAAAATGTTCATAATTTTTTCAATTTTGGGCTTGATTTGGGCGCGCATTGGGATCAATTTGGGCCCATTTTGATTTTTTTTGGGCTTGATTTGGGCACGCATTGGGCACAATTTGAGCCCATTTTGGTTATGTTTGGGCGCGCATTGGGCTCGGTATGGGCACGATTTTGTTAGATTTGTGCTTGGTTTGGGCTCGATTTGGGCGCAATACTGTTCATTATTTGGGCCCAGTTTGGGCGCGTATTGAATTTTGGGCTCAATTTGAGCTCGATTTGGGAGCGTTTTGATTTTTTGGTGTCATTTGGGCCCGATTTGGGCCTGCATATTTTTACTCGGGGAAGCAATTGAAAATCTATCGTGACTTTTTTACTTCCATTAAAATGCAAAAATATTCGGCTAAAATATTCGGCGTTTTCTAGCCGAAGCCGAAGCCGAATATTAAGAATTGGCCGATTATGCCGATTACCGAAGCCGAAGCCGAACCTTCGGTCGGACACTAGTTTTTAGTTTTTGAAAATGGGGAAAAGTGGGTTTTTTCCCAATATATGAGGGTTTTTTTATCGGGAAATTCTGGCATCACTGGTGGCACTTTTATATCTTTTTAAATGGCAACCGTTTGCACACTCTTTTTGCTCTGTGATGAGAAAGAAGATCGAATGAACTGAGAGAACCGAAGTCAAAGTGAGAAAACAAGAGCAATTTGAATAAAATCCCAGTCGAAATATGCAATGTTTAGCTATTACTATTTTTGCAATAGTTTCTATGCGGAAATTGTCGTTCAAAATTATAAATGCGATGTCCTAAAAATAATTGATGGCTATCGTAGAATTTGTTTTTAACCACTCACGAATTTTTACCACGTAATATTTTTCCTTTGTCATCAATGAATTCCCAAAAGAAGATATTCATGGAATATCAAATTGCCGACTGGGGTGTTACGTCGACGAATCAAAAAAATCTTTTTAGAAATACTTCCCTGTAGAAAGCTGTTAAGCAATTTGCCTAAAAGAACTAGTACTTTTACCAGTACTAAAATAACTAGTGCTATGTTTGGGTAAGTTTGCACCATAACTATACTAGTGATCAGTGGAATAACTGCATTCATTCATTGAGGCGTTATAAATTTATAATAAATACACAACCGGATGGTTTTATTTTATTATAATAAAAATTTGTAATTATAAATATTTATTTCCATTTTGCATTGAAAAAAATCCACGATTCTGTAAACTTTTTCGTGTAAACATCACTAGTATTTAACTGGTGCAAATTTACCCAATTGGATCGAAAAGTACTAGAATAATTCTGGTGCATACTGTACTAGTGCCTTCCTGTACAGATGGTATACTGATTTTCGACAGAATTTTATATGGACAGGGGTATAGAAAAGAACTAGTACTGGTGGCTTTTGCACTAGTAAAGTGCTAGTACGACACTAGTTCAAATTCCTACAGGGTTCTCACTGAAAGCTACGCACACTAATATAGCCGAGATATACGTATACGACGAGCGTGACGGCTACAACATATACAAATGCATTTTGAACCTAAAGATTTCCCAGTAGTCAACTGAGCCACCCAAACACTGGTGTTTTCACCAGTCCATGGTGGCATGGACGCGTCCATCGGCTATCCAAAACGCTGTCCCATTTAACATTGTGATGTCATTGCCATGGGCGGGTCGTCCGTTTATACGCCTTCGTTGGCGAGCCTTTTCGCTAGCGAAAAGGGGCAGGAAAATGGCCTAGCACCAGCGACTGAGAAAAAAGAAAAATTTCATTTTTTGTTTTGACTTTTTTTAAATTTATTTATTTTATTAATTTATATTTTTTTTGTTTATCTATTTTTTATTTTAAATCTTTTTTATCTTAGCTTCTCTTAAAATTTTCTCGCCTCCACCGAGCCTCGAACCGCTGACCTACAGATCGCTGGGCGAACGGCTTAACCATTACGCTAAACGAACGAATTTAATTTCTTGGTCAAAATGCTCACTTGAGTTTAGCGTTGCTCAGATTTTGGGAAACGTATTTAACGAATTTTTTCACTCCAAAAATTGTTTACTTGAAAATGAACCATTAAAAAAAAATAATAATAAAACCTTAAATATTTAGGGGAAAATGTTTGTCTTCCAAAATAACTGAACTATGAACAAAAAAAAAACTCTAATTTACAAAAAAATTAAAAAAATTAGGAAAAATTCTCGCCGCCCGCAGGGATTGAACCCCGAACCTCCCGGCTATGGAGTCATAGTTTGAACCACTGCGCTATCGAACGCTTGACGGGCAAATGATCAGAATGCGAGGTAAAAGCAGACAACAGCAAAAACAATCATACGCAGCGAATAGGGAAATGTGAGCTGAGGCCTATCTACTCTTTCAGGTTCATGTGGTAGGTGAAATGGCTAGTCTTCAAGGACTGGAACTTTGGCATGTCACAAATATCGGGGGCGACCTACTGACTACTGGGTTGCTCCCTGCTCAACGCGCCTATAGAAGTTTTCACTTCAAAAATGTCACACAAACTTCTAAAATTGAATGCTTTCAATAAATGGTTTACTTCTCAGCGAAAACTTACTAAGAAGAAAGTTGGCATGCTAAAAAATAAAATAAAGTAATCCTGCCATTCTTCGCAAAAAATGAATCCTTTACAACTATTGTAAATTCTTTATTGCGAAGAATGGCTTTGTTTTTTATGAAAATAACACAATGCTATAGCGTTTCTGCCCTTTTTTTCTAATCGTTATTTTTTTATGTTAGCTTAGGGCTCCCTTATTCCAAAAAGATCAATGGTTTGATGAATTTAAGTAGCGTTTCCGAGATATGGCGCAAAATGTGAAAAAAAGTAAATTTTCTCTTCTTTGCCCCATATTCCGGGCCATAACTCATTTACTGTCTAAACTAGCCAGACAGATATATCTTATTCGGAAAGGAGGAGACCGTACGCAAGCTTTAAGTGCCAAAACAGCAGCCTACGACTCTAAGTGTGGCTTCTATGAGGTCAGAAGGGCCATTTTTCGCTCATATTTTTCACTACTTTCACTCACTTATCGAGCCATTTCATAGCAACAAGTGCAAATTATCGCAATATTACGCATACCGGCTTTTGCGAAAATTGTAGCGAACATTTAAAGCCACAGAACTCGATGACCGGATGACAAATGTGAAAGTTATAAGCGAAAAACTGCATTTTTATTTTTTAACAAGTAAGAAAGCTAAAGTCGGTCAAGCCCGCCTTTGAAATACCCAGCGTCCCGACATTATGAGCGCACTACTTTTGCTTCTCTACTTGTGGGCGTGGCAGTTGGCGGGCCACATAAGTTATTTCCCTACACCTTTCATTCGCCTTGGTGAACCTATGTTGCGAATTTGAAGCTTCTACGCCTTTTACTTCGGAAGTAACGAGAAATCTTTATCTGTGGGCGTGGCAGTGGACGGGACACATAAAATTTTTCCCTACACCTTTCATTCGCCTTGGTCAATCTATGTTGCGAATTTAAATTTCTACGCTTTTTGCTTCGGAAGTTACGGAAATTCTTCATTTGTGGGCGTGGCAGTAAGCGGGCCACATAAATTTTTTCCCTTCACCTTTCATTTGGCTTGGTCAACCTTTGTTGCAAATTTGAAGCTTTTACACCTTTTACTTCGGAATTTACGAAAATTCTCCATTTGTGGGCGTGGTATTGGGCGGGCTAAAAAAATTTTTATTCTTTCACCTTTCATTTGCCTTGGTCAACCTATGGTGCGAATTTGAAGCTTTTACGCCTTTTACCTCGGAAGTTTGTTACGGAACTGTTGTCATCCGTTGAAACAATATCAACGGAAGGTGAGGGAAGAATCAGGTGTTTTTCTTCTCAATAATATATTTCGACTAGGAAGTGGGTTCTTACTCACACAGACCATAAACAAAATCATAAAGAGATCTTACGTCAAACAATCACCAAACTGAACGAACAACTAACTCAATTCTTGTTGTAGGTAGGGTATCTAGGTGTAGATCGATACCTGTGGTCTGCCCACCCCATATAGCCATGAAGGCCATCCGTGGCCATTGCTCGACCAAACTTCGCAATGGTCCCTAACAAGAACAAACTAATTAAATTAGTTCTCCAACCTGGCAATTACCTCCTCCGATCCGTGCATTCAACCCAATAGACTACGAATTTATTTATGCATATTCAATGACATTTTATTTTACTTAAAAGCCAGCAGTTCAATCTCAAATTTCATAACCGACAAAAAAAAATTTCTTATTAAACTTAAAGCAACTCATTAAGAAGATAGATAATACCATTAATTCCAATTATTGGTTATTATGTTCATTTCATAAATTGCTTTTCGACGCAGTTCATCTTAAACTTTAATTAAATTCTCTTCAGGATAGTCACAACTCAAAATTACTATTTACGTTACGTTAATTTCATTGCAATTCAAAATCCGTACACAGTTACTGAATTTTAAATGTAGCTTCACATTTCCACATTTTCTTTTCTTTTCTTTTTTTTTTTCTTAACCGTGCATTCGAAAAGCAATTTGATCAAGATCAATTTTGTTTTTCTCGATAGTTGAAAATTTTAAAACGGCTTAGGAATTTAATTTTTTTTTTTTGGCTTTCACTTTTTCATATCCTTCCGGCAATTAAATAATTTTCATATTTAATTCCCTTAGTATCGAATTTTTCCTCCTTTCCTTTCCCTAAACTGACCCAGTAGGCAACAAACCCAAAAGCTTTTCGAACCTGAGACCAAAATATTTTGGGGAATAGACTTTTACGAGTTTAGGATGCTTTACCACGTGTGGCTCAACCCACGATTTGCTTTTAGCTAGCGGGACTGAGATTAAGGTCGCAAATCCTTTGCATGAAAAACGCCTACTATCTTCCCCTGCAGATTTTCCAACTAAAACAAACTATTGCCTATCGTAGAGTGAGTTCTAGCCTTGACATATTTCGGACAGAGCTTCGCATTAAACCTTTTACTACCATCGCTCAACTGGAAATTACGACGGTAAATTTCTTGACCTGGAACAAATCGGACATTTCTACTTCGGAGGTTATACTGTTATGGATAATGGTCACTTGCTCGACATTCCTACCGGCATTCTTCTTTGATCACTTATGACATGCGCTATTAGCATTCTTCTTTGGTGCCGCAACCGGACACCCTTTTGCTTTCCACTTTGACCCAAATGAAATCTATTGCATTTCTGACCCAAAAGAAATCAATGCCGCAACGTGCGCAACACGACGCTCTTTGTTTACAGAATGCAAGTGACCCTTTTCCATCAGCACATTGAGTCAGCGATCGCAAGCCATCGATCGCTGCCTTTTAGAAACTAGTATAAATAAGCAATGTTAATTCTAAGCGATATTCATTTCTAAGTTGAATCTCCAACAAAGGCGTTCCACTCGCCTTCAACATAAATAAAACAATTTAATTAAAAACAAAAACATCTTTAAAATTATAATGTCAAAAGACATTACATGGCGATCCAAGCCAGATCGATCCTGAGAGTTGCTGATCCTGCCGGACCTATTTTAAAACACTACTGATCCTGCTAAAAAAGAAAAAGGACATTTTTATCAATACAAATACTGGCCGTTCCTGCTGTTCCCAATGGTAAAAACACTACAACAAGAGTTGGAGGAAAATCCAAACGCGGGTCCCAAACCAATAACAATAGCTGACTACCAAGCAAGGAAACTTAAGCAAATCGCAGATAAAGAACAACTGAAAGAAAAAAGACTTACTAGTATTCCCATCCTGAAAAAACCCAAAAGACGCGGCGGTATAAAGAATAGACTTCGGCGCATGAGGGCTGCACTCATCCAACAAGCGGAAAGAACAACTGAACCCCGGGTACTTGCAGAAAACTGGAGAAAATTTGGCGAACTTGAGGCTATCCTCAACCAAAAGAGTGCTTCACAGCACCTTGCAGATAAACTTTAGCAAAAAGCGACTTTTCGCTGCTAAAAATCTAATCAATGTTCTTTCACAGCAAAATAAAAATAAAAACAAGTAAGAAAGCTAAAGTCGGTCAAGCCCGACTTTGAAATACCCAGCGTCCCGACATTATGAGCGCACTATGTTTTGCTTCTCTATTTGTGGGCGTGGCAGTGGGAGGGCAACATAAATTATTTCCCTAAATCTTTCATTCGCCTTGGTGAACCTATGTTGCGAATTCGAAGCTTCTACGCCTTTTACTTCGGAAGTTACGAAAAATCTTTATTTGTGGGCGTGGCAGTGGGCGGGCCATAAAAAAAATTTTCCTACACCTTTCATTCGCCTTGGTGAACCTATGTTGCGAATTTGAAGCTTCTACGCCTTTTACTTCGGAAGTTACGAAAAATCTTTATTTGTGGGCGTGGCAGTGGGCAGGCCACAAAAAATTTTTTCCTACACCTTTCATTCGCCTTGGTGAACCTATGTTGCGAATTTGAAGCTTCTACGCCTTTTACTTCGGAAGTTACGAAAAATCTTTATTTGTGGGCGTGGCAGTGGGCAGGCCCCAAAAAATTTTTTCCTACACCTTTCATTCGCCTTGGTGAACCTATGTTGCGAATTCGAAGCTTCTACGCCTTTTACTTCGGAAGTTACGAAAAATCTTCATTTTTGGGCGTGGCAGTGGGCGGGCCATAAAAAAAAATTTCCTACACCTTTCATTCGCGTCGGTGAACCTATGTTGCGAATTCGAAGCTTCTACGCCTTTTACTTCGGAAGTTACGAAAAATCTTCATTTTTGGGCGTGGCAGTGGGCGGGTCATAAAAAATTTTTTCCTACACCTTTCATTCGCCTTGGTGAACCTATGTTGCGAATTTGAAGCTTCTACGCCTTTTACTTCACAAGTTACGATAAGCCCTTAATTTTGGGCTTATTTGTGGGCGTGGCTCGAGGTGGGCGGCGTCCATTTTTTGCCAGGATATGTCCCTTTTCGTAGTTTACCAGTACACCAAATATCAATGGAATGTGTTGAGTGGTTCGCAAGTTACAAGCATTTTACTGAAAACACATTATATTCATTTGTGGGCGTGGCAGTGGGCGGATGTCTCCCATTTTTACTTAGGATCATACTCGGATCCCGATATACCTGTGTGCCAAATTTCGACTTGATTGGTCCAGCCGTTTCGGAGGAGATCCGACCACGGACGGACGGACAGACGGACAGACGGACAGACGGACGGACGGACGGACGACGGACGGACGGACAGACGGACAGACGGACAGACGGACAGACGGACATGTCTAAATCGATTCAGTTTTTGATCCTGATCATTTCTATATACATTTTTCTATATCTCCGGAGCTTAATTCTCCCTGTTACAAGATTTGCACAAAACTAATATACCCCGCTTACGCTGGGTATAAAAATAAATCTTTATATATACAAATAAAAAAAA
This sequence comes from Chlorops oryzae, assembly GCA_020466095.1. Lineage (NCBI taxonomy): Eukaryota > Metazoa > Arthropoda > Insecta > Diptera > Chloropidae > Chlorops > Chlorops oryzae. Next base: position 88,887,809 of record CM035808.1, on the reverse strand, counting down.
TAAAAAAATAAATATTACATGGCATTAAGCAACGTATTCAAAATATTAAGCATTCAATTGAGTTCAATTTAACTAAAATAAAATTAAAATAAAAAAAGATATATCGATTTTGCAAATTTTTCCATTTCAATAATTTTATACAAATCAAAATTAAAATGTCTTGGTGGAAAAAAGCATTAAGTGCCATATTTGTTGCCACCACTAGCTATGAAATAGGAAAACAAAGCCAAGGAAAAAGAAATAGACACACTAAAAGAACAATTATTTCGCAATGAGATATCAATGAAAAACAACAACGAAACCGGCATTAGCGCCTTGCATATAATAATCGGTGTTGTAGTACTTTTATTTCTCATTTCAATCTATGCGCTAATAAAAAGTCATATTAAAACAGCAAATAGAAGGGTAGCTACAGAACCAAGAATTTAATTATTTTGTAATCGTTTTTTCAATGACAACACCCATCACATGGGAACAAGTGCAACAAAAATTGCAGGAGATAAAGACAGATTTCGATAAATCGTACAAATGTTTAAATAAAAAAGAACCCCCGTCAAGAAAAACCCAATTAAAACACCTTAGCATCCTTCTCGACTGTCATAACACAATAGCATGTTTAGGTCGAACAATATACGCTAATCTTACGGAACCCCACCAAACTCAATTCAGAAATTATTTTTCTACCATAAAAAGCAGACTAAAAATTCTTTTTGATCTCTTAAAAATACCACAAGAAATTCCAATTAGCCTACTAAAATAATAAACCTCACACTTTAACCAATTAGTGATTGCGAAAATTCAGACTCAGACACATCCGAAAAAATATTAAATATAGAAAACAAAATGACACCAATAGAATTTATTAATACTGCATCAAAACTGCTACCTGAGTTTGGCGGCAAAGCAGAGAACCTTTCAAAATTCGTTAATTCGTTAGACTTACTCAACACAATAAAAGAAACCCACGAGACCATAGCTGTGTCTCTCATAAAAACTAAATTGACTCACACAGCGAGCACACTACTAACAAATGAGTCAACAATTGAAGCAATAAAAAAGACATTGGTTACTAATGTGAAATATGAATCCTCACAAAATATTTCTGCAAGACTACTGAGCACGAAACAGAACATCAAAAGTGACACAGAATATGCAAAAGAAATTGCATCACTAGGTCAACAATTAGAGAATGCATACATATTATATCAGACGGTATGGCACCACATTTAGCAAAAACATACTCAGCACAATCGGTGTGCAAAGCGTTAAAAACGAATGCCAAATCTGATGAAGTTAAAATGCTAATGAGGGCAGGCCAATTTTCAAACTCTGGCGATGCAATAACCAAGTTCATCGAACTCGGAGCTGAATCGACAGGGACAGTTCAGATTAATTATATCAATAGGGCCCAAAACACTTATAGATACAGGGGCCGAGGAAATTTTAACAACAGATCAAGAGGAAATAACTATTATAGACAAAATAGAAGAAACTATAACGACAGAAATGACAATAATTATAATCGTAATTTCAGATCTAATAATGGGAACAGATACAACCAAAATTCCAATAATAGAGGACGAAACGACTATAATCGAAATATAAGACTAACCGAAGTTTCGGAAAACTCAGAACATCCTCAGCAAGGCCAACTGGGGAGCACACAAAATTAAATACGGTTTCAATCCTTCATATAAACTTATCATTTAGTAACTATGTTAACATCAAATCGTCGCTAAGCAATTCAGTCTCTACCTTTTTAATTGACACAGGCTCAGAGATAAGCATTTTCAAAAATCCAAATAACAATATTGAAATAAATAAAAACAACACTTTTAATCTCAGAGGTATAGGAAATGGTATAATTAAAACTCTAGGATTTGTAAAAGCTACACTTTTCATTAATCAAGCAGAGCTTTACCATAACTTTCAAATTGTCGATGACACTTTTCCAATACCATGCAATGGCATTATAGGACTAGATTTTATAAAACTGTTCAATTGCATATTAGACTACCAAAATTTTGGCCGAAGTTGGTTCATAGTAAGACCTAATAGAACTGATTATTTAGAAATAGAAATAACAGATTCCCCTTCGAAAAATGTACTCTCTATACCAGCCAGATCAGAAGTAATTAGAACAATTCAAATTAATTCAACTGAACCAAATATCTTTATTCCAAATCAAGAACTAGATGATGGCATAATCATAGGAAACTCTTTAGTAGATACAAAAAACCCTTTCGTTAGAATAATTAATATTACAGACAAATACATTACAAGACGTTTTTCTTCAGGCAAAAGACATTAAAACAGAATCATTGAATGATTATAAAATTATCAATATACAAAAAGCCAATGAAACACCGGAACGAAAAACAGAAATTTTGAATAAAATAAACCAAAATTGTCCCTTGCCATACAGGGAAAAGCTTAACAATCTTTGCTCCAAATATACAGACATATTTGCCCTAGAAACAGACCCTTGCACTATTAATAATTTTTATAAACAGACATAAACCCCTAACATACCTTTTTGCCATGAAAAATCCTTCCTCAAAGTTAACTAGAATGAGGCTCGACCTCGAAGAATTCGATTTTGAAATTGAATACATTAAAGGTAAAGACAATTACGGCGCAGACGCTTTATCTCGCATTGGCTTTGGGCAAATCAAGCGAATTAAAGAAGAAAATACAGCATTAATTCAAGTAGTTACTAGATCAAAATCAAAAAGTGACAAATTACCAGACAAAACAAATTCATTAACTAACGATGAAATTAAACAGCGTGTATACAATACAATAACTTTACACGAAGTTAAAAAGTTACTAAGCCTAAAACTCATTACAAAAAGGTGCACCAGTATTAAAAATAATTTAAACGAATCCTCATTTATATCATTATTCCATGGAAAACGAAAAGTCTTTGAACTTAATATTGAAAAATTATTTGCTTATGGAAAGATTGAACTAGCGCAATTATTTTCCAAACTTGAAACATTAGTTGGCAAAGAAAATTTCAATTCTATAAAAATATCGAGCAACGATAATTTAATTAAACACGTCGACGTAGAGGAATTCAAGAGTATAGGCAATAAAATATTAAAAAAGGTAACCATTGCTATAACACCCTTAATCATTGAAATAACTTCAGCTGATAAAAAAACATGAAGACTTACAAAAATACCATGATGATCCTACATGGGGAGGCCACCCAGGAATTAAGAGACTACTAGCAAAGATTAAAAGACATTATTTTTGGAAAAACATGACATCAGACGTGAGGTCATATGTTAAAAAATGTCACCAATGCAAACTTAACAAGACAGGTACTAATCATATAGAACCTCTTGTAAAAACACATACAATAACGAAAGCCTTTGATTTAATACAAATCGACACTATAGGCCCACTTCCAAAGTCGTTTAATGATAACGAATATGCACTTACAATAATTTGTGACCTTACTAAATTTCTTATCACAGTAGCGATTCCAAATAAGTCAGCCAATATTATAGCTCAAGCAATAGTTGAAAATTGCATACTTGTCTATGGACCAGTAAAAGAAATTTTAACAGATATGGGTACAGAATTCAAAAATGATATTTTTCATCAATATGTAAACTATTAAAAATTCAAAACAACATCTCAACTCCATACCACCACCAAACTTTAGGAACGGTGGAGCGATCCCATAGAACACTTAATGAATATATTAGATCCTATTTATCCACAAATAAACTAGACTGGGATCACTGGCTCAAACATTTCACTTATTGCTATAACACCACACCGTCGACAACACATGAGTACACCCCATTTGAACTCGTATTTGGTAAATCGGTAACTCCTTACGAATTCATGCTAAATGGAAAAATCGACCCCATATATAATATAGACAACTACAAATCAGAACTAAAATTTAAACTACAAACAGCACAAAAAAGAGCTATTGAATTTTTGGAATTAGCAAAACTTAAATCAAAAGAAAATTACGACCTCAAATCAAAACCTCAAACTATTAAAACAAACGATATGGTTTATCTCAAAACCGAGGCTGGTCATAAATTAGATAATTCATTTAAAGGTCCATGTAAAGTGCTAAGCACAGATAACATGGGTAACTGCAAAACCGATATCAATTCAAAAACTATTATTGTACATAAAAACAGATTAAAACTAGCTTAAAAATTTCAATTGAAGAACAAACCCATTATTGTAAATAAAAATCTTCATAAAAACTAAGAGATTTTCTTTCATTAAATTTAAGTTCCAATAAATTTAAGTTCCAACAAATTTAAACTTCAATAAATTTAAGTTTCGATAAATATAAGTTTCAATAAATTTAATTAAAATATTAACAAATATTTTAATTACAATAACGATTACCATCATAATCAACATTAATATTAATACTTAAGCAATTTCAAAAAAAAAAATTAAAATTTTTTTTTTTCCCAAAAAGGATAATGGTCACTTGCTCGACATTCCTACCGGCATTCTTCTTTGATCACTTATGACATGCGCTATTAGCATTCTTCTTTGGTGCCGCAACCGGACACCCTTTTGCTTTCCACTTTGACCCAAATGAAATCTATTGCATTTCTGACCCAAAAGAAATCAATGCCGCAACGTGCGCAACACGACGCTCTTTGTTTACAGAATGCAAGTGACCCTTTTCCATCAGCACATTGAGTCAGCGATCGCAAGCCATCGATCGCTGCCTTTTAGAAACTAGTATAAATAAGCAATGTTAATTCTAAGCGATATTCATTTCTAAGTTGAATCTCCAACAAAGGCGTTCCACTCACCTTCAACATAAATAAAACAAATTAAATTAAAAACAAAAACATCTTTAAAAGTATAATGTCAAAAGACATTACAATACGTTCTCACTCCTTTTTCATAGGCTCGAGCTAAATTCCTGATAATAGCCTCATCGATAAGTTTCATCTGATAAGGCTTCGTAAGAACTTGGACTTCACCATCGTTGACAGCATGTAGTTTGTGCAAAATAGGGTATGCAGAACCGTGGACCACCATCTGTCGACCAAACAATGCAAAATATGCGGACATGCTAATGGCTGAGTGTACGGAACTACGCAGCGAGAGACCAATCGAGCCCAAATGTTCATCCCATAACGCATGGTCTTTGTTAACATACGATCGTAATGCTGAAAGTATCGAGCGGTTCACTCTTTCTGAAGTGTTGCTTTGAGGCGCATGGACTCCGGTGAAGATGTGCTGAATTGCGTACCTCTCTGTCATTTCTTTGAATTCTTTTCCTGCAAATTGTTTGCCGTTGTCACTGTGAATAAACTCAGGCACCCCGAAAGTGTTGAATAAGCGGTTCTCTAAAAAATTCATTATTAAAGTTGCGTCTCCCTTTCTCAATGGCTCTACAAAAACAAATTTCGAAAAGTGATCTAAACAGACCAGAATACACGTGTTACCGAGTTTGGAACGCGGATAGGGACCAAGCAAATCCACATATAATTTTTGGAACGGCCTTTCTACCTTGCTCTGTAAGCCCATCGGTGGTCGCGTAATGAAGTTTGGGGCTTTCGTGGTCTTGCAGACTTCACAATAACTCAACAACGTACGAACTTGAGCAACCATATTTGGCCAATAATATTTCTGACGAAGCCTACCCAAGGTTTTAGAGATTCCCCCATGAGCTGCTTGAGGAGGGTTGTGCGCTGCGAAATCAAGGATTCGGTCAATCTAGTGGGAATCCATAATTTCCACGACATGATATCACCTTCAGTTTTCTTGTAGATCCATTTTTCCACTACTTTTACGTCTGGTAAGGAGTCTGCACAGGCGCTTATATTGTCTATCAAATCTTTATAATCTTCGCTCTCAAATTCCGGAGCTTCCAAATCAACATCTACTACAAACAATTCGAGTGAGGCCACTTCCTCTGTAAACGAACGAGACAGAGCGTCTGGGACAACATGTTCACTACCCTTCCGATGCTCAATCTCAAAATCGTACCCAGCCAATGCTAAGGTCCAAAGGGCTAGTCGACCAGAGAGATCTCTCTGACTCATCAACCAACGCAAGCTAGCGTGGTCGGTGACGATCCTGAAAGGGTGCATCACCACGTATGGACGGAACTTTTCTACTGCCTTCACTGCAGCCAGACACTCCAACTCTGTCACCGAGTAATTCCTCTGCGCCTTGTTCAGTTTCTTTGAATAAAAAAATATCGGTCTCTCCTCACCTTCATCGTCTAGTTGACATAGAACTGCCCCAATGCCAACTGTCGAAGCATCACATAAGATTAGGAAGGGTTAAGAATAGTCAGGATGAATGAGAACTGGTGCAGCTGACATAGCCGTTTTCAATTGCTCGAACGCCGTAATAGCTTGAGGAGTTGGTTCGAACTTTTTCGATCGTTTCGTTAGATCAGACAAGGGTAGCTATTGTGGAGTAATTGTTCACAAATTTGCTATAGTAGTTAGCCATACCTAAAAACTTCCTAACCTCTTTTATACTACGCGGAAACTTGAAATCCAATATAGCCTGCACTTTTTCATTAGAAGTTCGAATTCCACCTTCGCCGATTAGGAAACCCAAGTAATTAACCTGCTTCATGCAAAATCTCGATTTCTCTACATTTAACTTGCAACTTTTTCTAACAAAACCATATGATCGCAGAACGTACGCGAAAAGACAAGCAAGTCGTCCAAGTACACAAACACCCGCTCCCTCAATTCCGCTGGAATCACTAGATCCATCAACCTCATTATGGTTTGAGGGGCGTTACAGAGTCCAAAGGGCATGACGGTGAACTGGTAGAGTGGTCGACCAGCAACGGTGAATGCAGTTTTTTCCTTACTTGCTGGAGACAAGGGAATCTGCCAGAAGGCATCTTTTAAGTCAATGGCACTTATGAAGTGAGTATCAGACAACCGCATGAGAAGACCCTCTATCAACGGAATAGGATACGCATCCTTGATTGTCACTGAATTCAGACCACGACTATCTATACAGATTCGAGTTTTTCCTGGATTTATAACCGTCGCCACGGGCGAAGACCAAGGACTTTTGCTTTCTTCGATGACTCCTAAGTGAATCATTTTATGCAATTCTGCGAACAGAAGGGACTCCTTTGCAGGAGAAATTGGATAGTGTCTCTTTTTTATTGGTGTTGCGTCACCAGTGTCAATATGGTGTTCTATTAGGTGTGTTTTTCCCAGGCCAAGTTTGGTAAAAGACGGTAACTTCAATTTAAGGTGGGCTAACTCTCGTTCTTGACTTGAGGACAAGTCGTGTTCGTTACGATCATTAACTTAAGGAACTTCAAATTCATCGAGAAGAAATTTGTTCAACCCAAAGAGTAACCAGAAATCATAACCCAAGTATAATTCTTGACACAGTTCGGGGGCGATAAAGAGCGTGAGCTCTTTGGATATCCCTCTATATTTAATGTATGTACGAACAGCCCCTATTACTGGCAAAGAGGAATCGTTGGCCTCTTTCAAGGACGATTTCAAAGGTTGAATAGCTGCACCATTTTTTCGAACAAGATCCATCGAACCTGCACCCAGTACACTTATAGAGGCTCCACTATCCAGCAAACCCTTCAGAGCTTCCCCCTAGAGTTCATCATCAGCATAAGGTCTAGGATCCAAGTTATCTTGCCCCACGGTAGCGCTTTCCATTTATAGCAGCTTTTCAACTTTTCATGTCGCTTACGAGTTCTTATTATTCAAGCAGACGGACTATGTTTCGGCTTATTGTCATTCTCGTTCATGCTAAAAATTCTATTTCGGACTGGCATATAATTTTTCCATCGTTTGACAAAGGACTCTCGAAATATTGACGGTACGTCGTTGAGAGTATCGTCATACTTGGGTGTTTCCGATTTACAATCAAAATTGTCACATTCGTTTAAAATATTTTTGTCACATTTGGGTTCCAGGTTCACATCTAGTGATACCCCGGGGACAGAAGTTACGAGTTGGCAACCCCGGATGACCAGCTCTGCTGTGCATTTTTTTCCTTACATTTAGGACAATTTGACACAACAAAGTTGTATTCGCCGTACCTATAGCAGAATAGCGATTAGACTTTTCAGTACAATTAATTGCAATATGGCCGACGTTTTTACAACCGAAACACATTGTTTTCGAGTGATCAGGCTTCGAATTCCTAGAGGATATGGCATCGACCTGATGCTCATCCTGCACGCCTGGAGACAGAACTTCCTCCACCAAGCTAAGTTCGTTCACCCTAATCTTGGATTTGGCTAAGCTACTTTCGACCCTAACCACTTCTCGCTCCGCCCGTCTACATTTTTTCAAGAATTCCGACAAAATGCGAGTTTTTGAGTTATGAATAAAAACTGTCATCTTAGGCTTTACATTCCGTTTCACAATTTGAATCAAATCAGAATCCGACCTCATATTTTCCATTCTAGAATTCAACGCTGTGATTACATGATGAAACTGATCAAAGGATTCATTAGACTGTTGAGTTCGATTCATCATTCGATGTTCGATATCACAATCGGTCTCCGCTGTTCGAAAATGATCTTCCAACTGCTTTTTCAACAACTGCCATGAGACGTTTGGATTTCTAGGGAGCCATTTAAAATACCACGAAGCTGCTAGTCCTTTGAGAAGGATGTAAATATTTTGTGTCACTTCCTCGAAAGAATATTGTTGAGCTACTGCAATATGTTCTACCCTAGTAAGAAATTCGTCAATGGACAACCCAGTACCATCGCCGGAAAAATAAGCATTCCAGCGGAACATTTCGAGTCTCTTCCCACTAATTCGGTGCGTATCGTTTCTGGTAGTTTCAGTCGGACCAGTTCTTTGCTCATTTATGAGGCTCGCTCCATCCCCATTCGTTGGTGCTGCATCGATAATGCTGCTGTCTCGGTCCTTATTCTTCGCCGTCGCCCCTTGCGGAAGCGAAGTTGTCTCTTGTGCATTGCTTTGCAAATTAGGAACGCTGTTAACGCGTTGGCTGCTACGAAGAGAACGATTACGTCCACCTCTGGAGCGCCGGTGCCGAGGGGTCATATCTGAAGGTGGATTGGATCTTTGCGATTCTAACATTTCAGACATTGAAGTTGTTAAGCGCGAGAACAATCTATCTTCTAGCGACGCTATTTCCCTATGAAGTTCTTGGGTGACCATATGGGTCGCACCAGGTGGTGTACCACCACTGGCTCCATCAACTTCATTCATACTGACAGGGTCCAACGTTGATAAATTACCAGAGCTCTTTTCTGGACTATCACTTCCTAACGTAAGATCAACACCAGGCGAAAAATCGGAATTGCCCAAACCTAAGAATGCGGAATTATTGGTTAATGAATCTTCGACTAGCAGAGGAGTACTGGATCCACTATTCAGCTGGTCATTAGCAACAGAACGAGTGATGGGCCTGCGCCGATTGCTCATATATAGTATTAACTATCGGTTGTATTTAAAAAATTTTTTTTTTTTTTTTTTTTTAATCAGAAATGTTAAGTCAAATCCGAATATCAGAACAGCCTTGATTTTTCCCTTTAAGAGTCACGAAATTATCACAAAAAAAAATCTACACTTAAAGCGTAGCGTTCATATCAAAATAAAATCGAAATCAAAAATGCATAAGTCACTTTAATTATAACAACAAAATTTTCCTGAAAACCAAAAATCATAAAACAATATTGGGTATTTGAATGCACGGAGTTCGTATGAAGGTAACCCACAAGATTTAAATGGAGCGATCTTCACTATTTGACACCAGCAACAGCAAGTATCCAGATATCTCCAGGGACTTGGACTGCTGGTTCCCAAAAAGCTCCCTCAGACTAAATAATTTTTTTTGCACAATCGTGACCGCAAATCTACAGTTCACGAGATACCATAGTTTCATTCTGACTAATCATTTTAGTTGCCTAGATGTAAAAACCATTAAAACCGTCAATTCCCGTTCTGCTGCACAATCGTTACCAATTAAAGCTCAGTGGACAAGATGCAGCATGAAAGTTAATTTATTTTTCAAATCATCACAATTTATGGTATTTGTTTGTCATCCATAAGTGTGCAGCTACCCTAAAGTAGATGCAAACTCAGATGCTTTACGGAACATTGGGCGCCACTGTTACAGAACTGCTGTCATCCGTTGAAACAATATCAACGGAAGGTGAGGGGAGAATCAGGTGTTTTTCTTCTCAATAATATATTTCGACTAGGAAGTGGGTTCTTACACACACAGACCATAAACAAAATCATAAAGAGATCTTACGTCAAACAATCACCAAACTGAACGAACAACTAACTCAATTCTTGTTGTAGGTAGGGTATCTAGGTGTAGATCGATACCTGTGGTCTGCCCACCCCATATAGCCATGAAGGCCATCCGTGACCATTGCTCGACCAAACTTCGCAATGGCCCCTAACAAGAACAAACTAATTAAATTAGTTTTCCAACCTGGCAATTACCTCCTCTGATCCGTGCATTCAACCCAATAGACTAGATTTGTGGGCGTGGCAGTAAGCGGGCCACATAAATTTTTTCCCTTCACCTTTCATTTGGCCTGGTCAACCTTTGTTGCAAATTTGAAGCTTTTCCGCCCTTTACATCGGAATTTACGAAAATTCTCCATTTGTCGGCGTGGTATAAGGCGCGCTAAAAAAATTTTTATTCCTTCACCTTTCATTTGCCTTGGTCAACCTATGGTGCGAATTTGAAGCTTTTACGCCTTTTACCTCGGAAGTTTGTTACGGAACTGTTTTCATCCGTTGAAACAATATCAACGGAAGGTGAGGGAAGAATCAGGCGTTTTTCTTCTCAATAATATATTTCGACTAGGAAGTGGGTTCTTACTCACACAGACCATAAACAAAATCATAAAGAGATCTTACGTCAAACAATCACCAAACTGAACGAACAACTAACTCAATTCTTGTTGTAGGTAGGGTATCTAGGTGTAGATCGATACCTGTGGTCTGCCCACCCCATATTGCCATGAAGGCCATCAGTGGCCATTGCTCGACCAAACTTCGCAATGGCCCCTAACAAGAACAAACTTATTAAATTAGTTTTCCAACCTGGCAATTACCTCCTCCGATCCGTGCATTCAACCCAATAGACTACGAATTTATTTATGCATATTCAATGACATTTTATTTTACTTAAAAGCCAGCAGTTCAATCTCAAATTTCATAACCGACAAAAAAAATTTCTAATTAAACTTAAAGCAACTCATTAAGAAGATAGATAATACCATTAATTCCAATTATTGGTTATAATGTTCATTTTATAAACTGCTTTTCGACGCAGTTCATCTTAAACTTTAATTAAATTCTCTTCAGGATAGTCACAACTCAAAATTACTATTTACGTTACGTTAATTTCATTGCAATTCAAAATCCGTACACAGTTACTGAATTTTAAATGTAGCTTCACATTTCCACATTTTCTTTTCTTTTCTTTTTTTTTTCTTAACCGTGCATTCGAAAAGCAATTTGATCAAGATAAATTTTTTTTTTCTCGATAGTTGAAAATTTTAAAACGGCTTAGGATTTTAGTTTTTTTTTTTTTTCTTTCACTTTTTCATATCCTTCCAGCAATTAAATAATTTTCTTTTTTTCTTTATTTTTTCCAACCACAATGCATACTCTTAACCGTAAAACTTACCGTTTTTGATCCGTAAACGGACAATCAAAATTTATCGTGCCAAAATTAGGTTGTGCAAGTGAAGGCTATGCTGAATTTCACCGCCGCCGATGTTGAGCGCTCAAAATCGTCTTTCCAGTGCTGCAGAGCTTTAAGCATTATGCTGCAAGGAGTGGTTTCAGAGTACGCTCGTTTTCATTGCGTTGGCTGTGGAGATGAAAATTTAATCAGTAAAAGGAATCTGATAGTGTGAAACAGTCGTATGCTATATATATATGTGCATAACTTTCTTATACTTTTTTCTATTTTTTTTTCTATAAAATACAATAAATGAACTTGAATTCGATTTGTAGCCATCAATTTAGAGCTGTTCGGTTATCCCTGTCGTCCCATCACGTTTCGTCGTCACCATTTTTCTCTCTTTTGGCTCAGGCACGCCCTCTTTAGGTTTCGGGTACCCGCCTTCGGGAAAGCCAATGAGCAGGGGTGTCACTTCAATATAGGCGGTATCGTGACGCAGTTTTGAGGACCCTTATCGCCGCTGACGTGCAGTAATTGTCCGGACCCCGGTTTTCGCCGCCTTCTTTGCTGTGAATCCTTGCACGCTTGCAGCTTCCTTCCAATGAGGAATAGAAAAACGCGGGAATTTTCCTCTAACAACGAAGGTGTCTCTGCACCCAGGTGCTTTGCCAGCGAGGATCCACACCACTGGTGTAGTGTCAGAGCATCCAGCTAACAATCCGGGTTCGGACCTCTTATTCGGAATTTGGCTATATTATTTCAAGGAATTTAGGATTTGCAACCAGTGGTTGTAACGGGCAACTTCCCACAGACGTTTCCGTGATACAAATACTTATTTTTTCCCTTGGATAGCAGAATGGTAAAACAATACGTTTATCGCAGGCGACGTCTCGGAGTGGAAAGAAAGATGAAAAAGGCGGAAACTATGACAAATGTTGCCTGCTACTGTTATCCTGGCTTGTAAAATTATTATCGATATATCTAATTCCCTTAGTATCGATTTTTTTCCCCTTTCCTTTCCCTAAACTGACCCAGTAGGCAACCGCAACAAGTTACGCACAATCTACATTTGTGGGCGTGGCAGTGGGCGGGCCACATAATATTTTTTTCTACACCTTTCATTCGCCTTGGTCAACCGCTGTTGCGAATTTGAAGCTTTTACTCCTTTTACTTCACAAGTTACGATAAGCCCTTATTTGTGAGCGTGGCTCGATAAGGACGGTATCCATTTTTTCTAGGATATGTACCTTTTCGTAGTTTACCAGTACACGAAATATCAATGAAATGTTTTGAGCGGTTCGAAAGTTACAAGCATTTTACTGAAAACACAATAAATTCATTTGTGGGCGTGGCAGTGGACGGATGTCTCCCATTTTTACTTAGGACCATACTCGAACACCGATATACATGTGTGCCAAATTTTGCCAAACTTCATTGGTTCAGCCGTTTCAGAGGAGATCCGACAACGGACGGACGGACAGACGGACATGTCTAAATCGATTCAGTTTTGGAACCTGATCATTTCAATATATCTCCGGAGCTTAATTCTCCTTGTTAGAAGATTCGCACAAAACTAATATACCCCGCTTACGCTGGGTATAAAAATGGTGGTATTTGGTACTGTGCGAGCATACGATTGAACGTTACGTATACGACAGGTAGGTATGTAGGTCCTCAGTGCCTATACGTAATGTATGCTCGCACAGTACCATATACCCACGTTTTTAAAATTAAAAGTAGAGTTTTTTGTTTTAACATTCACTTTTGTCATCCGATTATTGAATTCTGTAGTTTTAAATGTTCGCTACGATTCTCGCCTGAGGATTACAATTAGGGTTGCCAACTTTTCAAGGGCAAAATATAGTATAAACTAATTTTACTGTTTAAAAAATAAAGTATTTTCCAAAAAAATAAAGTATTTTTGAATTTATTTTTTTTATAAAAAACAAAACATAACAAACAATCATAACAACATCAAAAACCTTTAACATAAGTAAAAATAAATTAAAAGCTCTTCTCCTGGAAAAATAAGTCAAGGTTACTTCTTAAATGAGTACTTTTCTGTGCTTTTGCAATATAGCAGTAGGTTTTTATTGTTTAACCTCGTTAAAAAAAGTTTTGCAGTCACAATTTACATTAAAATAAATAAGTAGTTCATTTTTTATCAAATTAAGAGAGGCTCTATTTCTTTCATCCCTCCACTTCTGGTTCATTACTGAAAAAACTCTTTCATTGAATGCTGAAGTGGCAGGAACAGATAAGAAATAACTTATTAACTTTGTTATATTGGGTAAATCTTGAAAAGCATTCTTAAGAATTAATTGCCACTTGTTTGCTGTATGTTTAAGCCCGAATTCCTTATCATTATGAAGTTTCTTTTGAATCTCTTTTAGTATTATGGTTTCCGAATATAAGTCATCCATTTTAATTTTTAATAGAGCATCCAAGTTAGTACTTTTTGCGACTTTTTCAAAGTATTCAAATTTTATTTCATTTTTTAATGATATATAAGAAATGTTATAAATCATATTATCTGTGCTAAAATCGAACCACTTTTTCAAATAATCTAAGGTTTTATCGATGAAAATATTAAAATGATTCATGATTTTTTTATCCGTTCCAGGCAAAATTTGTTTAATTTTTTGCAATCTCAATTTTGATTCATAACCATAGTAACTGTCTGTTTTTCTTTGTTTTAGCTCATTTTTCAAATTGTTCATTATATTGTAGACATCCATTATAGAAATATCATTTCCTTCCAACGACTTAATTATTTTCTGAAATATATTCAGCATATGGCTTGCAAAATGTAAGTAAAGCTGAACAACATTACTTTCTTGCTGGTCTTCTAGATTTAATAAACTGCTTATAATGGCCGGGCAATCAGTACCCAAATTTATATAATAGTCCCATATTGAGTTCCAATGCAATAGAAGAGTGTCCACAGCTGGTAGTAAAGATAACCAACGTGTACCGGTATGCCTTTTTATTTCATGAAATTCCTGTTCAGCATTCAGAACAAATTTTTTTAACTCCTCCCTGCGACAAGCAGACACTGAAAAATGACTGTACATTTTTAAAACAATATTTTCAATGTCAACATCCAAGCAACCCATAGCATTTTTAACAGTATTGTGCACTATATGTGCATGACATTTGCCTTTGATGAGACTTGGTACTTCTTTTCTAATATTTGTTTATAAAGAGTGGTTAATACCAAAAATCGCATTGCAGTTGTCTGCACTAAGTCCTGATATTTTATTAAATGAGAGTTTGTTGGCATCCATTGACTTCTTGATGGCTTCAAACATACCATCCGCAGTTTCGTTTGAATTTTCGTAAAAATATATTACTTTACATACGATTCCATCACTTACAGAAAAGTATTGGACCACCAAAGGAAAGAGTTTGATATTTTTTTTGTTTGAAGCGTCGGTTTGAAGACAGAAATATACACCATCATTGTTTAAGTCCTTTACGACTTCTTGCACGCAATACGGACCTAAAACATCGGTCACTAAGGATTCCATCTTGGTTCTCCCCAAGCGCAATTTAGCGGCAACCTCAGAATCAGTGTACATCAATTTATTCAATTTGTTTGCACAGTCCATAGTATTGTAAGACAGGTTGTGTTTGATTGTATGGAATGTAAGGGCCAGTTCTGTTGCGGTAATATTGCAATCGCAAGGTTTTTGTGCAGGTTCTATTAAAAAATTTTTTATCGCCCCACTCGTTTTTTTCGTTTCTTCCTTTAATTTGTGTTTTCGAGTATCTTGATGCCGCTTAATCTGAATTAAGGATCCAAAATATTTATACGACTTCCCTTGAATACTTAAAAAAATTCTTACTTGTCCAATTCCTGCTGCACCTACTGCAAATTTCACTGCGCAAATTGTACACTGGGCATTAAATTGATTGTCCTTATCGCCCACAATCCAATCATACTGCTGCTCCCACTCCGGTCGGAACTTTTGGAGAATTTTTCGCTCCGAAGTCTTTTGCTTTTTGGGGTGTGTTCTTTTTCCTCGAAACTTTCAGATGAATTAAACATATTGCAACAAAATTCAACTCACTTCTTCAGATATTTCAAACATATGTTACGGATAGTGATACCAGCTCTTAGAAATGAAAGCCGGCTAGATGACTTCAAGAAAAAGGTTAAAAAAAGCCAACAAATTGTAAAAACTGTAAAAAAAAAATACTGTTATTATACCCGACACACTCTGTGTCAAGGGTATATTGCGTTTGTATGGTTGTGTGTAACACCCAGAACCAGTCGAGATAGACCATACAAAATGTATATAGAAATGATCAGCGTCACCAGGAGATTCGATTTAGACATGTCCGTCCGTCCGTCTGTCTGTCTGTCTGTCCCTCTGTCCGTCTGTCTGTCTGTTTGTATACAGTTATCTTATCGAAGGAATTGAGCAATCTTGACAAAATTTTGTATGCGTGCTCACGGGGACATGAGTAAGAACAAGTTCGAGAATGGACCCGATCGGACTATTTTTAGGGGTAGCTCCAGTACTAGGGTCTGTTACGAAAATCACAAAAACTGCTCTAAAATCGAAGTTTTTCATCATATTATGATGAAATTTGATATTTGAACATGTTTAAAGGCAAGTAATACGATTTCAGGCTCGCCTGACTTACTTGTTTTTATATATTATTTTGGTTCTGCTCTATCAAATACCGTACGATTTTAAACATTCCTGCGGAATTTTCAACCGCGGATTAAAAAAAAAACTTCTCCTATGCTGAACATATGCCGCTGTTTCATATTTTCATCCGACTCCGCTGTGGTCTGCAGACATGGCTTGGTGTGCATACGATTTAAACAAGAAAATACAAAAAATAGCTAAAGAAAAAGTCTTGACCGTGAAAAAGGATAGATTTTTAGCTAATAACAAATAGATGATGTTAGCGGCTAAACCGATTAAAAAATGGTCAGATATAACTAAAAAAAAAAAAAGGCTGAAATGGCATCACTGGTTACGGCAGGTTTGTTATTGATTACATATCGTTGCGATATCGATTAAAAAGTGCGATTTTCCGATTGAGCATATTGTTAACCCAAATATTGCTTTTTGAAGAACTAAATAATATATGTTTGGGGAAGTACCCAAATATCTTAAAAATATAGTATTTGTGGATACTTTATTGGCATAAGAAAGTATAAAGTATATAGATCAAAAATATAGTAAGATACTATATTATATAGTATGGTTGGCAGCCCTAATTACAATGATAACAAAATTTTTACTGTGTGTAAATTTTTTGGTGATGCTTTTTAAAATTTTGAAAAACATCGAAACTGTTATTTTCAGTCCCTGTGGAATGGATTTTACTTTCAAATTCGAAAACATTTTCAATTTTTATCCAACCAAAATTTTTTTTCAGTATTTCGCAGATAGATATAATGTCCTCTAATGGTTAAAATTTGGCCATGAACACCTTTCGCAAAAATTTTTTACTTAATAGTATATTAGATTTTGTGAAGCTAAATACTCGTATTATTAAGTAAAAATTTTTTGCGAATGATAGTCATGGTCAAAATTTTACCGTAAGAGGGCATTAAGTCTATCTGCAAAAAAACTCAATTCAAAACATTTAGTACAAATAAAATTTTTGCGAATTTCGCGAACGATGGTCATGGTCACGGTCTAACCGTTAGAGGGTATTATATCTAGCTGCAAAAGACTCAATTCTTCAAAACTAAACCATAACTAAGTGACGACTTTATTTGGCGGCTAAATACATAAACAATCAGAAGAAGCACAAAAAATCCGTTTTATAGGCATACAGATATGAGAATAAGAGAAAGAGTGTTTTTTCTAATGTGTGTGATGATGACCATACTTAAAGCGATGTCTCAATTTTTTTTCAGCCAAAGCTTAAGTCTACATAGAAGCTACCCAGCGGGAAAACGTAAGGCATAGTAAGGCAAAAAAGAATATTTTATTATAAGGAGCATTGATCGAATAACACATTATTTTTAACACGGCGATGTCATAGGAAATGTTAGGCCTTCCGTTTTGCATTACCATTAAAAGTAATTTATAATCAATAATTTTTTAATAATCCTTCTATTTTGCCTTACTTTTCAATGCAGAAAAAATGTTTACGTGATGAGACATTACTTTTTTGTTCATCATTTATTGCATTCCGTTTCTTTTCGAATTAATAAAATAATTCATATTAAATAATTGTGTTTAAAATCGTGCACGTTTTAAGGCCTTACAGAATTTCCCGCTGGGTATACCCACACCGGATTTCAATAGGCTGGGATGTATAGTGAAAAAGTTATCCGCAAAAAACGTTAAAAATCATAATTTTTGAAATTTCTGAACCACGACCCAAAAAGGGACTGTGAAAAAAATTTGTATGCAGTTTTTCGGACATTTACCTGGTTCAAGTCAACGCCAAATTTCAATATGATATCTTTCATGGGTAAGGAGTAAATTACGAAAAACTAAATTGTGACCGACAGACAGACAGACATGGCTAGATCGACTTCTCTCGTCATCGTGATCAAGAATATATATATATGTCTATACACAGTAAAAACTACAGGTTTAAAATTAAAACCAATCGGTATAAAATTAAATCTTTTTAGTATTAATTTTGAATTTCAATACCAAAAAGTTTTATTTTAATACCTTTTGGTTTTAAATGATCTGAAAAACGAACAAAATTCTCAAATTGTTCTCGCGATTATATTGCTATCATACATACATACGAGGCGTCTATTGTTCGATTTTCTCGAACGTTGATATATAAATCTAGCACGTTCGAGTGATATCGCTTGTTCGCGTACTGGAAGCGTTTTGCTTAGCATTCTGAAAGGTCCGAGTTCGAACACTATCGCAGGCGAAAGAAATTGTGGAAAAATTGGGACTTGGAAAAGGAAAAGTAAATTTTGAACTTGGAAAAAGGAAAAATTGATGTACTCGGAAAGGAGAAAACAAAGTTGCCAGCAATAAAGCTGAATTATCGATACTACCTTCAAAAATGTGTGTGTCCGTCATGCTGTTTCAAGAATTCCTATGAGAGTTTTGCTGGAATCTTTCTTTTAAATTTTTTTTTTTCATAAAATTTCATTTTATTCCTCTTAAATTTTTATTATAATTTAATATTATTACCTACTTATTCCTCAAAAAAAAAAAAATTACGCTCGCCTGACCGGGGATTGAACTCGCCGACAGTGGCGTGTCCAGAGAAATACTGCTTTGATAGTGCTTATATTTTCCACATTGGTATATTGAACAATTATAAGACATTACCCGAAAAATTTTTGGGGGGGCTAGAGGAAGTTTAGAGAGTTATGGACCAAAAACCAAAAAAATCCGAAAAATTTATGGCGTCCGATTTGGATGAAAATTTATATATAGAGTAAGTGAAAAATTCTAAGAATTTTAGCACTAAAATTTTTTCTCTCATTTCTTTTCGCTCTACGCATAAATTTATTGTTATAATTCATACGAAAAATTCTCCATTTTTTCTCTCTCTTTATTTAAACCAAAAAGGTTTTAATGAAATTCCTTTCCGGCATTGTTACATATAAGACTCCGACTCTTTTGGTCTGTTATATACTCCGTGCCAAAAAAAAGGTATATTAAAATTGTACAGAACTATAATATTTTTATATGTTCAATTAAATTATTCACTTTCTTGTATATGTATTTGTAACTTATTGTTTTTGACTTTGAATGGTTTGCACATAACATCGAACTCAATTACTACATCATATGCGAAGTTGTGCAATGCCGAGCATTGGAAATTATGAAAAAAAAATCTTGTTCCTTATTTCGGCACACAACAAAATTTGAAAAACATCAGATTTTTAATAAAAAATTTTTATTTCATGACAAAATTGAAAGCAATTGCTATCTTAATACATCTTATTGACCTAGGTAGGTAGGTAGGTTGAAGTGGCTGCCACTTAGGCCGTTAATCGGCCCATTGTGATACCACGGGGGTGTTTTTTTGTGTTTGTGTGAGTGTATTGTCTTTTTATGTAGTGTGCCCCTAACATGCGATTTCTGAAAAACCTGTGCTAGGCTTGGAACATTACACTCCGTTTCGCCTTTGCCGGCAATCGAACCTCGGACCCTGGGATCAAGAGCATAGCACGCATCCCCTACGCTATCCCAGAGCCACTTATTGACCTAACAATTTTTAAAAATAATATGAAATTTGGCCTGTTCAAGTTGGTCAGGCACTATTTTTTTTTTATTGAAAAAAAATGACATTACCGAAGGATTTCAAAGAGTGTTACTGGATGAGGCCAAAATTAGGCAAAAGTAATCTCCCCAGTCAAATTTACTCACTAGAAATAGAAAAAAAAAGAAAGTTTTGATTTCAAAGTTGATGTTATTTTAGTATATCAGTACCAATATTCTTATTAATTCGAGTTAAAAAAAAAAATTGCCGACTACTGGGACATGCCGAACTAAGGACTATTAAAAATGCCAAAAGAGCCGATAGAGTACATTGGCGGCTCGAGCCAGATTGATCTTTATATAGGTAGTAGCAAAGAGTATTAATATATAAAGAGCTGACAAAATACTCTATCGGCTCTCTTCGCATTTTGAATATCATACCACGCATATGGCGTACCTAATGCTATTTCGTCCCATCTCATAATGCGAACAGTGATTGAAAACAGAAAAACGAAAGGCGAGTGTTAGAAGCTTGCGTAAAAGGACAAATCATGAATAATTTGTGCGTTTGCTTTCGCGCAGAGTAAAAGAGATGTAAGTTTTTTATGCTTGTGCGCATGCAAAGGCTGCTTGACGATACGAAGAAAAAATAGCCGAACACAGTGTGCAATATTTCACTATTTCAAATCTTTCTTCAGACAAGTTTTATTTTGCTTATTATTGATATAATTTTTATAGTATAATAAAAATTGAAATGTTATCAATTTTTTGCTAGACATTAAGAAAGCTATTTTGCTGAATTTCATATTCATAATTTATAGTTCATAAAAATTTTTTCATAAAATGAAAGGAAGAGAATCGATATTTGCACACTGTATCATTCTTTTGAAATTTTTTTCTAGTAGGTGATTGAAATGAGCTAAATTAGTTCGGAAAAGAACGGTGGAAGGGAAAAGAAATTCTATATGCATGAGCATAAGAATGCTTGTATGTATTTAAAAAGGAATGATTCAGCTTGTGGACATTCGATGGTGCAAATACGTTTTCCGTTGAAGACCCTTAAAAAAGTTTTTTGAAAATTTCAATTTTGCTATTGACTTCAACATTTTTTTTTCTTACATATAAATTTAATACTTTGGTAATATTCAAAAAAATCCTTAAATTTATTGGACATATTTCAATATAAAGGTATTTCAAAAAGTCTTCTAAAATTATTTCTAGCTTAGCCTCAGCTAAAGTGAGTATTTTTACAGCTGAAAAACCCAATTTCAGCAAAGGAAAATTTTTAAAGAGATTTAAAAAGACCTTGTGGATTGTCTAATTGTGAATATCAAAAGTAAAATTACAATAGCATCAGAAAACCATCAGGAAAAAAAATTTTTTTCTATTGCTAAAAATTTACATACATTTCGTAATAGCAATGCATGCACCCTAGGCCCGAAAAAATGTTAAAGTAATTAAAATTTAAATATTAAAAGGGTCGAACTAAAACTAAAAAAACCAGCACATAATGTTACAAAAGGTAATCGAAGCGACCAGGCTTAGACTTTTTCGCATTTAGCGCCGCGCAAGTCACCCTATAGCACCATACGGTAGTGACTTTGCATCGGTCACGTAGAAACAGGAAAATAACATAAGCGACCGACTCGAAAAACGACTTTTGAATTTTTCAGCGGCCAAAAATTGCAAAGGCACACAACGGCCAAATACAAACGTACGTATGCACATTGGCGCACACACAAACTCATATATGCGCATAAGTGCGGCACGCAATAACAGCACAGCGCTGAAGTGCCGAAAAACTATAAGACATGAAACCGGTTCTCAATTCTTAAAGGCGAGAAGTCAGATTTTCGTTTTTGTTTTGATCCTTTCTATCAATTCCTACATTTCGAGTGTCTTTCTTTCCTAGATTTCATGCTTTTTGAGTGTTTCATTTGCCAAATCATAGTGTTTCGTCATCTACGTGGTATCATCGAGAACGAGTGAAAAATGGGATTCGCCATAGAGTAAGTTGGCGGCTCTTTATATATAAATACTCTTTGGTAGTAGATAGTCTTTGCTCTCTAGTTTTTGCAGCATGCTCTCCGCAACATTTCCTCTTTGCAAAATGCCCTCTTTGCAACATGCAATCTTTGCTCATGTGAATATGCTTAGCTGCACAATGCTAATTTCGTTGTGCCCACAAATTCATTGCGGAAAGCATACTTGTAATAGATTACTTTTGCTTACTATTGTAATCAGGGCTATATTTCGATGTTTTCCCTACAGTAAATGCGAGGCAAATTTATCAAATATTGATGTTATATATTTGCTGCGTATGAATCAGAGGTCGCCATGGGGCAGTGGATAGCGTCTGCGCTCAGTAGTCAGAAGGCCCGCGTTCGAATCTCCGTGAAACCAAGAAAAATTAGGAAAATTATTAAGTTAAAAATATATGCCATTATAATGGATGTGTTGTGAGGATTTTCCGGAATCCTTCACTCGCCTATCGGACCGAATTTTCTAAAGGAAAATGCTTTTTATACTTAATAACGATTTATAAATCGAAATCGATCTTAACTGTAAGAACTACACGTAACTACTTATTGTAAAACGGGTATCAGCAACTGTTAGCAACTATCTCTTAGTATTAAAATGCACTGCTTATATACTAATTATTCTTAACCTAGGACTGCGCTCTGCAGACGCTGGTGTGTCCTTCGGGAACGGTGTCATGGGCCTGCTGACGCATGCTGACCAGTGCAGATGTTCTTCCGGGTATCTTGGTCGTTTTGTGCCATGACCAATATCCGATTCAGCATATTCGGTGATTCTGCGTCAGTCACCTATGACGCAACGTTGTACTTGGCACGCTTGTACGGTGGTGCGAAATGCCAGCTTGCGATTTTGGCCGTCGCTAGCGGTATTGCGTAAGCTTCAAGATGAGCTGCTCTGCTGTTTGACTCATAACAGATGAAAAGCGGAGTCGCGAAGCAGAAATAGAAGATTTTCTGTTCAATGCTGTGACAGCTTCCTGTAAACATTCCAATGAATTAAATTTGAAAGTCTTATTTTTTAATTTAAAAATAAAACTAAAAATGAAAAGGAATCGGCGCCCACCAGAGTGGGATTCGAACCTGCTCACTTTGGATTGCTAGGCGAACATTCTATTGAATTGCTAAAGCACTCTAATGTAGTAAACGCCCGACGAGTATTTGGCAGTGGAATACTTCTTTGTTTACGAGTAAAAATGTTCGTGAAGAGCGCTGATTACAAAGCAGCCATGCTTATGTAAAAGTAATCTGGTTTGTAATCTATTCATTCTGGCAAATTGACTGCTAAGTATTTGAGAAGTATTCGATTCCGTAATGTGCATTTGCGCCGCTGGGTGAGCACACAAATCGGTTTCTGTTATTTGAAAAATATGAATCTTTTGAAAAATGCCTTATATCACTTTTTTTTAAATAAATAAATTGCTTTTACGGATTAAACTAGCTTTAAATAAGATTTACATTTTTCGCAATTGAAAATTAAGTTTGTTCATTTTTGAGATTTTTTCACGGCTAGGTTACTGGAAATATAACCTCAACTCATTTTATCGAAAAAGGCAATTAGCTGGAAATTTTTTTTTACGTATAAAGCGGGAATTCCAATAGTGCAGAAGCTGCCGGAAATTTTCTGCTGAAGGAGGTGCAGGAAAAATGCTTTTTCCATTAATGCGTGTGCATGAGCATGCCATTGCTGCGCTTTTGGATCTGAACTTGACTCAGTACATTTTTAGCTACTCTTGTACTCGTCTTATTTTCTATGAACGGAATGTAAAATTCCCTTTTACTTAACAAATGAATTATAGAAATCATAAATATAGACATCGAAGCTTAAAAGAAAATAAAATTAAATGCATGCTAGAAAAATCGAAGGAAAGAGAGTTCACGATCCTTCCTTGGATTTTTTGAAATAAAAGGAATTGACAATCCTTTTTCTTTTCTTTTTTTTTTTTAAACTAGTCCTTCTTTGCATCGGACAATTCTGTGGGCTATCGTGCTCAGCTCTCACAGATCTGTCTGTTGAAAAGTTTTCTCTTCAACAAGAAAACTTTTATTCCTTCAATTTCACAGAACTCTATGCCAAGCTTGTTCATTTCAAGAACAGTGAACAGCCTAAACATAACTCAAAGCCAAGGTTGTCAATTTCACACAGAGTGAATACTTTTTCTAATTTTGCTCTAACACGGCCATCCTGCAAATATCATCGCTCTCGATGATAATTTTGCTCTAACACGGTCATCCTGCAAATATCATCGCTCTCGATGAGAGATTCAGTATTAATTCTTAACACAACAACTAATGTCTAGTCAACTTCTCTTATAAAGAACTCAAAGTACCAAACACAGCTCCCTCTTTCTTGCTCAAAGCACATCGTCTTATTTTCACAAACTATGGTCTATCTGAGACCAACACTTCAACTGACCACAATACTGCGAGACTATGACTCCAATTCCAACCTCAAAATTGAAACTCGGACCACAATAACCCATTCGATCAGAGGCAATCTTAAGCTTGGCCGCAATCTAAACAAGAGCTCTCGGAAGCAGAAAATCGTGAATCTCCAGCTCAGGGGCAATCTTCAGCTTGTCTGGAATTCATGTCAGAACAACTCATTCGATCAGAGGCAATCTTAAGCTTGACCGCAGTCAGAACATAAGTTCTTCAAAACAGAAAATCGTGAATTTCCAGCTCAGAGGCAATCTTCAGCTTGTCTGGAATTCATGTCAGAACAACTCATTCGATCAGATGCAATATTAAGCTTGAACGCAAAAATTTGTACACAACAGAAGCATGTGAATTTCCAGCTCAGAGGCAACCTTCCGCTTGTCTGAAATTCATGCTCCAACAATACCACGAAATAGAGGCATTTTTAAGCTTGTCAACAAAACATTTTAAAAACTATTACCCCGATTCCCAGCTCAGAGGCGATCTTACGCTTGTCTGAGAAATCAAAGAGTCCACAAAAGCAATGAATTTACCTTAAATTTTTGTTATATTTGTGCGTTATCATTTTCGACAATCAGAACTGGACGAATAACTTCTCTTCCTGCAACTATGATTTTGCCCGAATTTTCATTTTTAAGTTTATAGCGGTCATTCGCCAGCACCCCAACAACTTCATAAGGTCCTTGGTAGTAATTCTGAAGTTTTGACTTCTGTATTTGGTTACTGGAATATACGACCTTTTGACCAATCTCCAATTTGCTTGGCTTGCATTTATTCTTGTCAAAACGAACTTTCATACATCTAGAATTTTCATCCGACCGTTCTTCTGCTAACTCCCGAATTGCTTGTATGTCATCATACTGAGGTTCCAATTTAAGTTCAGATAGCAATACCCCAAGCTCCGGAGTTCTACCCGTAACACCAGTTAGTATCTTAAGGGGAGAATACCCCGTCGTTTTGTTTACTGTGGTATTTAATGCCAACTGTACTCTGCTTACATAGCTAGTCCACTCAATACTCGTGTTAGTTCGAAGTAAATTAGCAACAGTGTCGACGTACCGCTCTACCTGTCCGTTGGCTCGACTAGCTCCAGGAGTGATAAAATGGAGCTCTGTTCCAAGCGAAGCACAAAGCTTCTTGAAGTCTCCACTGGTAAAGTTAGTACCTTTATCACTCACTAACTTACCTGGAGCACCAAACAACATCACATAGTTGTGAAAAAGCTGCACTGTTTCGGAGGCTTTTAAGGTTTTGGACGGCAAGAGAACGACAAACTTGGTAAATGAATCAACGAGAATAAAAATATACCTAAAATTCTTATCGTCAAAAGGTCCCATGAAATCGGCATGAACTGTGTCAAAGGGGATAGGTCTTTTTTTTATTGGGTGTAACTCACACTGCTTTTTACCGGAAGGTCGTTTAGCCACCAAACAGACCAAGCAAGACTCAACGAACTTACGCACATTCCTAGTCATTGACGGCATCCAAAAATACTCTCTCATCTTAGCCAGTGTTTTCTCCCAACCAATGTAACAATTATCTTCGTGGAAACGTCTCATAAGGGTCAGTCGGCACCCCTTTGGTACAAGTAATTTATCGGTGTCTTGAAGTTTCTTATAAAGTAGTCCTTTCCTCAATAAGTAATGTGAAACAGTGTCGCAATCACCAGTTTTCAGTTTATCCTTGATTTCCTTTACGTATGGATCATTTCACTGCTCGATGTGCAGCCATGTTTTAGACAGACTACTGACTTTGAGACAGTTCTTAACCGGAGTATTCCGACTGAGATAGTCAGCATATAGTAGCGTTTGTCCTTTTTTATACACAATCTCAAAATCAAAATCTTGAAGATATATCCACCAACGGGCAACTCTTGGCAACAAATCCCTCTTTTGCTGAAATGCTTTCAAAGCGTTACAATCCGTTACAACCACAAAACGTACGCCCAACAAGTAGTGACGGAAGTGTTTGACAGCATTCACTACAGCCACAGTTTCCAACTCATAACTATGATACTTGGCCTCATATGGCTTAGTGGCTTGACTGTAATATGCGACTACAAATAATCGTCCGTCCACGCGTTGAAATAAGACGGCCCCATACCCAAGAGCGCTAGCATCAGTATGTAATTCGGTTTCTTGTTCAGGATTAAAAAAAACGAGCAATGGGCGAGTTGTGAGCAGGTTAACAATGTAACGTTTAGCCGCTTCACACTCTTCCGACCAGAGAAATTCCGTATTATTTTTTGTCAAGGACGTGATACAACTCATTTTAGCTGCAAATTATGGAACAAATTTTCGAAAGTAGTTAGCCAGTCCCATGAACTGTCTAACCTGTTTTACATTAGTTGGTGTCGGCGATCTTACCAATGCATCAATCTTAGTAGGACTCGGTCTGACGCCGTCAGCGCTTACCTCACGACCCAGGTATTCTATCTTCGTCCGAAGGAACTTAAATTTTTTTAAATTCAGGGAAAATCCACTGTCCACTAAAGCCTTTAAAACTGTCTCAAGCTTCTGGAGACCTTCTTCTTCAGTACTTGATGGTATAAGGACGTCATCGAGATACACCATGGCGACTGTGTCTTTTAAACACCCCAACGCAACATTGGTGGCACGTTCAAACACTGCAGGTGCATTGGCAAGACCAAACGGCGTACACAAATACTTATAATGTCCGTCCGGTGTAACAAAAGCTGGTTTTTCAATGGAATCGGCCTGTATGGGAATTTGATGGAAACCAGATGCCATATCCAAAGAAGTGAAGTATTTATTTCCACCCAATTTATCTAATTGGTCCTCAATCCTTGGCAACGGATACCGGTCTTTAATCGTGATTTTATTGAGAGCCCTGAAATCCACGCAAAGACGATTTTGTCCATCTTTCTTTTTTACGAGAATCAT
This sequence comes from Chlorops oryzae, assembly GCA_020466095.1. Classification (NCBI taxonomy): domain Eukaryota; kingdom Metazoa; phylum Arthropoda; class Insecta; order Diptera; family Chloropidae; genus Chlorops; species Chlorops oryzae. The sequence goes on along the minus strand of CM035808.1, from coordinate 88,860,620 downwards.
GGGACTTGCAAAAGGAGAATGACTTTCTCTTATTATGCCATGTGACATCAAGTTTGAAATTATATCTTTTGTAGTCTGTCGCTCGCTGAAAGACATCCGGTAAGGCCTATAACTCACAACTTTGTCCTCTTTCAAACGAATTTTAAGGGAAGCTGTGGTTACCCTTGCTGTAGGCAATCCATCTATGAAATTTGAGGCGTACCTAGTCAGAACAGTATTCAACATTTGTTCTATTGGCGCCGACAATCCACACGAAAGACTAGAGACAGTGTCAACTTTCAGACAGCTTCGGCGCAGGCTCGACCCAGCCGCATTGGTTACAATCTCCATACTTTTGTCGTGCAGTACATCTCTTCCTATGATAATTTCGTTTTTTAAATAGGCTTTGTCTATCACGTGAAGATTGACTTCAACCACAAGTTCCTCAAACTCTATCAGAGCCTCCACCTTTTCAGTCAGTAGAATTACCTCCTTTCCAATTCCTTGCACGTTAAGAAAATAAGGAATTTTTTTTAAAGGTAACTTGTCGGCTACATCCGAACGAATCAGAGAGCAATCGGAACCGCTATCCAGGAGACATTGATACACACTTCCACAGACCACTATCGGGGTATAGTCTTGACACACTACAACACTTTTACAAAGATTGACGGATTTGCGGCTTGCTCGTTCTTTCGCCCAACACGTAGCTTCTTCATGTCCACCCTTGCCACAAAATGAACACTGTAAAACGATTCTGTCAGCATCTCCATATTTTTTTATTTTGAAGGGTTTGACTTCTAGCGAGTTCTTCCCGGGACAGTTTTGACGAATATGCCCCTTATTTCCACACTGAAAAAACTTTTTATCTTCCTCCCTCCGTGACCGCTTAAAAGGAACTTCACTAGGAATCTTAACGCTTTCTCGCACATAATATGGTTTTTGTTGCCCACGTTCCCGTTCAACTACACTTTGAGAGACATTCCTCTCTTGTGGCCGCTCGCGTATAGAGGACAAGTGATCAACCAAATTTTGAACGGAAGTTGGCATCGCGAACGTGAGCGAATTGCGCAAACCCATTTTGGAAACACAACCGATAATAATCTTTACCACAATGTCCTCGGGTATTTCGAATGGAAGTCTATTAATCTGGGACACCTTTTCCATGGCAAAATCAGTATAGGTACTAAAATCTTTGCTTTCAGAATTAGCCACCTTCCTCAGCTCCACAACTACGTCCACGCCATTGGAGAACGTGTGCATCAACGACTCTTTTAGACTCGACCAAGTATAACGTTGGTAGCCGTATATATCGTACCATTTTTTTGATCTGCCCATCAAAGCTGCTTGCACGCGAGGGACGACATCAAAATCTTCAAGGCCGTCGCGTAGTACCCTGAGATCTACATCCGCACACCATTTTTTTTATGTCGATGCGCGAATGGTCTGGATCGAAACAAGGAAACCCAACACTCCGTTGCACCGGTCGAACTTCTTGAGAACCCTTTAATAATTCCTTTAAGACGTCGACACTCACCGTCAATTCGTAAATACTCGAAATATTGGGAGCATCTTCCTGTCTCTCATCTCCATTACGACGTTTTTCGGCTCCTGTTCGTCCATTTTGTGGAAGTTTGGTTCGTATCCCACTTCTGATGCTAGAAAAATCGAAGGAAAGAGAGTTCACGATCCTTCCTTGGATTTTTTGAAATAAAAGGAATTGACAATCCTTATTCTTTTTTTTTTTTTTTTTTTTAACTAGTCCTTCTTTGCATCGGACAATTCTGTGGGCTATCGTGCTCAGCTTTCACAGATCTGTCTGTTGAAAAGTTTTCTCTTGAACAAGAAAACTTTTATTCCTTCAATTTCACAGAACTCTATGCCAAGCTTGTTCATTTCAAGAACAGTGAACAGCCTAAACATAACTCAAAGCCAAGGTTGTCAATTTCACACAGAGTGAATACTTTTTCTAATTTTGCTCTAACATGCATATTACTTGATTTAGCAAGAAACGTATGCCCGCGTGGTACCAAGTTCCTTAAAAAAGTACTCAATAATTTGTACAACACTGTTATATTCCCTTTTTCATTTGTTATACTCAGCTGTCATGTAGCTCACGCGCAGGAAATATTCAATTTTTCGAACTCGTGCGTGAGCATGCAGAAAGTTGATTGAACGTGGTTCCTTTTGTTTTCATGTGTTGAACATTTGCAGGAATTCACGTTACGCAGCTCCTGAGCTAGTGGAATTCTGGCTCTAAGCGGGAATTCCAATAGCGCAGGATCTGCAGGAAATTTCCTGCTGCAGGAGGTGCAGGAAAACTGCAATTTCCAATAATGCGTGTGCATGAGCATGTAATTGCTACGGGTTAGAATATTAACCTGACTCAGTACATTTTTAGCTTCTCTTGTAATGGTCTTATTTTCTATAAACAGAATGTAATATTCCCTTTTACTTAAGCTGCTCTCACACAATATGTATCGAGCCATATGGCCTGTCAAATATGCCACAAGCGAAGCTGGCATGTCGTGTGAATGCAAACAAATCGATACATATGACCGAGCCGTATGACTGTGCATCTTCCTTGCTTCGAATTTCAAACTAATTTGATAATCGTATGTGTGCACATGCGAAAACAGCTGTTTTCTTTTGAAAATAAAAATTGCGGGCACAATGGAGTCGGCAAAGGTAAATGTGATTTGCTTTTTAATTAATGAATAATTGTAAAGCAAAGGTTTTACGCATTTAATTTTAGAATGAATGGTCTAAAGAAGCAGTGCTTCATCTGATAGAGCTGTACAAGGAATACGAGAGCTTGTATAACCCAAGACATGGTTTATACCAAAGCACGCGCGATGCAATGGCATGGAGAAAATTGCTGAAGGCTTAAAGGAAATAATGCCTAATATAGGCGTCAATGTTGTTAAGGTAAAAAAAAATACATGTCATGACGGCTCTCATTAGTTGAATTGTTTCAGCTAAAAATATCAGCTCTTCGAGGTCAGTACGCAAAGATTTTGCAGACAGTGCGGGAAAGAAAAAGTGGCTCTGGCACGGATGACCAGTTTGAACCATCTGCCTACTGGTTCGAACATATGCAATTTTTAACTGACTATATGACTGTGCGCAAAGCAGGGAGCAACTTTGCGTATTGATATTTGTCATCGTATAAAAGAACGTATTTTCTCATATAATTACTATTCAGCCTAAAAAAAATACTTCATTCTGATACCGATACCGGTACGGGCGATACCGATGAGTTCAAGGAGCGTTCAGCCAGGATGAAACGGATGCGATTGGAGCCAACATCCTCTAGTACTGGTTCAGCCTATGATGACGATGGACCCGACAACGTCATAAGCGCAGCAACAAAAGTTTTAACTACCATAAGTAATGCTGAAGCAAAGAAATCGGAAAATGAAGATTTCTGCAATTTTGGGAAGTCCGAAATGGACAAGATATCGAATTGTGATCTGAAGGACGAACTTGTTGAAGGAATTACTGCACTAGTTTTTGAAACTAAGAGGAAACAAAAAATGTTAAATCGAAATGAAAATTCTTTTTATTATGCTTCTTGAAACGCTGATTATAATACGAAAAATACAAAAATTTAAAAATCGAATTTTTTAATTGCTTCTTGTTGCCATGCAACAGCGCCATTGGAGTTGAAAGATTTTGCGTAAATATCTCGAACTCGTATTGCTTCATTTTTTGGTCTATTGTCTTTCGACTTCTGAAGTCCAGTCGTTGAAACATTTGTTCGCCAAGTTCCCTCTTCAATGGTTACATCGGAGGTGTTTTCGATATCAACCGAACCCTGATCCAAACCATCTCGGCATCTTATGAAATTATGGAGAGCACATCCCGTCAAAGTTACCATCTCTACTTTTTCCACCGGCAAGTCAATAGCACTTTGGAAAACACGAAATTTGTTGGCTAAAATCCCAAACGCATTTTCCACTACTCGGCGGGCTCTACTCAATCTGTAGTTAAAAACTTTATTGGGCTCTGAATTTCGTTGTGCGTATGGTTTCAGCATTTACGGTGTTAATTTGAAGCCGTCATCTGCCACAAACACATACGGAACCTTTGCATTAGTGCCGGGCAACTCTTTTGCATGCGGAAAATTAAATTCGTTGGCTTCAATTCCATGGAACAATGATGAATTGTTGAATGCCGCGGAATCATTCACTCTGCCATTCGCTCTTACGTTCACATAGAGGAATTTATAGTTCGCATCAACGACCGCTAGAAGGATTATACTATTAAATCCTTTATAGTTATAGTAGTACGATCCATAGTCCTTTCTTGAGCGAATAGCTATATGTTTTCCATCTTACAAAAAAATAGAGTTCGATCATAAATAAATTGGTGAAAGCATCTTACCTATAGCTCCCAGGCAGCGAGGAAAGTTCCATTGTTTTTCAAAGCTGTCCGCGACAATTTTCCACTCTTCTGGACTTTGAGGTACCTTAAAAAATGAAATATTACAACAAAAATCATGTTTTTCGCAGTTGCTGCAAATTCTTTCAGAAAATCCTCCTTCAGCACGGCATATATTGCATTTAAAGTTTCCGGCACAGTATTGACAATAGCAGGCACAGAAATCCGGAATCCATAGCTCAATTCAACAAAGCTGGATCCATACTGGCTAAATACCGAAGCGTCAAAAGTAGCCTTTACATCAAAATTAAATAATATTAATTAAATGCTTCTTGTATGTAAATTTAGCTTAAGTAATTTACCTCGCATCAGGAGCAATTGACTGCTGCATGATCGTGTCTTGCCTGATAATAAATGGAGTTACCTTTGCGAGCAACTCTTCAAAACTGCGTTTGGACATTCGGCAAAAGTTAGTGAAACTTTTTTCGTCCTCCAACAGCAACTCTTCCATTGCAAAGGACTTATATCCCATTCTGCAATCTCTACGTAGGAGCCACTCTCGAGCCCATAGCGATCTACTTCGTCTTTTTTTTCTCGCGTTTCTCTTTTATTTTCTTGTTTAATGCTGCTGCAATAATAATTGAGCTGCATGCAATTATTGCGTTTTTTTTGTTGTTTCGCGTTCAGTTTCTTTCTTTCTTCACTTTAGTTTGAAATTACAAAATTCACAGAACAGCTGTCTTATGAGGAAGAAGAAGCGAAATAATCGACATGACATTTATGTGTCGTGTGAGTGCGAAAAAGACCGTGCATGTTCCAATCCAATTTTGACAGGAATACGAAACGAAATTTGACGGGTTATATGGCTCGATACATATTGTGTGAAAGCACCTTTAACAAATAAATAATAGAAATCATAAATAAAGACATCGAAGCTTAAAATAAAAAAAAAATTGTAATGCATATTACTTGATTGAGCATTAAAAGTATGCCCCCGTAGTACCAAGTACCTTAAAAAAGTACTCAATAGTTTCTACAACGCTGTTATATTACTTTTTTCAACTGTTATACTCAGCTGTCATGTAGCTCACGCGCAGGAAATATTCAATTTTTCGAACTCGTGCGTGTGCGTGAGCATGCAGGAAATTGTTTCGAACTAGTTCCATATGTTTTCATGTGTTAAATGTTTGCAGGAATTCACGTTACGCAGCTCCTGCACAATTGGAATTCAGGCTTTAGTCATTTTTAAAAAAAGCGTGTTTCTGCTAGTTCAAGATATAGGGAAAAGAATTCTGGCTTTACTTAACTTTAAATTTTCCCCAATGCAAAATTTAATTTTGTTCATTTGTAATTTTTTTCGCGGCTAACTCAAGATAAAGCTTACGTCAATTCATTTTTGCAAACGAGGCAATAAGTAGGAGATTTTTTGAAGTGAAAACTTCTATAGGCGCGTTGAGCAGGGAGCAAATCTTTCCCAGCGGGACATGTTACCCTGACATCACCGGTGAAGTCAGGGTGACTTGTCACCCTGGCATGCGTGACAGTTCGTAGGACGCCTAGCATGACATTTGTACAGGAGTTGGACAGTGATTTCACCGGTGACATTGTCATGCTAGGGGGTGCGATGTCGAAAAAAGCATTTGAGAGCAGCACATTATGTTCTTTTTCTCTTTAAATGTCAATTTATAGAAACCAGTTTGATAACTCTCTTCTTAGAAAGCTGATCTGGCTTTACTTAACTTTAAATTTTCCCCAATGCAAAATTTAATTTTGTTCATTTGTAATTTTTTTCGCGGCTAACCGCAACTCATTTTTTCAAAAGAGGCAATAAGTAGGAAATTTTTTGAAGTGAAAACTTCTATAGGCGCGTTGAGTAGGGAGGAAATCTTTCCCAGCAGGAAATGTTACCCTGACATTATTGCATCTGTTCCCGCGGGGGGGGGATTTTAATTTTGGTACAAGCTGGAGTCCCGTGTACATCACAAAATCCCTGTTTGGAAGGGTGCCTCGAGTTGGAGCCGGAAAATAAATGAAACAGGCTCACACGCTAGATTCCAACGGAATCCGACACAACCGAAATGGTTTGTCTATAATTAACCCAAAGACGGGCTCGGCACGATAGAATAGGAGAAAATAAATTAACAACAGCAACACTTGGATTAAACCAATTGAATTTGGAAGAGAAACACCAAAAGATTTATAAATTCATAAATTGAAAATTATTAAATAAATAATTATATAAATTCCGGACGGAACACACCGGCGAACAATTCTACCAAACCAAATAATACTCTCCTGATATAATTTTCTAACTCGAATTCACTATTCTTCACTGACTATGATCCACTATTACTTTTCACTTTTGAACACTTCTAAACACAGTTCGAAAACTAACTCATTTTCACTCTTCCCTAAACATCCTTTTTATAATAATTAGGCTAAAAGTTTTCACTCATTGTAACCTCATTTCCCCGAACGCCCCCCTTAGACATAACGAATCAGTGCAACTCCCGCGAAAATGATAACACCGATTTTCTTGGTGTTGCTTAGAATTACATCTCAATACATTTGGGTTCATACATTGATAGCCATGCCCAAGACACAAAATACACAGAGGTATGGCTTTACGCATTTACTTGGCTGTTGAATGGTATCAGTATAAGCGTGGGGAAATGTTCAAAAGCAACGATCTAAACCTTTCGATCTTTCTCTTGTTCTTGCTACAATTTCCACTGCGATGGCTTTTCACACTTCTTGAGACGCCCTCGCAGTAGTTTACTTTTAATCAGCTGTTTGTTTATTTGGCTAATAAATAGGTCATTGGTTGCCGCTGCTTATAGTTTTTCTAATTTATATTATGTTATTTCATCCTGAAAACATCTACTCTTTGCATGTATTACTTTCCGCGTTCCCCTTCCTTATCTTCGAAAGCTTTCGCAGAGAGAATGCAAAACTTTCGAAGATCGAGAGAGAGGAAGAGAGAATGTCAAAGGAAAGAATTGAACATGACATTTACCTAGAAAAGACAGAAATTATGTACAGCACATTTCTGTAGTGGAATAAAATAAATATAAATATAAATAAATAAAAACCATTCTTTCACCTAAAATATCAAGATAAATAAATAAATCATTATCTAAACCTATAATAAAAATGGAACTCCATCCTCAAAGGTAAGTGAATGATAAACAAGGCTGATCTAAGCTCTAAATTGTTTTATTTTCTTCTTTAAGCAGGTCTGGGCGCAATACAGAAGCAAATATAACCTGATGAACATGTAGTGGAGCAACAACTTCATAAAATACAAATTCGCTCTTCAATTTTGCGACATAGGTCTTACCTCCAGAAGCATATATTACTATATGTGGCACTCTACAACAAACTATGCTTTTGAATGTTGAAGTAGGCCCGTTGCATGCATTCTTATGGCAAAATCAAAAACGTAGCACGCCCCGAGAAATTCCGGGTCGGTCTAACAAATCTTTTCAAATCTTGTAACATGTACCAGAAATGTTTGGTATAGTTCATATACATGTATAAGTGTTCGTCAAATGTTTTTGTTTAAAACTCATTTTTTCGACTAAAATATGGTTTTTATATAATATCAAAATCTTTACGAGAAATTTTCCTTTTGTTCTTCAACAACGCTAAAGAAGAGCACTCATGCGTCGAAATATGACCGAATGTTTGTTTACAAAAAAGAACAGCTGATATGAACTTTTCAGTGATGTAGAAAAAATTCTAGCTCGATACCAAACTAATGGCTCAAGTACTTATAACAAATCAGGCTAAAATGAATACAAAAACTACTTATTTTTCGAACTCCTCTCTTGAAAAGGGCACAGTATTGCATAATCTTTCATCTAAAAACCTAAAAGGTTGTATACTAAAAAGAAAACATTAAAAAATTTCAACGCAAGAATGCTTAGTTAAAAAATTTGAGTATGTACTCAAAACATTCTAGCATCACTTATTCGGTTGTTGTTGGGAGTGCCACATATAGTAATATATGTCCAGGAGCATGCATGCCAAACTAAACTCACAAAGCATTATTTTAACGAAAATAGCTCTCTGCTTTGCACTAAAAAATCTCTTAATCGCATAAATTTTTTGACAGACGTTCTTGCTTCGTTTCGCTTCTTGACAAACAACTAAATTCGTTTCGCGTGCGCTCTTTATATATGTACACGCGAGCAACGAATTTTTGCTCTCACTTGCACATTTCTTGCTCGCGTGCCCAGCCCTGTCTTTAAGCTATGTTCCCGTTCAGCCGTACCGTGTGCGCGACTATATGTATGTATGTATGTTCATATTTCTCCCTTTTAAGCTGGCTGCTGTTTTCAAAAAAAATGAGCCCATAACAACATCACCGGTGAAGTTAGGGTGACTTGTCATCCTGGCATGCGTGACAGTTCGTAGGACGCCTAGCATGACATTTGTACAGGAGTTGGACAGTGATTTCACCGGTGACATTGTCATGCTAGTGGGTGCGATGTCGAAAAAAGCATTTGAGAGTAGCACATTATGTTCTTTTTCTCTTTAAATGTCAATTTATAGAAACCAGTTTGATAACTCTCTTCTTTGTCCTATCTTTGAATAAGTATTTCGAAAATTTAAAAATAGATATTTTCGATACAAGTGTCCAAATGAAGCTTTTTTTTGCACGAGTGGTAAATGTTGTAAAACGAGGCGCAGCCGAGTTTTATAATACCACGAGTGCGAAAAAAGCTGAGTTTCGACACGAGTGCCGAACAATATTTTATGCAATAAGATTTCAAACTAGATTTTAACCTAAATTTAAGAAAACGGTTTTTTTGTGAAGAAAATTTTTATATTTATTTGACAGATTCATAATATAAAATTCTTTATTATACAACTTCGTAGTATGCTCTGCTTATTTTTGCCTTGTATTTTTTGAAATGCGTGCATTTTGAAATTTATTATTGCACACCTTGCCTTGTATTTTTTGAAATGCGTGCGTTTTGAAATTTATTATTGCACACCTTGCCTTGTATTTTTTGAAATGCGTGCGTTTTTAAATTTAGTATTGAACGCTTTGAAATTTATCACAAGCCCTGGTAGTATGCCATGCTTTTTGTTTGTTTTACAATTTTGTTGTATACTTTCTCAAATCTAGTGTCATAATATGCCTCATTATGATTTTAAAATCGACATCATAATAGGCCTATTATGATGTCGAATTGCATTAAATCTATTTTTAACAATTTTTGTTCGCCTCTGCCAGGGATCGAACCCGCGATCTTCGAATTCTGAGTTGAGCACTCATCATATACGCCACTTCATGCTAACAATAAACTGACGCTAAAATTTTATTTAAATTTCAGTAGCCAATGAAAGTCAAGCACATGAACAGCATCCCTCCACGATGACTTGTCCTCCAAGATTGCACACATGACAATGTCACCAATATGTCATCGATAAAATCACTGGTGACTTTGTCATGCAGGAGATAATTTCCGGCTGGGTTAGGTTCAAAATGCATTTGTATATGTTGTAACCGTCACGCTCGTCGTATACGTATATCTCGGCTATATTAGTGTACGTAGCTTTCAGTGAGAACCCTGCAGTAAATGAGACTCACCCCCTACACACCTATGGTGCACCTCAAAAACACCACAACTAGTCCCCAAATAATTTACTCTTACATGCATTCAACTCACCTCTTTAACATGGGTCCTACCAAAGAGTATAGATATAAAGAGCCTCCAAAGTCTCTTTTGCGCTCACTAAGCGCTTAAATCTGCGGTGGCTATTAGCACAGATTAAGAACACAAAGATTACGCGCCACATACAACCAGAATATTTCTTCGTGGGCACTGACGAGGCTGCCCAGTTGTTGCTAAAAACAGCTTTGTTGTAGCAAATTCAAAGAGCAATAGAAATTCAAAAACAATTCCACAATTGAGCGCTAGCGCCGAACAATTAATTCTCTTTTGCTAATTCGATTTGCCTTTGTTTGTACATGTGAAAATGTAACGTGCGCTCTCGCAATGCTTTTTGCTCGATGGAAGCACGCACAGTTTGAGAATGTGTTAGCGAGCTAACATATGTGTCGCTTGATTTGAAAATTTTGCTCATTCTATATCTGACGTGTGGCGATGTGGACGTGAAAGCGGCAAGGTGAGTATTTTTAACGTAATTTCATTTTCAGGCTCAGTTTTTTTGCTAAAAAATTTATTTACGTTGCTGGCTAATTCCGCCATTTTTAACGTTATGGAAAACAAAAACTATCGGCTATCAGGAACATTATGTTGCATTAACGGCTGTAAGCGGTCAAGAAGGACTGACCCTAAAATAAGGTTGTTTAAGTTTCCTTCAGTTGACACAGCTCTTGGCCAAATATGGCGTGAAAAATGCAACATATCTGAAGAAAAATTTTCGAAAAACCTTTTTATATGCGATCGGCACTTTGATCCTTCAGATATTGGCAAAGTGAGACCTAAAATGACTGCAATGCCAATATATTTTTTATGTAATGAAACCGAGAACGACTTTGAGTTTTTAGAAATCGGATCTCCTAAAAAGAGGCGGGGAAGTGAATCCGTTGCAGAATGTTGCACAAATTGCTTAAAAAAATATAAAATTGCAGGATTTTTATAAGAAAAAATGCAACACGCTGACAAATATTTTCGTGATGTCTCGGTCGCGCATCGAGTTTTCCCAATATTGCATTTTGAGCTTTAAATGTTTTTTTTTTTCAATACACTAATGCTTATTCTCTATCAAGTTTTTACTATCCCCTTCCATATGCAGACACCTCCCATATCCGGACAAAATTTTGCTAACCGTCAGAGCTTAGTTTTGTCTGTTTCAAGATTCGCACAAAACTCATATACCCTGTTTACGCTGGGTATAAAAATAAAATACATAGATCTACTCGGAGTTCCCTTTAATTAATTTCATAATATCAGGTTAAATACATATGTATGTACATAATAATTCAAAATGATTTAGATTTAAAATAAAAATGATATGAAATATCAATAAAAGGAGAAATTTTTTTAATAATGCTCATACGAGTACCAAATTTCCTCAAGTCGATCGCTACCAACAATGTGTGGTCATTTTGCTGTTGCGTTGTTAATAAAAACACCCTACAAAACAACTGCGGCATATCGATAGGAAAGTCCTCATACGCACATTTTCGCTCCATGAATCGACCAAAAATCTTTGAATAGAAACTTAAGAAACTAAGAAAATTCTTGCATATGCTTCGTCCCAGTCGAAATAGAAATCTCATTCAGTTTGTGTGTATGTGTGTGTGCTCACACTCTCCATAATTGTAAAATCTAAAAATAGATTTTGCAACTATAGCGGTACGCATTGCCGAAAATTCGTTTACATGCTCTTCGTAGTGAGCACAGTCAAATTCTCTCAACATTTACGGTGCGCTCTTTTCCCCGCTGAATTCGACCGCTCGCATCCACAAACACGAAAATTTTTTTTGAAAGATTCATATTCGTGATGCGCCTTCTTTATAGTTTCTTATTCTATGCTATTAGCTACCGAACATATAACAAGTTCGAGAAGCGGATTTTGTTGCATAGAAAGGTTTAATTTTCAATTCATTTGCAACTGAATGAGTATTATATTTTGTTTTGTTTTTAGTCCTCTTGAAGTTTTCCGTTCTTCGTACGCTGATTGAAATGGGCCAAGGGAATATGAAATTTGCAATATGCTTTTTCGACTTTGTTTGGATTTTTTAGGCACCCGAGAATCTGTATTGGTGTGAGTTTTGATTCTCTGTGTGTCAGCTAGCGATTTGAAAGGCGTTTTGCAAATATAAATGAGGAAAGCAATATTCTCGTTTCTCGGAAGGGACCGTCCATATATTAAGTCAGCCTATTTTTGACCATTTTAAACCCCCTTCCCTCTCCACTGTATGATGACGTAATATATGGTCGGCCCCTAAAAATTATTTTTATTAACATTCATAAATCCTTGCACATGAAAATAATTTTATTATCCCCATTGAAAGGAAAAAAGTGACAATTGAACTTCGTTTGGAGTTTTCGTTGGTTGTAATTAAGTCCTTCGTTTGCTATAAAAAAAAAACTAAATAAATACTTGCTACGATCCGACAGGGCTCGAACCCGAGACCCTCGCATTCCAAGTCGTGCACCTTATGCACTATGCCACATCATGCCTTACAACAATTCGGAGAAATTACATGTGTAATTTAAGTTAATTTAAGTATATTCAAAGACGAAAACTTATTATGTCTTATCCGAATTTCAAAAGAAAATAGTCGTTTGACCCAAATGAAACATCGACTGTATCGAATGAAGTTTTAAAAATATCAGTTTAATGCAAATGGAAAATTGCATTCATTTCAAACTTTTTAATGATTTCCAAGATAAAAAGGTCGTTTAGAAAATATCCAAACGCATTTCGTTTGAAAGAAACTGAACCTAACCGAAGTATTTCTTTGGTTTTGCAAATAATGTAAGCATTTTTAAATTCATCAGCCTTGAAATTTCGCTTCAACCAAAATTTTCATATTTCCGTTAATTTTATTGAGACGCTTCAATATTATAAATCAGTAACAGCAAAATATACAGTAGAGCCCTATTAAGAATGTCACCTTGCATATATTATGCGCTAATTTCTAAGAACTTCGGGCATTCAAGTTTTTGGCTTTTCCCTGTACGAATATGCGAAAATTGAAGAGGTGTCTAAAAATAGCCATAGGCATTCAATTCTTACGGGAGTTAGTAGAAAAGCAAATATTTTCTGTTTCTTTTTTTCGACGTTGCCAAATTTCGACCACCGCGTATCATTAGAAACCTTAAGAGATTCGAATCGCTACTTTGGAGGCTCTTTATATCTATACTCTTTGGTGCAATGCGCACACACACTATCGCAAGCTTTCAATGTAGTGGTGGGCATCCCTGGTTATAGTCTCAAAAAACTCGTCATAGATTGAGGTTTGCGGTATTTGACTCGAAAATTTATTTTTTCTACTAGGGTCATTATTTGGCCAGTTAGGGGTGGAACCCAAAATTCAGTTAAAAAAAAAATAATAATTATAACATATTATTAAAACATACCAAAAACTAATCCAATATTCTTCATATTAGGCTCGTTTAAAAGGTAATTTTGTAAATGTTTCGAATATGCTTACTGAACATGCTCGTTCTTGTTCCTACGGCATCTATATTATAGATTGAAGTTCGTGAGGCATTTTTCTTTAATTTAACCCTAATTTTGTATGGGGACCCCCGTAAGGAGGGGAGATAGAGGGTAGGTATGTTTGAAGAAAATGTTTGGGGTAAAAAAGTAATGGGGGTCGGTCATATATACCATCCCCCTAGGAGGGGTTTGACTGAAGTGACAGCCATTTTGTATGAAATTGTGATAAAATTAAGGTAATTTTGTATGGGTGACCCCCTAAGGAGGGGAGATACGGGGTCAGTATGTTGGGAAAAAATGTTAGGGAGACAAAGATAATGGGGGTCGGTCAAACATTTGACTCCTCTAGGGGCACTCTGGGGCTAGTTAGGACAGTGGGGGGAAAATTCGTAAAAAAAATTGCTTTTGTATGGGAGCCCCCTTAATGAGTGGAGATAGGGGGAAGGTATGTTTCGATAAATTGTTGGGAATAAAAAAATAATGGTAGTTGGTCATACATTTAACCCCTCTAGGAGCGACTCTGCTTACAGTTATATCAAAAATTTGGAAAAAAAATCAAAAATTAAATTTTTCAAATGACTTGGTGCGTGACATTTTTTTTTACCAAATAACCTTAAAATTAGTATTTTATGAATTCTCTAATAAAAGTTCATCGTACTATGATACAGGGAAAGAGGTTCAAAAAAAGTTATCACCCTAATGAACACAGCTCGCGTACAGTATAGTACTCCAAAATGCGACAAACGTTGTCCTTTAAATTTTTTTAATGCGGGTTCCTTGTGTTTAATCGTACATCATTTTGGTACTCTGTCTATAAATTTGTCTATTTTTAAAATATGATGCGAAGATTCCTATTCTTCGATGCTTCAGTTATCATTTTCGGCTTATTTAAAAAAAAAAATTTATATATACTTACTTATAATTGAATGTACTATCAAAATATTCAGTTATCGGTAAGTTATATATGTCGGTATAGCCAAAGTTTTTTGTAATACGTATCCCGTATAGGAAAGACGATCCACAGAGTTGCCACCCCAGTCTGCATCGACATAGCCATAAAGTACTTCACTGGTAGCTTTATACCGCAACTTAAAGCCACTAGTGCTAGCCAAATATCTCAAAAGGTGTTTTACACCAGCTTCATGCTCATTGTGAGGGTCGGTATTTCGTTGCGATAGCTTGGAAATTGTATGTATGATGTCTGGCCTAGTAGTTAACGCCAAGAACATCAATGCTCCAATCATGGATTGATATTTCTTGATATCGGCTTTTTCGCATTTTGGATCTGTACATGAGATCACGAAACCGGCATCTAAAAGTGTTGCCGCTGTGCGACAGTTTTCAAAACCATACTCACCCAATAAGTCTAGTATATACTGCTCTTGGTCAATAGTTATCTCACCAAGCGTACCTTGTCTCTGTATGCGCATTCCCAAGAAATATGTAGCTGGCCCCTTATCAATGCAATCAAACGCCTCTGAGATACTGCGTTTGATCATTTTAAGATCACTTTCGGAGTTGCATACCACGAGCACGTCGTCAACGTAAACCACAATAATGCACATATTGCCATTTATGGATTGCTTGTACAGGCATGGTTCGTTATCACATTGTATGAACCCAATGTTTTTTAAGGCGGCATCAAGATGATTGTTCCAAGCCTTCCCAGCTTGCTTGAGTCCATATATAGCTTTATTCAATTTTAATACCTTCTTCGGATGCTTGCTGTTTATGTATCCCTCGGGTTGTTTCATATATACGTCCTCGCCTAGACTGCTGTTCAAGAATGCGGTGCATACATCCATTTAATGTACGTACATTCGTAGGTCAACGTAGCATTCTGATCGATGAATACCTGCACATTGGAGAGAACGTCTCCTTGTAGTTGATTCCGTATTCCTGGCTACACCCCTTAGCCACTTTCTTCAAAGCAAAAACCCACTTACATCCAATCGCCTTTTGGTTTTCCGGTAGTTCAGTAAGTGTCCATGTGCTGTTAGCAATCAATGCTGTATAATCCACATCCATTGCTGATTTCCATTCAGATGCGAATTCACCAGCCAGTGCATCCGATACCGTCTGTGGTATCCCAACTTCAACGCCTTTTACTAGGTTAACAGTGTTTTAGACCTTTTTGGGTCTACCTGGCTTGCCAGTTCGCAACTTCCTAGGTCTGCCTGGTCTTCGGGCCAGGGTTACATCTGGGTTTCCTTCATTTGTTCTATCAGACGAATTGACATAGCTTACACCACTCATAAAATCCTCTTCATTACTGCTTGAAGATTCTTCGCTGTTTAATTCGAAACTGGTGTCTTTGGCATCCTTTTCATTGAGAACACCAAAATTTACCTTTTCTCGCTTCTCATCATTGGAGAATTCATACCCAACGCCTTCTTCAAATTCAACACTGGTGTGTTTGGGATCCGTTTCATTGAGAAAACCAAAATCTACCTTTTCTCGCTTCTCATCATTGGAGGATTCATTCCCAACGTCTTCTTCAAATAACACATCACGCCTCTCAATAATTTCACGTGTTTCTGGATCATACAGCCGGTATGCCTTCGCCGTCATCGAGTAGCCGACCATTTTATATTCCTTTCCTTTTGCCTGGAACTTGTGATTGTGTTTCTTATTTAACGCGACTGCGACTGACCCAAAAGTCGTTAAATGCATGACATTAGGCTTGCGCTTACTCCAAACCTCATACGGAACTTTATTCCCGAGGGCCACTGTAGGCGAACAGTTTCGCAAATACACTGCTGTAGAGACAGCTTCAGCCTTTAACGTTTCATCCATTCCACAATGCACCAGCATACTGCGCGCCATCTCGACAATTGTGCGGTTCGCTCTCTCAGCAATTCTATTTTGTTGTGGTGTGTATGGAACCGTCAACTGTCGCTCAATTCCTAGTGCGCGGAACAAGTCCTCGAATCTTTTGTTGACAAATTTCCCACCGTTATCGCTGCGAACACACTTTATACGTTTACCTGTTTGGCGTTCGACCGTATTTTTAAATAATACAAACTTATCGAAGACTTCATCCTTTCTTTTCAGGAAATATACAAACATTATTCGAGAATTATCATCAGTGAAAAGCAAGTAATACCTCGACCCGCCCAATGAAGCCTTTTGAAATGGGCCACACACATCCGTGTGTATTAATTCTAACAAGTCACTTGCACGATTCTCACTGCTCCGATAAGGCAATGAACAAATCTTGGCTTTCATGCATGTTCTGCAACATACATTAGGAATATCAATTTTCTCAATTCCACAAACCATTTCTTTATCGTAGAGCTGCTTCAGATTGTGAAAATTTAGATGCCCGTATCGCCGGTGCCATTTCAATGTTAGATTCTGTTTCATCGAAATACATTTGTTGTTTTCAACGTTAGCCAAAAATAGTTCGCCAACCCGGTTCGTCTTGAAAATAACATCTCCACCACAAATGACTTCGGCATTACTGTCCATGAATACAACAGTTGCTCCTCTTTGAACCATTTTGCTCACTCAGAGAAAATTCCCTTTGAGTTCCGGGACGTACAACGTCTTCTTCAACAGAATATTACGGTTTCCAATAGTAACATTCACATCGCCTATTCCTTTAGCTTCTGTTTGGTTTTCGTTCGCCAACTAGCTTCTCGACGTTCTCTCAGTTCTGAGAACAACTGTTTTTTGCAGCTCATGTGAGTAGTCGCACCACTATCAAGTACCCACAAATTTTCGTTCAGAATCCCGGCACTATGAGCAGCCAATATGGTTAAAGCAGTTTGTGACTTCTGCTTTGTTTCTTCTTTGGACTTCTCTGGACAATTCGCTGCAAAATAACCGAACTTGTTGCATCTGGAGCACACGCCTTTTTTCGTCTTTCTTGTGCCAGTTTTCTTTTTACTAGCTTGTCCCCCGCTCCTTTTGTTGATTGCACCTTTTGCCATGTATGCTTTCTGCATATTTTCAATTTGGGTAGCTGATTTTCAACGATCTGCTTCCTCCATCAGCTTGATTTTAAAAGCGTCAAGCGATGGTAAAGAATCCCTCGATTCTATTGCCACAACAAAATTTTCATATTCCCTTGGTAGGCTGGACATCAGATTATGATCACCAGTTCATCTCCAAGAGTGATTGCAAGTTCGCTAAGCTTATCAACTGCTGTAGTAAACTCATTTACAAATGAACTGACGTCTCCATTATCACTCATACGCATACTTAGCAACTTCTTATATAGTGAGACCTTACGCACCGGCAGTTTTACAGATCTTGAATCCATTCAACTGCGATGCCTTTACGCACAACGTAATTGATGCTAAGGCTTTGCCATCATCGGCATCCCATTTTGCCGCTTTGATTGCGTCATCCGTATCCTTCTTTGTAAGAATGACATACCACTGCAACGGGCCAAAATTTTGGAAGACAAAAATTTGACCCAGCATTACAGGACCAACCGGAATAAGTTTTTTTTACTATGAATTGTTATTTGACTTTATTTTTCTTGTAGTTTTAAGCACTTTGAATTGATTTTATTATTTTTTTTATATATCATTTACGCAGAAAACAGTATTATTTTATTTTTTTTTCTCCTTTCATTCAATTACATTAAACTAAGCTTTAAGAAAACAAATGTAAAACCTTTGTTATAATTGTAATGACCAGTATAAATCACGAAATAAACCACAGTCGCATGACGGCCAGCGCTCGCGCCCGCCTCAGCTGATGATCACCGGGTACCCAAAATACCAAGTACCTATTGCCATCCGAGCAACACTGCGCCTTCCGAAGGGTATAAAAGCAGTGCAACCGGCGTAGAAAGTCAGTCTGGATTCTGGCAGCCGCCGAGTCAACATCGTCAGTCTGGATTCTGGCAGTCGTCGAGCCAACGTCGTGGAAGATCTCTCTGGCAATCTGTGTGAGTAAGAAATTATTTTGATTTATTCTTCTAATTAGTATAGTCACTTCGTGTGGTATAACAGTCGTGACTCGCGCCCGCTTTGAACTCTAGTATAGTCACTTCGTGTGGTATAACAGTCGTGACTCGCGCCCGCTTTGAACTCTAGTATAGTCACTTCGTGTGGTATAACAGTCGTGACTCGCGCTCCGCTTTGAACTCTAGTATAGTCACTTCGTGTGGTATAACAGCCGTGACTCGCGCTCCGCTTTGAACCTTTAGCATAGTCACTTCGTGTGGTATAACAGTCGTGACTCGCGCCCGCTTTGAACTCTAGTATAGTCACTCCGTGTGGTATAACAGTCGTGACTCGCGCTCCGCTTTGAACTCTAGTATAGTCACTTCGTGTGGTATAACAGTCGTGACTCGCGCCCGCTTTGAACTCTAGTATAGTCACTTCGTGTGGTATAACAGTCGTGACTCGCGCTCCGCTTTGAACCTTTAGCATAGTCACTTCGTGTGGTATAACAGTCGTGACTCGCGCCCGCTTTGAACCCTAGTATAGTCACTTCGTGTGGTATAACAGTCGTGACTCGCGCCCCGCTTTGAACCTTTAGCATAGTCACTTCGTGTGGTATAACAGTCGTGACTCGCGCCCCGCTTTGAACCTTTAGCATAGTCACTTCGTGTGGTATAACAGTCGTGACTCGCGCCCGCTTTGAACCCTAGTATAGTCACTTCGTGTGGTATAACAGTCGTGACTCGCGCCCGCTTTGAACTCTAGTATAGTCACTTCGTGTGGTATAACAGTCGTGACTCGCGCTCCGCTTTGAACTCTAGTATAGTCACTTCGTGTGGTATAACAGTCGTGACTCGCGCCCGCTTTGAACTCTAGTATAGTCACTTCGTGTGGTATAACAGCCGTGACTCGCGCTCCGCTTTGAACCTTTAGCATAGTCACTTCGTGTGGTATAACAGTCGTGACTCGCGCCCGCTTTGAACTCTAGTATAGTCACTCCGTGTGGTATAACAGTCGTGACTCGCGCTCCGCTTTGAACTCTAGTATAGTCACTTCGTGTGGTATAACAGTCGTGACTCGCGCCCGCTTTGAACTCTAGTATAGTCACTTCGTGTGGTATAACAGTCGTGACTCGCGCCCCGCTTTGAACCTTTAGCATAGTCACTTCGTGTGGTATAACAGTCGTGACTCGGGCCCGCTTTGAACCCTAGTATAGTCACTTCGTGTGGTATAACAGTCGTGACTCGCGCCCCGCTTTGAACCTTTAGCATAGTCACTTCGTGTGGTATAACAGTCGTGACTCGCGCCCCGCTTTGAACCTTTAGCATAGTCACTTCGTGTGGTATAACAGTCGTGACTCGCGCTCCGCTTTGAACCTTTAGCATAGTCACTTCGTGTGGTATAACAGTCGTGACTCGCGCTCCGCTTTGAACCTTTAGCATAGTCACTTCGTGTGGTATAACAGTCGTGACTCGCGCCCCGCTTTGAACTTCTAGTATAGTCACTTCGTGTGGTATAACAGTCGTGACTCGCGCCCTACTCCCGATCCTTGAAGCACACAACGAAGCTTTGTGACGTCCAGACTCGACCACTGCCATACTACGAACTCTGCTCGTGCCGGAACGGCCCCATAGCGCCGAAACACGTCGGACACAACACTGTATATTATGTAATTCTGCTTTAAGAATACGACTAAGTATAGAAAGAAAAGGAATAATAAATAAAAATAAGAAAAGGACAAAAAGAACCTAACCCGCTTGTTTTTTTCCCCATATACTGCGTGACGAGTCCGTAAAGGAAGGGAATAGAAGAGAAGACCAAACGGAGTGAAGGTAACTGGTACCCTGCAAAAAAATATAAATTTTCTTGTAAACGAACCCCTGGATTGACTGAGACCTTATCCCGGCAAATAAAGTACATCGTTACAAGTGGCGCCCGAGCAGGGACCCTGAAAGAAATCAACAACAACATAGTCAGCGAGCCTATACAAAGACACCGCGACCACCATGGACACCAAATGGATTATGAAACTGCGCAAGGATGAGGCAGTAGAATGCTTACAACAATTCGGCTTGGAGACTCAAGGGGTAGCAGAGGATGTGAAAAGACGATTAATAAATTTCGCCAACGAACATGCTACCGATCCTGTGATAACAAAAAACCTACAAGAGCTGGAGTTGAAATATGGAAGGTCGATTTCACCCAACCCAGCAGGAGCTAGAGGAGAAGAACCGGCAGCCAGTGCATTAGGAGCTCGTCCAAAAGAGACAGTAACCGACGGAACAGCAAACGCCCACACCGAGGCATCTGGGAAGGCTCAACAAAAAAATATCGTACAAAGGGCTTTTCCAAATACAGAACTCCCTCCGATGAGAATTTCGACTGTAAACTACAACGTTCCACTACCCCTCGAGAACCCACTAACACGCACAAACGAAAACTCCCAGCATATGAAATTCTACGCCACCGTGATAGACCAAGTACGAAAGTGGTCTATGCGATTCAACGGGCAAAACGACGTCATAGCTTTTGTAGAACGCGTCGAAGAGCTGGCAGGAGCATATGACATTCCCACTCGCTTCTTGCCAAAAACGATGCCAGAATTATTGAGGGGTTATGCTCTCACATGGTACCGAAACAACAAGAAAGAATGGAACAGCTGGCTGGAATTCAAGAAAGAGCTTTTGCAGTTCTTCCTACCCTACAGATACTTCGAGCAGCTCGAAGATAATATTAGAGCTCGAAAACAACAAGACCACGAAAGCTTCAAGGAATTTGTGACGAGTATACAAGAACTCATGCGACATGCAGAGTTCTCGAGCGAAAAACAACTTGACTTGATCTTACGTAATAGCCGCAAGGAGTATCAGCTTTACATCAAGCGACGGGACTTCAGTGCATTAAACGAGCTTATTGACCTGGCATCGGAACTAGAAGTAGTCAATGCCCATCCACCCACAGAGCCACAACACCCTACTCCTCGGAAACCACCCCCAGAGGGAGCCCTTATGATACACACAGTAGATCCTCAACCGTCCGGGATCGTCTGTCGTCGCTGTGGCTTGAAGGGCCACGTCTGGCGAGAATGTAAAAACCCAAGGAAACTGTTCTGTTGGGACTGCGGAAAAGAAGGGATAAGAACAATCCACTGCTGTAGAACGAGACAGGGAAACGAGCCAGGAGCTCCGCAGTAGCAAGGACTGAGGAGCTCGCAGAGAAACACGCCTTGCAGAAGTATATCTACTACAAAAACCGGCATCTTCAAGCGCGAATATTAATGGGTGAGGAATGCCACAAGGTGACCATCGACACCGGCGCCACCACGAGTATTATGAGCCAGTTGGTGGCCACCCGATTGACCAACTACGGAATTATCAACAACGTCAATAAACCTGTACACATGGCCAATGGATCGCACCAACATGCCACTCAGACTCTCACCATTCCAGTGATGCTAGGCCTCAACGAGCAAGTAGTCACCTTCCTCATTTTACCGACTTTGGTGGGAGATATCATACTGGGAATGGATTATCTAAGCGCACTTGGGACTTTTATCAACATCGGGGGGTATGACACTTGGCTAAAGGAAGATGACAGCGAAGGAGAGAATAATGAGACGGCTAGCGTTTTACACCTCGAACCAGGGAACCTGATAGAACCAGAAGTTGAGCTCAGTTTTCCTACCGAAGAAACCCCGGAAGAATTTTTAAGCCAAGAACTACCACCATTTAAAGAACTAAAAGGGCCATCACATATCACGACACATAAGATCATCATGAAGGACGACCGCCCCTTCAAACAGAGATACTTCCCGAAAAATCCAGTTATGCAGGAGGCAATCAACAAGGAAGTGGACGAACTCTTGCGCATGGGGTGTATTGAACCGTCACACAGCCCTTATAGCTCATCAGTGGTGATGGTGAAGAAGAAGAACGGGACGTGGCGGATGTGCCTTGATTTTCGACTCCTTAATGAACGCTCCATACAAGATGCATATCCCCTTCCAAGAATAAATTACATTCTCGGCCGTTTAAAAGAAGCAAAGTACATCAGCAGCATCGATTTGAAAAATGGGTACTGGCAGATACCATTAGACGAGCAAAGTAAGCAGTACACAGCGTTCACGGTACCAGGGCGAGGGTTATACCAATGGAAGGTCATGCCCTTTGGCCTACATTCCGCTCCGGCAACGTTTCAAAGGGCCCTCGACAGCGTAATTGGACCAAAAATGGAACCCCACGCCTTTGCCTACTTGGACGATATAATTGTAATCGGACAATCAATGGATGAACACAAAACCAACCTACGAGAGGTCTTCCGTCGCCTGAAAGCCGCGAATTTACGCATTAATATCGAGAAGTGCGAATTTTTCCGACAAGAAATCAAGTATCTGGGACACATGGTCAACCCGCAGGGCATACACACTGACCCCAGCAAAATCGCTGCGATCCAGTGCTTGAGAGAACCAAGAAATATCAAGGAGCTACGACGCTGTCTAGGAATCGCCTCCTGGTATCGACGATTTGTCCCCGAGTTCTCGACGGTTGTGCACCCCATGACAAGCCTGCTTAGAAAGCATAATCGATGGAAGTGGGGAAAAGAGCAGCAAGAGGCATTCGATGAACTAAAAAGGAGACTCACCCAGGCCCCTGTCCTCGCCTGCCCTGATTTCACGCAAACTTTTACTCTGCAAACTGACGCTAGCGATTATGGTCTAGGAGCGGTGCTAACACAGGAGATTAACGGAGCGGAACGCGTGATCGCATACGAGAGCCGACACCTTAGTAAGGCCGAAGCAAACTACTCAACAACGAAAAAGGAATGCTTGGCGATCGTATGGGGAGTACGGAAAATGAGGCACTATTTGGAAGGATACCACTTTATCATCCTAACCGACCACCAAGCTCTAAAATGGTTGAATTCACTCCATAGCCCAACAGGAAGAATCGCCCGCTGGGCTTTGGAACTGCAGCAGTATTCTTACGAGGTCCACTATAGGAAAGGAAAGCACAATGTCATCGCCGATGCCCTTTCCCGACAGCCCTTAGAAACCGTGTGCCAAGTAATTTCCGAAGACACCAGCCACAAGATCAGCACAGCACCGGATTGGATCGAGAAGAGAATCACGCTTGTGCTGGAACAACCAGAAAAGTTTAGAGACTACAAAATAGTAAACGGCCAGCTGCTTCGGCATTTACCCACTATCGGAGGGGACGACGACCATTGGGCATGGAAACTATGCATACCCAAAAAGGAGCGTTCCAGAGTCCTAGCGGAAAACCACGATAGCCCTACAGCCGGCCACCTAGGCACTAAAAAGACTATCTATCGAATATCGAGGAAATACTTCTGGCCAGGTCTGCACCGCGACGTGCGCAACTACATCAGAAAATGCCCCAGCTGCCAGCGTTATAAACATCAACAACACAAGCCCGCTGGTTTTATGCACACCGTAATAGCTGAAGAACCATGGGCAGTACTGTGCGCCGACTTTATGGGCCCGCTACCCCGATCAACACATGGAAACAAGTACCTTTTGGTATTTTTTGACAAATTCTCAAAATGGACAGAGCTAATCCCCGCGAGAACTGCTACCACAGAAATCGTTCAAAGAGCCCTCAGAGAGCGTATAATTGCTCGATATGGTATTCCCTCAACACTAATCACCGATAACGGGACGGCATTTACAAGCAGAAAATTCGTGACATTCCTCGAAAACCTGGGCATTAAACACCAAAGGACCGCACCATATACCCCCCAAGAGAACCCTACCGAGAGGGCAAATCGTACCATAAAAACTATGCTGGCACAATACGCAGGAAATCAACACAACCATTGGGACGATTTAATACCAGAATTCTCGCTAGCTATTAACAGCAGTATATCGGAGAGCACGGGATACAGCCCCGCCTTCCTTACGCAAGGACGCGAACCACGCCTGCCGAAACAACTGTACGAGGAACTCATCACAGAAAACACGGCAGTAAGACCATCAATTTCCACATGGGCAAGTGAACTCCAAGAAATCTTCAAATTGGCTAGGCAAAATCAAACTAGAGCAACAAAAGAGCAGGCCCGCCATTTTAATCTGCGCCGAAGAGCATGGAAACCACGAATAGGTGACCAAGTATTAGTTAAAACCTTCCCCCTCTCCAAGGCCGAAGAGAAGTTCGCCGCTAAACTAGCGCCCAAATTCGAGGGGCCCTACCAAGTGGCGAAATTTATCTCACCAGTCCTAGTAAAGCTGAAAAAACAAGGAAAAGAAAAAACGGCGCATATCACGCAGTTAAAAGCACTTTTGGGCGAAGAAGACGAAGAAGGAGGGGAAGAATCAGGGGAAAGGGACCAGCCTTCTCAGTAGCCCCAGACATAGCATTCTGAAAGAGAAAGAACACACAGAATAAATCACCGCATTATCAAATAAATAAAAAAAAAAAAAAAAAAAAAAAAAAAAATATATATATACTTCTATTAAAACAACTCATACTTCACCGAGCCAGCCAGACTATAAAAGCCGAAGAAAACCTCCTCAGATCATCAGTCACGCGTCGACCAGCAACCAAGCAAGATGGATAAATTTGCTCAAGGCCGGACGAAATTCTTGAATAAAATTAAGAAAGAAAGAGAGGCGCGAAGAAAAATAAAATTTATTGATGCTTTTCCAAGGGAGCAAAAGAAGGCACCAAAATCGCTATCAAAAGCCAACGATGACCAGCAGCTACCGGCGGTTCTACGAGGCATCAGCCATAAGGCAGCCGTAAGCTATTTGTTCGGGCCCGACTCCGAAAGCGATTCGGAGGCAACCCCCCACTCCTCCATCAAACAGCTACGACGGGAACCAAACAACATGGAAACACAAGTCTGCACCCGGAAATACGCCCGCACTAAGCCAGTTACCAGCCGTGGGACAAATAAACGAGGCACTGGGCCCCCTATTAAGGCTGGGGAAGCAGTCAAACGTGTCACGGATGAGGACACCTTAAGCCTAGACGGCGAGTTCCCCGAGTTAGACGATCCAGCTGAACCACCAGAAAGGCCGGACGATACTATTAAAAAGACCATCAAACGACTCCAAAGGAACCGACAGCCGAACCAACGGATCCGATGCATCGAAACTATTCAAGGCATGAGGTACCGCTTCAATATTACTCGTGGAGGCGTTGTGAACTACGCTGCTTTACCCTCAAAGTAGGAGGGGGATGCAACGGGCCAAAATTTTGGAAGACAAAAATTTGACCCAGCATTACAGGACCAACCGGAATAAGTTTTTTTTACTATGAATTGTTATTTGACTTTATTTTTCTTGTAGTTTTAAGCACTTTGAATTGATTTTATTATTTTTTTTATATATCATTTACGCAGAAAACAGTATTATTTTATTTTTTTTTCTCCTTTCATTCAATTACATTAAACTAAGCTTTAAGAAAACAAATGTAAAACCTTTGTTATAATTGTAATGACCAGTATAAATCACGAAATAAACCACAGTCGCATGACGGCCAGCGCTCGCGCCCGCCTCAGCTGATGATCACCGGGTACCCAAAATACCAAGTACCTATTGCCATCCGAGCAACACTGCGCCTTCCGAAGGGTATAAAAGCAGTGCAACCGGCGTAGAAAGTCAGTCTGGATTCTGGCAGCCGCCGAGTCAACATCGTCAGTCTGGATTCTGGCAGTCGTCGAGCCAACGTCGTGGAAGATCTCTCTGGCAATCTGTGTGAGTAAGAAATTATTTTGATTTATTCTTCTAATTAGTATAGTCACTTCGTGTGGTATAACAGTCGTGACTCGCGCCCGCTTTGAACTCTAGTATAGTCACTTCGTGTGGTATAACAGTCGTGACTCGCGCCCGCTTTGAACTCTAGTATAGTCACTTCGTGTGGTATAACAGTCGTGACTCGCGCTCCGCTTTGAACTCTAGTATAGTCACTTCGTGTGGTATAACAGCCGTGACTCGCGCTCCGCTTTGAACCTTTAGCATAGTCACTTCGTGTGGTATAACAGTCGTGACTCGCGCCCGCTTTGAACTCTAGTATAGTCACTCCGTGTGGTATAACAGTCGTGACTCGCGCTCCGCTTTGAACTCTAGTATAGTCACTTCGTGTGGTATAACAGTCGTGACTCGCGCCCGCTTTGAACTCTAGTATAGTCACTTCGTGTGGTATAACAGTCGTGACTCGCGCTCCGCTTTGAACCTTTAGCATAGTCACTTCGTGTGGTATAACAGTCGTGACTCGCGCCCGCTTTGAACCCTAGTATAGTCACTTCGTGTGGTATAACAGTCGTGACTCGCGCCCCGCTTTGAACCTTTAGCATAGTCACTTCGTGTGGTATAACAGTCGTGACTCGCGCCCCGCTTTGAACCTTTAGCATAGTCACTTCGTGTGGTATAACAGTCGTGACTCGCGCCCGCTTTGAACCCTAGTATAGTCACTTCGTGTGGTATAACAGTCGTGACTCGCGCCCGCTTTGAACTCTAGTATAGTCACTTCGTGTGGTATAACAGTCGTGACTCGCGCTCCGCTTTGAACTCTAGTATAGTCACTTCGTGTGGTATAACAGTCGTGACTCGCGCCCGCTTTGAACTCTAGTATAGTCACTTCGTGTGGTATAACAGCCGTGACTCGCGCTCCGCTTTGAACCTTTAGCATAGTCACTTCGTGTGGTATAACAGTCGTGACTCGCGCCCGCTTTGAACTCTAGTATAGTCACTCCGTGTGGTATAACAGTCGTGACTCGCGCTCCGCTTTGAACCTTTAGCATAGTCACTTCGTGTGGTATAACAGTCGTGACTCGCGCCCGCTTTGAACCTAGTATAGTCACTTCGTGTGGTATAACAGTCGTGACTCGCGCCCGCTTTGAACTCTAGTATAGTCACTTCGTGTGGTATAACAGTCGTGACTCGCGCTCCGCTTTGAACTCTAGTATAGTCACTTCGTGTGGTATAACAGTCGTGACTCGCGCCCGCTTTGAACTCTAGTATAGTCACTCCGTGTGGTATAACAGTCGTGACTCGCGCTCCGCTTTGAACTCTAGTATAGTCACTTCGTGTGGTATAACAGTCGTGACTCGCGCCCGCTTTGAACTCTAGTATAGTCACTTCGTGTGGTATAACAGTCGTGACTCGCGCCCCGCTTTGAACCTTTAGCATAGTCACTTCGTGTGGTATAACAGTCGTGACTCGGGCCCGCTTTGAACCCTAGTATAGTCACTTCGTGTGGTATAACAGTCGTGACTCGCGCCCCGCTTTGAACCTTTAGCATAGTCACTTCGTGTGGTATAACAGTCGTGACTCGCGCCCCGCTTTGAACCTTTAGCATAGTCACTTCGTGTGGTATAACAGTCGTGACTCGCGCTCCGCTTTGAACCTTTAGCATAGTCACTTCGTGTGGTATAACAGTCGTGACTCGCGCTCCGCTTTGAACCTTTAGCATAGTCACTTCGTGTGGTATAACAGTCGTGACTCGCGCCCCGCTTTGAACTTCTAGTATAGTCACTTCGTGTGGTATAACAGTCGTGACTCGCGCCCTACTCGCGATCCTTGAAGCACACAACGAAGCTTTGTGACGTCCAGACTCGACCACTGCCATACTACGAACTCTGCTCGTGCCGGAACGGCCCCATAGCGCCGAAACACGTCGGACACAACACTGTATATTATGTAATTCTGCTTTAAGAATACGACTAAGTATAGAAAGAAAAGGAATAATAAATAAAAATAAGAAAAGGACAAAAAGAACCTAACCCGCTTGTTTTTTTCCCCATATACTGCGTGACGAGTCCGTAAAGGAAGGGAATAGAAGAGAAGACCAAACGGAGTGAAGGTAACTGGTACCCTGCAAAAAAATATAAATTTTCTTGTAAACGAACCCCTGGATTGACTGAGACCTTATCCCGGCAAATAAAGTACATCGTTACACCACAAATCCATGTGGATCAGGACGCTCTCCATTTGGACGCGCCACGTATCGAAGTTGTCTTGGTCCAACTTGTCTATTTGATATAGACCACTCATAATCCTTTTGAACCTTGAGCGCTCTTAGTAAAGGATTTTTAGAGTCCTTTTTTTTTATTTTTTTATTTATTATTGCGCATCTGGGCCCATAACCTGTTTGTTTTCAGTGAATCAAAAGAATTTATATTTATTGAATTTGTGAAACATTTGGTAAACTTATGAATATGTGAACAACCAAAAGCAAGGGTTGCTACAAACATCTGATTTTAAAACGGAAATATATAATTTCAACAATCTTTTCATTTCAATTGGGAAACTTTTTGGCCAGATAAAGCAAAATCAAACCGGTACCATTATCCAAGGCACATTACATCATATTTAAAACTGTTGTACAACCGCCGTTCTAAAAACAATTTTGTTATAAACGGCAGATCGTCCCGTCTCATTAATAACTTCCAAAATATCAACGTTTCAAAATATATGTCACATTTCGTTGCAAGACCATACTGCCTCCTTGGAGCGCCAGTGCCGTAGCAATTCGGTTTTGCGTGGGGGGGCAAAAATTTTTTTTCAATTTTAACGTCTATTTGAATTAAAACCCTATTACATGCACGCTTTCAATGCAAGGGTTTAACGGACCTTTAGGAATCGTATCGAATGAATACTTTTTTAAAGCGTGTTCGAAATAATCAGCTGTTCTTCTTGGAGCTATTATACACGAGACGATATAAGCGGGGTAGGCAAACAGTTCAATTCAAAAAGTGCTGTCACACGCACGATTTTTCTCTCTTATAGCTTCAATTTTTCCTACTCTCCTCGAAAAATCCATTTTTATACCCAGCGTAAGCGGGGTATATTAGTTTTGTGCGAATCTTGTAACAGGGAGAACTAAGCTCCGGAGATATAGACATATATTTAAAGAAATGATCAGGATCAAAAACTGAATCGATTTAGACATGTCCGTCTGTCCGTCCGTCCGTCCGTCCGTCCGTCCGTCTGTCCGTCCGTCCGTGGTCGGATCTCCTCCGAAACGGCTGGACCAATCAAGTCGAAATTTGGCACACAGGTATATCGGGATCCGAGTATGATCCTTAGTAAAAATGGGAGACATCCGCCCACTGCCACGCCCACAAATGAATATAATGTGTTTTCAGTAAATTGTTTGTAACTTGCGAACCACTCAACACATTCCATTGATATTTGGTGTACTGGTAAACTACGAAAAGGGACATATCCTGGCAAAAAATGGACGCCGCCCTCCGTGAGCCACGCCCACAAATAAGGGCTTATCGTAACTTGTGAAGTAAAAGGCGTAGAAGGTTCAAATTCGCAACATTGGTTGACCAAGGCGAATTAAAGGTATAGGTAAAAATTTTATGTGGCCTGCCCACTGCCACGCCCAAAAATGAAGATTTTTCGTAACTTCCGAAGTAAAAGGCGTAGAAGCTTCAAATTCGCAACATAGGTTCACCAAGGCGAATGAAAGGTGTAGGTAAAAATTTTATGTGGCCCGCCCACTGCCACGCCCACAAATGAAGATTTTTCGTGACTTCCGAAGTAAAAGGCGTAGAAGCTTCAAATTCGCAACATAGGTTCACCAAGGCGAATGAAGGGTGTAGGGAAATAATTTATGTGGCCCTCCCACTGCCACGCCCACAAACAGAGAAGCAAAACATTGTGCACTCATAATGTCGGGACGCTGGGTATTTTAAAGTCGGGCTTGACCGACTTTAGCTTTCTTACTTGTTTAAAAAAAGTATGCTTATAAGGTGGTTGAGCCAAATAAAACCAACGCCTGTATAAGGCCCGATTTTCAGAAAACATATTTCTAGCACTCTCAGCATAATGATTTTTGGCATGGTCTAAAGCGATTATATTTACTTCACATAGAAAACAAAATTGCTTCGATTGCGTAGCTGATTGAATAGTAATCTTCCAACAAAGTCTACTGAAGTGAAAACAACGTGTTTGATCTAATTTTGCGTGAGAAGAAGAGCAATGTTTTTCTAAAAGTTGTTGATAATTTTGTAAAGTCTTGATGCTCATACCAAAAGTCGGACTTTATTCAAATTAAAAAGGATGGAAACAACCCCTGGCATTGCTGTATTCCGAATAAAACGTAAAGTTATATTAAGTGGTTTTAATAAGGCATACAATAGTCACCTTGCAACTGGATCTTAAAAAAAATATTTTTTTGAGGCCCTAAATGGACCTTAATATACGAAGCAGTTAAAAACAATGAGAAAGAAGGCCTTTCACTGCAATGGACAGCAAGTAAACGAAATTACTATCGATAATGCATTGTACATGTACTTGAATATACAACTTTGAGTTTTAAAAATATTATTTTACATAAGAAGAGCTGGGAAGAGTATTTATTTAAATTTTTGATCTCAAACAATATTTACAATGAAATCAGATAAAAATTTTATCTTTTTCTTTAATTGTGCGCACGTTTTTGAGAGCAATCCGAATTGGGCCTTATTAAGACATGGGGTTTCTAATATGGCAAAAAAGGGACAATTTATAAAATGTCTCAACTGAGTACATTTAAACACTTTTTTTTTTACTTTTTTTACATTTTCGGATAAATAAGGTTAAATAAAAGTGATTAAGATCCAAACTCTCTCTAAGTTTAACCAATTTCCGACTTTCCAACGCCTTTAACACGCCTTTGTGAATAGTTTTAAAAATTCACATTTTCCCCTTTTTGCCTTATCCCCAAAAATGGGGAAATTTCCATAGCATGAAAACTAATTAGGAACGAAACTTTTTTTTTGAAAAAATTATCGTTTTTTATAATTAATTCATGAATATATGATAGAAATAAATAAACTATAAGAATAAATCAGAAAAAATTCTGTTTTCTTAGAGGAATAATATTTTTTCACATTAAAAAAAAAAAAACTCAGTTTTGATTAGGGCAACTAATTAGAAACGCGGAAATATTTCAACCAATTTTAAGGAAAATAAAAGTAAAATTTATTGTTTTTTGTTAGTACTTCGTCGGAAATCCTCTCTGCTTCAACACAGCTCCGCAACGGTTTTGCATGGACTTGATTAGGTCTTGGCATCGCTTAGCTGGCGCGTACCACGTTTCCTTCACTTTTTCTTAAAGGTTATCCCAATTTGTAAAATTTGGAGTCCTGAAAGCTCTTTTTACTTCACCCCATAGGTGTGCAGTGGAATTCAAATCAGGTTTTTGCGACGGCCACTCAATGACTTTCATGGAATTTTCAGAAAAAAAGTTTTTCGTGTACTTCGAGGTGTGCTTTGGGTCATTGTCTTGCTGAAAAGACCAAATAACCGGCATGTTTTCTTCGGCCCACGGCAACATTACGTTTTCCAGAATGTCATTGTTTTTTCTACCCACAATTTGATGAATTAGGCCAACGCCGTTCCACGAAAAACAGCCCCAAACGAGAATAGATCCACCGCCATGTTTTACAACGGGCGTGGTGTATCTGGGATCCAGTTTTTTACATTTGGGGTGTCGAACGTACTTTATCCCGCCAGGGCCAAATCTTGGTTTCATCACTCCAAAAGATATATTTTCATTTTTTAGCTGTCCAATTAGCATGGGTTTTAGCAAATTGTATACGTTTTTTTTTTGTAAGACAACCTTACTAGAGGTTTCTTTTGTGCGAGTCTGCCGTGAAGCCCAGCATCTACCAAACGACGAGCAACCGTTCTTTTTGATATTTCTTTGTAAAACATTTCTATAATATCGCGTTGTATATCGGCAGAGGTCTTTCTAGGGTCAGCTTTGGAGAGACGAACAATTACTTTATCAAATCGTTTCGAGGTTTTGTGTGGTCTAGCTTTCTGTGGAACATTTTCTGGGGTCTCATATTTTCGAATATGAGAAATAGCACCAATTACCATCTTTTTGGAACAATTTAGCTGAGTTGCGATTTGTTGGTATGAGAGGCCAAACTCACGAAGCTCAATAATTGTCTTTCTTGTCGCCGACGTACAATTTTTGCCTTTTCTCATCCATTAAGCTATTTAGCTAAATAATTTTTCATTCAATACGCCTTCGCTTGATTCCAAATAATAAAATCTTACCAAAATATACACAAATAACTAAAAGAAACTGACTTTTTGGCACTGCTAAAACTTCGTTTCTAATTAAGTGTCAAAAGAAAAATCACGTGTTTCAATTGAGAATCCCACCCATGCAAATTTAGCAGCCTATCGAAACGGCTATCCATTTCATTTCAAATGAGAGGAAGATTGGAATATAAGGACAGCGGAAATGCAGTGTTCAAATAACGGAAACAATTGAAAAGTGGAGATTTATAAGATGATAAGCATCGTTTCTAATTAGTTGTCAACGGCTGTATCTAGCAGCACTTTAATTGATAAAACCGTTTTTCCGATACGAATTGACAAAGAAATAAAAAATATAGTGGGTGAAAAAACAAATTACGAACAAATCCTGGAAACAATTCTTTTAAGATTCAATAAACTAAAAAATCGCAAAGTGCAATTATATTAAATATGATTGATTATCATTATTTTTCGATTTTAATTTATTTTTCTCCTTTTTTAATTTTTTTCATGGGCAAAAACAAAAATGCGTGGGGGGGCAAAGCCCCCTCTTGCCCCTATGGTTGCTACGGGCCTGTGGAGCGCTCAGAAAAAGATTGTCAGCAATATCGAACTAAAAATCTTAAAACACTCTGCTCTAAGCATTTATAATCATTGAAAAAGGCTCATAATTTTCTTTACATACAGACATTTTCAATAATGCTTACTTGCCTACGAATGCAATATCAAACTTACTGAACTCCACTCCTTTGATGTCATCAAGGTCACTGGAAAAAATTTCTCACGTGAAATATTGCGATCACACGATGTTTTGGCGAAAATTTTACATCTACAAGTAGTAGCAATGGTTCGAGGCAACAATTCGTGCTCAGGGAGCAGGAAGAGCTTCGCAAAGAAAAAAATCGCTAGCACACAACGAAAACCTAAGCACGCCAATAACTGCAAACGTATCTCTGCGGGAGGATAAACCTTGCGCAATGCTGAGAGATGCGAGTTGAAAGCAAAGCTACTATAAGGGGGAAGAAGCTGGAGCATGGCTCCCCAAAAAATGCAACAACCTCACAAAAGTTCGAATCACCCTACATTGTTCGAATCACCGAGCCAGGATCAGAGCGTCTCATTACGATTATTAACACGTGTTCGAAACACACGACATTTTTCAAATCAATGACCAGTTGCGTGGGAAAGGAAATAGTTGCAGCCGGACCGACCATGAGATTCAAAGAAATTGATCACGATAGCAGTTGATAAGGAAACCCGTGCGCTATCGTTCTGAAGTCCTCATAGAAACGAAAGCCGTTTTCGCCACAGTTATTCTTTATGTTTATTTCTGGATTTTTACTGACCAATAAGTTACATAATTTTCCTCATCTGCGGCGCGACAAGTATCGCAGACAGCGGGAGTCATCTGTGCCCATCACCCCCGAACTATTTTGGAATCGGGGACAGCATGAATCATCAGTGTCCATCAACCCCTGAACTTTAAAGGTTTCGTGAACAGCAGCCAATATGGATTATTACAAGTAAGGAAGCAATAAGGATAATATTCATAGTCTTTCTTATAATCACACGCTTTTTCTGCATGCCGTACTATTCTCTAAAACTAATTGTATTTATCCTCTATTTGCTTCGAAATAGTTAAAAAAAAAAAAACAACAAGCTTTTTGCTGTTTTTCATAAAATTCGCCATACCTTAATTCATTAAACAGACACAACCTAGCTTTTGCATTCCTGTTATTTATTTAAAAAAAAAGGTGTATATATACACCTATATATATAAGTTTGTGCATATTTTTCTTAAATTTATCCAATTTCAATTGTTTGATTTGTTAGTGCGTCATGCTAGGTTATAAGGAAGTGACAAGGGAGAAGTAATTGAATTTATTTGAAATTAAAATTTTTTTTTCTCTCATTTTAGCCTAAGAGATTACAATTAAGTACGTTAAGTTCTTCTACCTAGCATAAGCAATTTTACAGTAAAATTTTAAAACTCAAAAGAAAACCAGAACCGAACGACACAAAATTCGATTGTAGGGATCGCGTCTCGTGTCCGAAATTGTCCGTAAACAAAAAAAAAATATTTTTTCTCCTATTTTGCCCGGGGATCCTTCCTTTAAGGGTGGAGGGATGTTAGGTGTCGACTATGGCTAAGGAGGTTGAGAACCCCTGGCGGCGGTGGCCACAGACCACCACGCTGGGAGCGCCTGAAAGAAATTCCATTTCATTCCAGCAATCTGGCTGTAACTAGATTCTTCTAACATTTTTACCAAAGCGTGGGTGTTATCGCAAGGATGGTAGCGATCTATTTTTACAATAAAATCAAATATTCCAAATGTTCATTTAACACTTTAACTTTATTCTGCCACTTGCGGCTTTTCTCATTCACGTTCTCTTTTTGACTGACTCTCTTTTCCTTAATAATATCGATAAATTTTATACAATAGACACGGCTGTTTCAATTCAACACCTAGCCCGTCATCATAATACTATAAAATGCAACTCTGAATTAATTTATATAAAGCAAACCGTGTGAGCCTTAACATTTCGCCGCCCTTGATGTCTCCAGGGGGATATCATCAATTCTCATCAGCTCTAGGGACAATCGCCACCTTGGTAATCGCTCGTCTGATTTGTTTTCCTTTCGATTTAATGTCCACTATTCGCACCTTGCCCTCAGCATCCGGGATGGTGTTGACCACTCTACCCATGATCCACTGCTTTGGGGGGACGTTTTCTTCCGCGACCAATACCAAGTCCCCAACAACAATGTTACGTTTCTCACTTGACCACTTCACTTTTCTTTGAAGCTCGTGCAGATATTCCGAAGACCAACGCCGCCAGAAATGTTGTTGTAGCGCCACCACTCGCTGCCAGCGCTTATTTGGTGAAACCTCAGTGACATCGAGTAATGGTTCTGCTACTGATAGTGGAGCTCTACCTGCTACCAAATGCCCCGGAGTTATTACTTCTTCATCATTTGGGTCGTTTGACATCGTTGTCAGCGGTCTCGAGTTGAGTATTGCCTCCACCTCAGCAACCAGGGTGGATAATTCCTCGAAAGTGAAATGAGATAGATGTAGCGTCCGACTTAGATGATGCTTCGCCGATTTCACCGCCGCTTCCCACAATCCTCCGAAGTGCGGGGAGCGTGGCGGTATATGTCGAAATTCTACGCCATAAGCTAGACACAAGCTCGATATTTCCTTCTGCATTTGTTGCTCCAAGAATTTTGCTTTTAAGTCGTTTAGCTCCCGTCGAGCACCCACAAAATTTGTGCCATTATCACAGTACATCAGAGAGCAAAATCCTCGTCTGGCCACAAATCTTTTAAAAGCCAAAATGAAACTTTGAGCTGTCAAATCGCTCACGACCTCCATATGGACAGCTTTTGTAGAAAAGCACACGAACACGGCGATGTAGCTTTTCGTCATACGTTGGCCCCGAAGTTTAAGAGTTGTCATCACCGGACCACAGAAATCGACACCAGCTACTTTAAAAGGCTCATTCATGCGCACCCTTTGTGGAGGCAGCTGGCCCATTATTTGTTGTTGTAACTTTGGGCGGTATCTGAAACATAGTAAACATTTTGATATTACAGATCGAATTACCTTTCTGGCATGAATTATCCAGAACATTTGTCTTGTAATACACATCAGCGCCTGTGCTCCCACGTGATGGTATTTTTGATGCAACTCATTTACTAACGCCCACACCAGTGGGCTCTTATCGGGTATCACGATCGGGTGTTTCATCTCATATGGTAGCACTGCATGTTTGAGTCTGCCGCCAACTCTAAGCACCGATACGCTTTGCTGCTTATCCATAAATATCGTCAAGGCTTTCAACTTGCTCGCATTTGGCACCTCTTTACATTGTTGGAGCGCTGTCCACTCCGATGCGAAGTACTTCCTTTGCAAATGACTGACAATTATAAGCTTTGCCTTATCCAGCCACATAGGGGTTATAGACGCTATACGGGGAGGCAACATATCCTTTCTGAATGCCACCAATAGCACAGCTACCTTTCGTTGTACCCTTTCGAAGCTGCTATGATCTTCCAACCAATTCGCGAAAACTCTCGATGGCTCCAACTCAGCGTGAAGGCACGTGTGTACCCTTTTTCTTTCTTCGTTCGTTGTCGATTGTGGTTTACCCTTATCTACTGGCCAATCCTTTTCATCTTTTTGTAGAAATGATGGTCCCTTCAGCCATATTGATTCTCGCAACTCGTCCGAGTACGCACCTCGCGATATTATATCCGCCGGATTTAATTTAGATGGAACATGGCGCCATATAGCACCCTTTGTGCTTTCCTGAATCTTGGCAACCCTGTTTGCTACAAACGTGTTCCACTCGGATGGATGTTGTCGAATCCAATCTAAAACGACTTTCGAATCTGACCATAGATACATATTGTCAGTCTTTTGTGGAAAGTTGTTTTTTGCTAACGCCAGTAATATTGATAGCAGCTCTGCGGCCATCAACTCCAACCGCGGCAGCGATTTTGCCTTTAGAGGTGCCACTCTAGATTTTGCCATCCAAAGGTTCACGGACACGACACCGGTCACGCTGATCGTACGTACATACAACGCACAGCCGTATGCCCTCGTGGATGCGTCAGAAAATCCGTGCAACTCAATTTTTCGGACTTCATCATCTGAAAGAAGATACCTGGGAATGCTAATGTTACTAATGTCCTGAGCCTTTTCTCGAAATCTCTCCCATCGTTGTTGCAAAGCGATTGGTAGGATTTCATCCCACGATAGCTTTATCAGCCACAGATCCTGTAGAAATACCTTGGCTTTGACTATTATCGGGTTAATAATTCCAAGTGGGTCAAAAAACGCTGCAGTTTCCGACAAAACAATTCTCTTTGTGATTTTTTCACTCTTATGTGGTTGCCATGCCATGTAACAGAGCTTATCCGTTGTTGGTTGCCACATGATACCTAACGCTTTAATCACCTCATTGCCATCTATGAATTTCGTCTGTTCCTGCACGCATTTTGGAATTTTTGCCAAAAAACCTTTGTTGTTGGAACACCATTTCTGCAACGGGAAGTGCGCGGAGCTCATCACAGCTGTCACTTCGTTGTACACCTTCCACACATTCTCTTCAGTGTCTGCACCGGTTATCAGGTCATCCATATAAAAATCCTTCATCACCCTTTGAGAGCCAACTGGATATTTTTCAGCATTTTCTTCTCCCAGCATCTTCAAGCATGCTGTAGCCAGATAAGGCGCTGAAGTTGTGCCATAAGTAATGGTACAAAGTCGATAAATTTGTAGCTCCTCATCCTTGTCAGCACGCCATAAGATCCCTTGATAATACGTATCCTTTTCAGCGACCCACGCCTGCCGATACATTTTGCTAACATCCGCAGTCAGCGCATACCGGTAGCAGCGAAAGCGCAATACGATTGACAGCAAGTCATCTTGTATCACTGGACCCTTCATCATCACTTCGTTCAATGACAAGCCTGTGGACGTTTTACTGCTGCAGTCAAACACCACGCGAAGCTTAGTCGTGGTTGAATCTGGTCTCAAGACATATTGATGTGGAGAAAAATATTTAACTTTTGGT
Organism: Chlorops oryzae; assembly: GCA_020466095.1. Lineage (NCBI taxonomy): Eukaryota > Metazoa > Arthropoda > Insecta > Diptera > Chloropidae > Chlorops > Chlorops oryzae. The sequence goes on along the minus strand of CM035808.1, from coordinate 88,822,613 downwards.
GCATCGGCTTTTGTAACCAATTTCATATGATTTAATTTCATATATTCATTCATAAATTCGACATAGGCCTTTTTCGTTGGTGCGGCCTTTTCCAACCGTCGCTCTAGTGCAAAGAAACGCCTTTTCGCTATTTCATAGGAGTTGCCTAATCTCGTAACATTTTCCTTGAATGGGATTTTCATTATGAACCGTCCGTTCAAATCTCGCTGCGCATTGGTTTCCACAATCAATTTGCATTCCCGTTCTTCCTCTGTTAAAAATGTCTTCATTTGAGGCAGCTCTTCAATACGCCAAAATCGTTCTACTAGCTCTGCCAGCTCATCTTCCTGCCTTTCCGGAGTCACGCTAGTCAAGAAGTTTGAGGCAGCTCCCTTTAAGCCGCTATCCTGAACTGCGCCTAGCACCACCCAGCCAAACTGCGTGTCTTGAAGTCGCGGTAAGCTCTCTCCCAGAAAGATTCGCCCATTTTTTAGGAGATCTACAAATACTTCCGCACCAATAAGTAGTTCCACCGATTCTGGTACATTGAAAGCTGGATCAGCCATTTCAACGTGCTGTGGAATGTTCCATTTCGATATATCAATCCACTGGTCTGGTTTGTGGCCTGTGATCTTCGGCAAAACGAAGAATTCTGTTGAAAATTCGAAATCTGCCAACCTCGATCTTATGCACATATGGGTTTTACGTTTTATGTTGGTTTCCCTTTCGCCAATACCACTTGCACCCATCATGCAACGCGATTGCTTCAGCTTTAGTCTTCGCACTAAATTTTCGCAAATTAAATTTATTTGCGACGCTGAATCCAGAATCGCCCTCACTTGGTGGTAGCGTCCTTGGGCATCCTGCACCAACGCCGTCACAGTAGCCAGCAGCACCTCTTTAGTTCTCATGCCAGTCGTTGTAGTCTGTAACGCCACTTGCGTTACTCTCGTATCCTCACCAGCCTCTTGTTGGACCCTTTCCTGTGCTACGGGTTGCTGCCCACTAGCCGTTTCATACCGATGCAACATGGTATGATGGGGTTTTTTACATACCGAACATTTCTCGCTGGTGCAGCTATTCTTCTGATGTCCTTTGCGTAGGCACACCATACACAGCCTATTTTTTCGCACCAAATTGTAGCGTTCCCGCAAGCTTATTTTCTTGAACTCTGGGCACGACGCCAATTCATGTTCTGCTCCTTCGCATAAGTCACAAGCGGACTTCTCCACGATTAAGGAAGTCTGAGTTCCCTTTCTGTTGTTAGTCTTTGAGGGTGCATTCCGATGTGCGTCCTTGGATGTGGTTGCTTTCTCTGCCATTTTGGCCTCACGCGCTTCCAATTGTTGACATCGTCTAGTTAATACCCGTGAACAATCACTCCAAGATGGTATTTTCATAAAGTCGAGCGTTTCTTCCCACTTGATCTGGGATTCCGCATCGATTGCTCGCATCACCAAAAATATGAATATAGTATTAGCGATATCTTCATATGAGCCTAGGCTTAACATTGCACTTACATGGGCGTTGACCGAGTTGATTATCCGCCGTAAGCTTTCTGAAGATGCCTTTGTGCTTTGGGTCATATTAAATAGTGCGCTAACGTGTTCGTCGAACATTAGCACCTTTTTATCGAAGACTTCCTTTAGGCGGCTTACTGCCTTTGGGTAATTCTCGTCCGTTTCATCGAAATCCGCTATCGTCGCTAAAGCCTTTGGTCCCAAACTTTCCTTTAAAATAAGGAACCTTTCGCAATTGTCCAACGAATCGTCTTGATGAACTAGCTTCGAGAATATCGACCAAAATCTCGGAAACTCCGCATATTTGCCTTCATATTTGGGAATATTTATCTGCCGACGCGGCTTAGTGTTGTTTGACATGCCTATCGAAGCGTTGAATGTTGCATTCTCGACCGTCGATCCGCGCCTGCTCGCAGTAATTTGCAGTATTTTAGCACGAGTTGCTACGTAAACGTCCTCAGTTTTGGTTACCAACTCGCTATTTGCCGTTGCCTCAGAAGCCGGACCGAGTTTATCAATATTAGCTTGCACTGCAATTAGCTGCTTAAAATATGCATCTAATATTCCCAAGCGGCATTCCAGCTCTTCGGTTGACAATTCTGCTCCCTTTTTTAGAATAATTGTTTTTATTCTCGACATACTTGCTTGCGTAGCTGTTCGCACTGATTTTAATTCATTCAGTGTTTGAGAACGATCGTTGTCACTAGCATTCGCACTTTCGGTTTCGCTCGGCGATTTTGGTTTTTCGTTTGTCGCCATTCTCGATTCTTCAGAGATGTTAATGTTGTATCGATTGCTCAGGGATGTTAAATTTGTATCGATCGCCGTTGTAATTGATCGATATGTTATAATGGCTTCTAATGCACAGTTCGATACCAATCGATATTGTTATCCTCTACTGCACATTCCCTTGCTGTTATACACCTCTTCTACCTCCCAGCCACGTGCAATCGACGTAGCGCTCGCGTTGGCGAATAAACGGCGAAACAACCTTTTATATATTTCTTTTCTTTACATGGGATCGACTCACAAATCCCGGGTTTCGGCACCAAAAAATGTTATCGCAAGGATGGTAGCGATCTATTTTTACAATAAAATCAAATATTCCAAATGTTCATTTAACACTTTAACTTTATTCTGCCACTTGCGGCTTTTCTCATTCACGTTCTCTTTTTGACTGACTCTCTTTTCCTTAATAATTTCGATAAATTTTATACAATAGACACGGCTGTTTCAATTCAACACCTAGCCCGTCATCATAATACTATAAAATGCAACTCTGAATTAATTTATATAAAGCAAACCGTGTGAACCTTAACAGTGGGAATTCAAAAAATATTTTATTTCCACTTCCAACGAGTTTTTTTCGAATTTGCATTCCCATAAATCTAAAGCTGAAATGCACTTGTGCATTCTACACATATAAAATTTCATTAAAAATCAAAATGTAGCAAACAAAAACAAATTGTCTAAAAATATTGCAAACGTTATCTGCAAGAATTTATAAGGTTTTGAATTCAAACAACCTTAAAACTCGGACGCATGGAACGGCGAGGATAATTTCTGCCGGCCTTGCGTTCCCACGATCAGCACATAGGCTGATCGCTTTTCCAAGTCACGTTGGCCCAACTTATGTGCGCCGTCGCGGCCAGAAAGCCGTCGACGGCTCAGTCGCGTTAGGAAATTGTAAAGGAAAATAAAATTCCTAACGCAGGGAGTCAATTTTGGATCTTAAAGCCGCGAGGACGGCCGGTTCGCGGGTGTCTAAAACAAAACAAAATTAAAATTTATATTCGAACGAAAAATGAGAAAGGAATGAAAAGTTCGAAATATAAAGTTATATATATATATATAGAAAAAAAAAGGAAAATGAGAACACTCCAAATAATTGAAAGTTATATAAAAAAAAAACGAGAAAAGTTAGAAATTATAAGAAATAAAAGTTGTCTAAAACAAAACAAAATTAAAATATATATTTGAATAAAAAGAAGGAATATAAAAAAAAGAACATCAATCCTCGTGCGTTTTATATCACCAGAAAAAATAATAACGTCACCCCTTTCTTTTAACCGAAAATAAAAACAGCACAACGTTACAGTTTTTTTTTTTTCTCAGTACACGAAATAAACAAATAAAAAAATTCGAGAGAGGGCTTATTCGAAGTTGATTAGAGAAATAAGCTATGAACGAGTGAACACCGGGAAATTCTCAATTGGAAATTCTCTATAGGAAATTTTCTATAGGAAATTCTTAATAGGAATGCGAATATCTATAAATTTCGTGACTGACACTGATATTATTCTCTTCCGACTTATGGTCACCTCAAGCACGCAGAGCACAATTCTATTGTATGAAAAGAAAAATTGCTTGCACCGAAACGCGTTGGTGGAGATAAAAAAAATTTTAAAATCAGAACATATAAGAAATTATAAATATTAATCTATAAATTGTTCTAATAAATCAATATGTACATTGCGGAAGGCGCTAAATTAAATTTTAGGAACACGCACCCCGAATTGAATATTTAAATTTGTTTACTAAACAATAGGAGAGCTGAAAATTCAATGAGGGGTGTGGCAGATGATGAAGACCCAAAAAAACACAACTGGAAAGGGGCGTGACAGTCCGTTGACTCCGAAGAAAAATTCCGGAATGGGTCGTTTTTATTTCATCTTATTGTATCTGTTTTTGTTGTTGTTGTTTTTCGGAGCTCAGCTACGCAGCGACGTTGAATTGCACCGTCAGCATTTTCGGTCCAAGTTCTGGAATGATTCTTGCTTTTGAAACAGGCAAAACATTCAAGGCGGGAATCATCCCAGTAGGACATCAATACCAAGAGAAAATTTTTTAGCATTCAACTCGCCCAATTCACCAATCATACTTTGTATCCGGTGAAAGGAACTTATTAAAATCTGATGATCGGTTAGTTAAATCAAATTCATTCACTTAATTCACTTCATTTTTAAATAAATAAAAAGAAGAAGAGAAATAAAGTGATTTGAAAAAAATAAAATAAAAATAGAATTAACAGGGAGCAGGGCAAACAAAGTGTTTAAGCTCACAACTAAATGATAATAAGGTACAAACTTACCTACTAAAAATCCATAGGTGTCCGACTTTTCCAAGTAATGACCATTTGCTTATGCCAGGCTGGTTGGTGGGAATTTTTTTTTGTCCAGTATTGAATTTATACAATCATATTTAGTAAACTTAAAAAGCCACCGCTCTTTTCGGTATGAAAGTCAAACGATGAATAAACATGCATGTCTCGCGATGCCAACCAGAGAGGATAAGCAAGTTCCAAAGAGAGGACCATTGGTTTGGCGTTGGTCTCCCTAAGATATATCATGGAAATGAGAAGTACGGGGGCCGGTCGATTTATGAAAAGTAGGTACCATAAACTCGTGTTATTGATTATGATAATTATGGTAAGGTTCGGAATTTTTTAGAAATTAAGAAGAAATTCCAATTTTATAGAGGGGAGGGGAATGTAGTATAGTAGTATCATAGTAGTATTTTTAGTCATGAAAGTAATCTCAATAACTTCAAATGGAAAAAATTTTGTTGAATTTTAGAACGTAGTTAGTTTCAATTTTAAGGATGTACGGAAAGGAAGTTTGAGTTAAGAAACATGTTGTCATGAAAGTAAGTTTTCATTTACAAAAATTGCATTGTATTCTGTATTCTAAAGATGTAATGAAAGCATTCGGACAGACGTTGTTGAATCTTACGTTCTTATTATGTAATATATATAAAAAAAAAAAATAAAAAAAATATTTAAAAGAAATAAAAAGAGAAAAAAAAAGGATATATATATAGAATTATAACTAAAATTATAAGGATTATTCATTAACGAAGACATATCATACGCTACGACTGAAGAGAAACCGACAACAGCACCGGCAGCACCAGCGCAACTGTGTTTGATCCACGTCCTTTTCTGAAACCAGAGCCTCCAACCTCAGGTGAACTAGGATTACATGGCTTGTCCAGATTGAAACACCATTTTATGTAGTATTTTATGTCACGATTGAGTGGCGGTGCACGACTCAGAAGCGCCGTGTAGTGATTTGTACGCACATTGAGTTCATCAAAGTTTAAACAAACATCTACGCACATTGGATGTTTCTTGTACGAGCGGTTGTGGAGATCGTTGTGCTATAAAACTCGAACTCTTCTGGATAAAACCCAAAATCAGATTTAACACGTTTTTGAACTGCACTTCAAAGGAAGATGCCAACACAACGCACACTATCAGTGCTCGATATTTTATGCGGATACACAGATGATTTTACAATGAGCATACCTGTCACCACATCTCTTTGGGGCTCGGCCTGAGTTTGGAAGCAGCCGACAATTTATCTAATAAATGGGAATAAATTAAATAAATTGGTAATGTTGAGAAGAACGCAAAACGATTGAAGACTTTAAATAAAAGTTAGTTTTCATGGGTACGCGAGCCGGAGGAAGTGAACCTCCATATATAACAGAGTGTAAAAAGTGAAAATATGAGCAAAAAACGGCTTTTTTGATTTCATAGGAGCCACAATTATAGTCGTAGGCTAGCGTTTAGGCACTTTAAATTTGCGCACGGTCTCCACCTTTCTAAATTAGCTATGCGCTTAGCTATCTTATCCGATAATTGAGTTATGGCCCTAAATATGAGGCAAAGTAGACAGAATTGACATTTTTTTACATTTTGGGATATATCTCGGAAACGCTACTTAAATCCATCAAATGACTTTTTGGAATGAGGGATCCCTAAGCTAACATAAAATAACCATTAGAAAAAAAGTAAATGAAAAAAAAAATAATATTTTTGTAGCATTGTGTAATTTTGGATTTATTTCTAATAATGTGTTAAGTGACATTGAAATTTAAGCTATGGATGCTGTTTTAAGTTTGAGGTTACTCATAGTTAATGGGTGTTTCAATCGTCTCAAAAAGCTGTTGGATTTAGTCTTTATAAAAAGTGACATTAGCGTTCCTGTAAAGAATGTGTTTTTCCCATATCTCCTGCTACTTTGCACCATTTTCCACTAGAAATTGCTCTAGAATTCTACGGTTTCTCACCTCTTAGTATTGCTTCAATACATCCACTAAATTTCAGTTATAGACTCTGTAAATATGGAGAACTTTCTAATTCTCTAAGTTCTGTAAGTTGGAACCTTAAACTAGATCTATCTTATGTTGAAACATGTTTCTACTCTTTGAAAAATATTTTGATATAAAATTTTAAAAAATTTTCCCGGTTGTCTGAAATGCCAAATATAAATTGCCATGGCATCCAAAGGCCTTAAAACTCTAAATAATCTCCACAATAAATTCTATAAAAAATACATATGGCTACTTCTGTCACTGACTATTACTACAGATATCATATGTACTCACGTGAGCTTAACTTTTCGGATAAATATCTTTTTTAATTGTACTTTTCAAAATTCGCGGATAAAATAAACGCTAATCCTACAGAATTTTGGAATTGGATAAGTTCAAAACGCAAAAGCTGCCACATTACCTCGACGATGACTTTTGAATGCAGAGTGTGACTTCTTTACCTGATTCTTGTTATCTGCCACATTACCTCGACGATGACTTTTGAATGCAGAGTGCGACTTCTTTACCTGATTTTTGTTATCTTTGCCAATTTTTTTTAAATCGAATACTGAATCTTCATTTAAGCAAGACTACGCTGGTATAGACACGTCCTGAGAGCAAATAAGGAGACTTTGACAAAGAAAGGCTACGCACTGGAAATTCAAAGTTGCAGAAAACGGGGGCGTCCGAAACAGCGCTGGATGGACACAATAAAATGGGACCTAGAGGCTGTAGGACTTACCTCGGATGATGCAACCGACAGAACAAAATGGAGGAACTGGTCGCGTTTTGCGGACCCCGGGATGGACCGGGATATTTAAACACGCAAAAAGAAGAAGAAGAAGAAGAAGAAGATATATATGAATCTCAAAGTAATGTTAGCTTCGATAAAACATACTCTAGCAGTTCCGTCAACTTTGGATTGATTGAAATAAATTTTCACGCCATTGTTAATGAGATACACAAAAAAAACTTCCATTAAATCAGATACTGATGACTTCTCAAGCATTTTTTTTTTTACAAAATAATGCACCGTGGTATTGTTAAACCGTTAGTTAAACTATTAAAATTGTGTTTGAAGTTAGGAGTTTTCTTTATGATTGGAAAATTGCCTCTATAACGCCTGTACATAAGTCCGGAAATAAAAACAATGTATCTAAAAGCATGTTTCCACATAGTGAATTAACTAAATGAATAACAGTTATTTTGGACATTTAGAAGCGTATAATTACGAATATTATTGAAAATATTGGTTCTGAAGACTAAAAGCAAATAATAATGTTGATAAGATTTGATGCAGATGCTTCACAGACTCTAATCCATATGGTTAATTCACTATGTTAATTCAATGTGGGAACATGCTATAACAATCGTCCTATATCTAAGCTTTCTTGTATAAGTAAGCTATATGAGACAATTCTTTAAGTAAATGGTTTTCGCTTTAATTGTTAAAAGTGTGAATTCTCCTCGACAACATTGTTTTGTCCCTGGATGGTCGACGATTACTAATGTTTGCCTTTTAGGGAATTTTGCTTGTCTGCCTTCTCGATAGGATGTCATGTAGATACGGTTTACATGGATTTCTCGAAGGCTTTTTTTCTGTCTGTTGGCAAAACCAACTTCATACAATTGCTCTTTCATAACAAACTAAATGTTAGGAACAAAGAAAGTGTCGATTGGGTAACAGAGACCGAACAAACAAACTTTCGATCACGGCAAGGAGTATGCAACTGTATGAGTCTAACCGTTAGTTATGTGAGTGAATAAGCACTTGCATACAGCACAGTTTCGTCAAGTAGTGACGTTTCAATTTAGAAGCAGAAAGAAGCGGACTTGGCTGGAGAAGCCTTATTTTATCGTGGAAAACATATTTTTATATATTGTTTAATTTCGTAGCAGTGTAATAATAATTTATCTCGGCGAGCTCCACGCACCGCTGGAAACAAAAAATCTTCCCATCTCTCCAGAAACGAACGAAGTGGCCAAAGTCTTATCCCAACATTGAAATTCATCGAGTTGCTGTTTTGAAGTCACCCCACTATTTTGCGGTTAATTTTTATTCCAGCATTATAACGGGATCTCAAGATTTTATTTTGAGATCTTGAAAATTTCGGGACTAGCAAATTACTTTTGAACTATGCAATGTACAAAAATGGCTGTGCAAAAACATAAGACATAATTCCTAAAGAAAAACCATACGACACAATCAGTAGGATCAATTATATGGAAACATGTTTTAAAAATTCAAAAAACCTCTCATTAGGTGCAAGGACGTATTAATTTTTGGTAAGCATGACTAAGAATATTGTAATGCCCCTGCTCTTTACCTTAGCTAAATTTGCATAAAATGTGATACAAAAACAATAAACGATTTACAATCGCACTTTTATTATATCAGAGAAGTGATTAAGAATGACAAAAATAAATATTTACATTGGATAAATTATATATCAATTTTTTTTCAAGGTTTTTTCAGTTTAAAAGCTAGTAAAACTTTGTATGTACAAGTTCAGAAATAGTAAAGTCGGGTGTTTCACAATGTATTCGCTAAAAAAAAATAATTTAAACAAGATAAAAAATGTTATATAATTACAAAATTTTTTGACTTAATGGTCTCTTAACACGCTTTCTTTTAAATTTCCAAACCTATATTTCTTATTTTTTTTTTGTTTTTTCATTAATTCAAAGGAACATCACATAATCGTTTGCAATAAGTTATTTTTGATTGTCAATAATATATTATCATAGGCAATACGGGTATTCTCTTAATAGTGAGGAGATTGGAAAAGCGAAAACATATAAAATTTTTCATACAATAGTTTTTTTTTTTAATTTTAAAGTCTTCTTCGTTAACGAGTTTACGAAGTTGCATTAAGGGAAAGCTACAAATATCAAATTTAACGCCTACTTGCAAACTTCGATGCAAGAGAGTATAATGACTTGAGTAGTTCCAGGGCGCGCATATCTGAACTTAAATTTGAATTCATCGAACTTTTAGCGGATGATGTCGAAATCTGATCTGAATTTGAATCTTCAACGCGTATTTGAAATTTTGTTGTTTCTTCAAGCCTTTTTGATAAAGTTGCGGCCGTTGTTTGCAAATCGGTTGCTGTCGAATGAAATGGATGTTGGGTTGTGCTTTCAAATTGTTTTTTATTATGAGTTTTCCCAAGTGGTGACTCAGTTGGGGTACTTTTCGTGGTGGCGTCGTGATGAGGGCTTTTTACCTGCTGTTTGTTACTCAGCCTACTATCCATATCAATTAAGGCGCTGAGCAAATGTTTCCTAGAACGCTCCAACGCCTTTCCGTTGTTATCGTCACACGTCTGTATGAGAAGGAGCAGCAAACTTAACACTTGACGATCGTGCTCAGCCTGTTGCATTACGTTTTTCAAATGCAATGCTTCACTCTCATTTAGGCCGCCAAACAAACGATTTGCAATTCGTTGTAAGCCGTTATTGGAAGGCAAAGCGGAAACTGGAAGGTCAAAGCTTTGCAGAATATCACGCCTTGAGTCAGTTTCCCCTGAATTTGACTGAGTAGTAACTTCAGCGGATGCAGCACGCAAGCCCATATTTTGTGGCTTTGGCCTGATCCGCTGCGTCGTTGAGTGCGTAGAACGAATACTAGTTATAAGATTCGACTCCTTCATGAGACCATCATTGATTGTGAGTGGATCAAAGAAATCAGTTTGAGAAATACCATTCCGTGGATTTTCAGTTGGTTTTGCAACAGAAAGATATGAATTGCTTACATTACTTTTTATATTTGAAAGTTGTTCACTCGATATTTTGCTTCCAGAATTAATAAAGGATTGAGTTTGTTCTAAGTGGAGAAGTTCTTCGCCTTCGCCAGATTCAGAATAGGCTGGGGATAACTCTCCCGACAATTCCAACTCGTATCTTTGTTTTCGAGTTGCTTCTAGAGGCATAAACGTGGTGCTGTCAACCAACGACGTGCTAGTAAAATAGGGAAGTTCACTGGAGTACTTAAATTTTTTATTTACTTCAGAAGCAATATTTCTTTCTGTGGTGGACAGACCGACTGAAGGAGTCGGTTTTGTTGGTAAATATGTAGCTGCAGTTCCTGCTCTAAATAGTCCTTTGTCTTTTGTTTTTACTGGTGTAAAGTTTGGTGTAAAGTCATCAAGGGCATCTAAAGGTGGTTTTGTTGGCCTGATCGCTGTAAGTTCTTGACGGAATTTGGCTGGATCCTCTAAGAATTTAGATAACCCGTTCGAAAAAACCCTAGCTAGTTTTTTTGAATTGGGATTCTCTGCTAGTTCACGCCATGTTGAATCCGACGTACCAGTATGAGGCAATGAATCATTGGAGTCCTTATAGGGAATGGATGATTTTGCTTCATTTAAATGAGAATCGTAAGACGACTTCCTTTTCTCGATTTGATTCAAACCAAATAGGCTTGTGTAGCGGTCCAGTGTACGCTCACTCAGCAAGCTGGGTTTAACATCACCCGGATTCACTTCTATTTGTGGCGTTGCTGCAATTGGGATGGAAACAGTTGTAGAATTAAAAGGTGTTTCAAATAGGTTATGTTTCTGGCGCCCTTGCTTATAATTATGTGTATCGTGAAATGAGTTGATGTTTGAGGCATTTTGTTCAGAGGCAAAATATTTTGCAAAAGAAATCAACACATCTGGTCCAGATGAGGGAGGGATATCAAGCCCACTTCGTCCGGGAACTGTGCTCTTGACCTCAATCTTATCCGCAGTCTCAATTTTGTTTTTTAAAAGATTCATTGCTTTTAACATTTCGTCCAAATTTCGTGAAACAAATCCATTCGAAGCTAAGTAAGGTGCCAACAACTGGAAATCACTGCTTGCGCCATATTTATTAATTGAAGAAAGAAGGCCAATTTGAGGCAAATAAGTGGGCCCCGTCGTTGCGGGTGTTGTCATTGTGTCTTGCTGTTTAAATCTGTTATTTTGGGCTTTCGTCATTTCAATATTTTTGGGCTGTATTGGAGCTTTTAATTCATTTGAAAAACGATATCTTTCTGTGGAGTGAGTCTCGATAACTTGATTGTGGCGCATACCAATTACTAACGGCTTATTAGTTGTTCTTAAGAGACCTTCTTTATCATTCTCTTTAAAACTGTTTGATGTTTTTGGAAACAACGCATGTTCTGTAAACATGACAGCTAAACCTTCATAGTCGTTTATTTGGTTTGGAGCTAATGTCGTGGGTGTTATTTTACTTCCTTTATTTTTTGTGTAGAAAGATTTGCTTCCAGATTTCCTATTCTTGCTGAAAGATGGCACTGTAGGGGTATAGAAGGGTGTGGTACGTGTACTGTCTTGCTTTCTGGCTTTTGACTGCAGCTCACTAGATTCTGATTTTTCCGTTGCATGGTAGACTCTATTGTTAAGCTCGGTCTTGCCGATTTGCTCTGCTGAAGTTTCACCTATTCGCTGCTTAGACCTAGAAATTTTGTTTGCTGACCGTGTGCGTTCAGTCACTCTTTCTCGACTTTGACCGCTTAGCTGGCCATTTATTATTTCAGACTCCTTACTTGTATTTCTTTCTTTTACTTCCCCCTTTTCGCTTTGGTCATGTGTAATAAGTGCTGGATCTTGATATTTAATTCGTGGGCGTTCAAAAGATTCAGGGCTTGCGTTTGGATAAATACAATCTTTCTTTGATTTATTGCTTTTGTTTTTTGTGTTGGAATTGTTCCATGTGTTTTTAGTTTGCTTTCCTGCACTTTCAGTTGAGGTAGTGTCCAAGCCAACCTGATACTCGCTGTTTTCGCTATTGGTGTTATTTTTTGTTATCACCCCGGCTCTTTCCTTATGAAGCTGTTCCCCTGACATGTCATCAAAATCAATGGTCTCGCCGAAAGTATGCTGTTCAACCGAGTCTATGCGGCGGTCCAATTTTTTGGGATGTACTGGTCTTTTTTGAAGTTTGGGGATTGTAGGTTTTATGTCAACTCCACGACCAATAATGCTAAAACCTTTCACAGGAACGGAAGGTCGGACTTGATGGTGTCTCTGTTTTGTTAATATTTCAGCGCTTTCAGCATACAACCCGGAAGACACTAAGCAATTCACTTTGAACCACCAATCGCAAGTGAGTTCACTTTGTTGGAATATAGTTCCATTTGGACAAAGAAAGGAGATTTTGCGTCCTTCTTCACATATATGGAATACCTACAACATAAACTTTTTATATAAGAGTGCAAATTGGAGTTAATACAATAATCACCTGGCAGTCCGTGTCCATATCTGCAAAGTAGCCATTGCCAAATGAGCGACAACTGAACGAAGTTTTTGGAATTCGTGGATATATTGGAAAATCTATTCCTGGTCTTCCGACTACACCTTGATACACCTCATAATCAATGTCCTCGTCTGAGGCTCGTTTTTTCAAAATATGCTTATGATTTTTGCATCCAGATTGGGTTTCATACCGGTCCTCTTTAAATTGTGTAGCTCCTGTTTGTTTGGCCAAAATGTGAGCGGGAGTGCTGGTTTGCTAAAAGATTTTAAATTTTTATAGCGAAGATGTTATTTAATTTTGTAAGTAATCTTACGCGACTTTCAGCATTGGATGTGTAAAATAGAAGATATAAAAGCACACCTGAAAAAAAATTTTGTGATAGGATCATTTTTATAAAACAAAATCTATAGGACAAGAAAAAAGGTAATAGTTTTATAATTTATGTATGTGAAAACCAGGGAACAGCAAAAAAAAATTTATATTTTAGATTTTTATATTATAATTTATTCAATACTCCATAATTCTTGGTTATCGAATAAAAAGAAATCACAAATTGGAAATATAAAATTTCTGAATAATGAAAAATTGATAACTCAAATTCAAAAACTTCGGATTGAAAATATAAAAAAAATTTTGAAAAGAACAATAATGATTTTAAAAAAAATTAAAAATCATATTCTTAAGACTGCGGAATTTTTGAATAATCAATAATCATATTTTTAAGATAACGGATTTTTTGAATTCAATCCGAGGTATCCCATTAGAAATTGGTATGGAAATGATCAGAAAGAAGAAGTCTAAACCGAATCTCCTGGTGACGCTGATTATTTTTATATATCTATCTCGACTGGTTCTGGGTGCTTTACACAACCACAAAAACGCATTACGCATTTTTATTTTTCATATTCGACACTATTGATGCTTTAGTTGAAAAAACCCTTTTATAACCACTCTAGTTCGAACATGGATTTTGGATATTGGTGCATTCGACCCAGTTTTTTATTTCGGCCAATCTTTCTTCGCCGCTGTTGCCACGCACTTGTTGCCTAGCAAGGCCGGTAACGGAGTTGTCTGAGCAAAATAAACCAACGTGAGCAAAAATCTATACGTTCGCAACATTAAATCGGTATGGCTAGTCATATTTGATATAATTTTCGAGTTGTTTTCGAAACATATTTGCTATCACTCTCGAGTCTTTTCCAAGATATGACGTGGCGAGCAGGTGTGGACTTATGTAAGCCGAAATTGCTTTCCGTTCACATTAGACTTTTAAAGATGTTCCAATGGATTGAGATCCTTTAACATTAAATTCTTAATTTATTACTCAAACAAGAATAATAAAAAAACACGTCAGAGTGTTATAGTCAGGCGAGCCTACACATAGAACACATACTTATATAATTTTCAAAACAACCCCAAACACAGGACCATTAAAAACTAATATTCAAAACATTTTTAAGGCCAAAAAGGGCTCTATATACCGACTTATGTTCAATTTATTCATGAAAACTGACCCTTTGCCACCACCCGACCATCTTGGGCTTCTTACGAAGAAGCCAAGCAATTACTGTCACGAGCCAGCCAAACGGGGAGTGATGGAAGAGTAAAATCTACTTAAAAAATCAGCCCTTTCTTGCCTCCGGGTAGGATCTAGCTGTAAGGGCCCCACCCTGGGATACGGGTTTCTTAAAACAGATGGAGCAAGACGAAGTGAAGCGAGTAGGGATATCTACACAAACGTCGGTAAGACGCATGACCGCGATTACCGGCGGGCGCGGTGAAAGCTGCGTCGCCTGCGCTCACAGCACAACTGCAATGGCAGCAGGTTGCAGCGGTGGAAATGCTTCTGCGAAACTTAAAGACAAGCGAGACCTTAAGCAGAGAGTTGCAGCCGTTGATGCAGACGCTGGCCCTGGCCTACATTTAAAGACCGTTAAAAAAAGGACGAATTCTTGCGTTCCCCCCGGCCGGATCAGGGTGCCAATATCACTCGAAGGAGTGGCCCAGGTATCAACCAACTAAGGAGGGACGCAAGGATCTGGCGGAGTACATGGTTGGTCTAAAGATAATAGGCCCCTTTTGGAAACGCTAGTACGCCTACGAAGGAGGAGCAAAAATAACTAAAGTGGGCCAGGGAGACTGTGGAAAAGGGCCGCTTGCATTTTGAAGGCAAATCCGAAATCGGCACTATCAACCGGTCTTTCGCAAATAAAATCGAGCAAGGCAGGGCGAAGAATATTGCCGACAAAATGCAGCGGTCCTCGGAAGCAGGCCCCCTTGTTCCCAAGAGTTCAAAACCCCATCCGACATCGGTTGGAAGACCGTCTTCATCCAAGGTGGCGGAAAAATCGAACGAAGTGGCAAAGCGGCATCTGACTATAGCGATTTTGGATCGAAGCAACCCGCTGGGGCAGATGACCAATGAGCAGTGGAGGACGGTTGAGCTGAAACTCATCGACTTGCTGTTCGCTCACATCGAAAAGACACCAGAAGCACCTACACCGTCGTTTGATGGTGCAGGTTGGTATAACGGTGTAAAGATCATCAATCATCATCATTATGATGAGCCAATCCTGCGCTAGATACAGGACGCTGCTCCGAAGATCCAGGGCCTGTGGAGTGGTTCAAAGCTCGGAATCGTACAGCACAGTGCACTCCCGAGCATACCCAATGCCAAAGTTCTGGTACCCCGGACGGTAAAATCGGAAGCGGTGCTGAAGTTGCTACCTCGACAGAATCCTGATATCCCAACTAAAGACTGGATAGTTCTGCCCGGAACTCTGAGGGATGTCTTCTTTACCCCGTGTTCGGCAAGACGGCCGGGGCATAAGCAGTGTGTACCTACGGCTGAAGACGTGGCACCTCAAGGACGAAAATAGCAACACGCAGGAGGTGGGTGAGGTATAGAGAGACATTGAGCCTCTGACCCTGGCAACCGCCCAAATGGCCGTTGAATCAGGGAAACCGATGGACGAAGCAGCAATCCCGACACCGAAGGCAGTGGATGGCGCTAAAGCTAGCAGTATTGTAAATAAATCTGAGCTACACCGCACCCTTACAGAGGGAAACTATGATGTGGCCTTAGTAGGGTGTCCCTTAACAAACAAAGTTAATTTTTTTTAAGGCTTACCCCTAAATTTTTTCATTTTGGTGCTATAAGCTTAAATAATAAATTTTATTGGGATCGGATCACGATAACCCGTGGCGAATTGTGTACGAAGTCTCTTCGCATTGAGCCCCTGCAGGGTATGCACTGAAAAAATATGAAATTGATAAATTACATTTTTCTTGAATATATGGCCATGCAACCACGATATCAAAGATAAATTGTGAAAATTTGTTAATAATAAATCCTATTTTGAAGTTTCACAGAAAAATACTTAAAACTACAAGAAGATTTTTGCCGTAAAAATTTACAAGCATACCTTCATGGGAGCATTCATATTAAAATTCAATTAACAGTGTTAAATTTTCGAATATCAGGAGCACGGTTAGTGAAAAAAATTGAAAATATTAAAAATTTAAAACCATCAAAATTTTTCATTATTTTTTACCTTGCTTACCGTTTTTTTTTTTTTTTTCGAACAAATAAACAAATAATAAACTAAATCATAGGTTTAAAAAAAATGTAAGCTCAAGTTGTATACATTAATTGAAAATAAGAAATCTTTCCAACTCATTCGTGGTATTTATTTTTAAGGGTTTCTTTTTTACAATTTGGACACACCTTTTTGTGCTGTTGAACGCAACGTAACAAAAATTGTTTTTGTTCTTCGTCTACAGTCATCAAGCCGTGGAAATCTTGTGCCAATTTAACCGCCCTTTCAGCTGTATCATTAACTGCTTTTAAGCAAGTAATTCTGATTTTTGCATCCAAAAACACTTCATCGGCTTTAGACTCAGAAATGTGTTTTTGCAGGAAGCTGCTACAATTTTCAACCGTAAGAAAATATTTCTGATCTTAATAGAAACAAAATCACCCAATGAATCTGCAAAAAAGTTTAATTTAATGTACAAAAAATAATTAACCTGCATTATTAAATCAATAGATTTTCTTAAAATTTAACTAACTCACCGTACAATGAATCAGATAGTTCCTCTTTTGATAGCACGAACCTAGTATTATACTCTGAAAGTTTGTTTTGTAAATTCCATACAATACTTTCTTTGATTTGCTCATTGACATCCTCATCAAAGAGTGAAAGTGTCGCGATTTCTTCAGACAAGTACCAAAGGTGTTGGCAAAACTTATTAAAGGCTGCTTTGTGAACCGAGGGGTCGACAGTTTTATATTTCCATAAATCTTTAAGAAAAATAAATCTTGATTTGGTGCCTTGACTGCTAGACTGCATCGGAGCCAGGGCCTTACATATGTTGTCGATATAAACAAAAAAAATTTCTTGAAATTCTCTAAAATTTTCTAAAAATTTCTCTTTGACATTAATGAGTAAATCGCCCGGGCCATCCATCTATCTTGGTACATTGTCCAGGAGGCTTAATTCTTATTTTATGTTCTTTGTCACCTCCTAAAAAAAATTATAGAAAGCTCTACAATTTCCCGGTAATCATCGCGTCGGAAGGTTTTTTTCAATTCCTGTTTATAAAAGGTGATCAGTTCTTCAATTTTCTTATGGCAGAAATATTGATTGACAAAGTCATCATGTGTTTCGATGGCAGTAGATTTAATGGTCCTGCAGTTGTCTCTAAGCCTTTTTAAGATGAAAATATCAGGGCTGTTTGTCACTTGGTGGATCTTTGTTTCAAAAACACTTTTAAGGACCAATTCATATAAGTGATGCCGACAGGCAAAGAGTAGCAAATCTTTCCCTAGTTCTTGTTCCAAAAGCGCACAAGCTCCATTTAAGCGCCCCATGTTAGTCGCAGTTGTATCACAGCACATAATTTTCACTTTTTCTTTCAGCTTCCAGTCCGAAAGCGCGTTTGTAATAGCCTTAGCTTGGTCTCGACCAGAATAACTCTCTTATTTTGGAACCGCAAGTAATTGTTCCTTTTCTTCAAATGAAATAAGAACCGGCAGTCTTTCTTCTTGCGAACTTGCCACATTAAGCGCTGGTAATAATTTCCCGTCCCAATGAACGGTTACTATATCCACCGAATTGATTGTAAAATTTAATTTTATGGATTCATCTGTTTTCTTCCTGGTGTCTTTTCGAAAACGATGAATAGAGGACTTATTGATTGGGAAATCGTCACTACTTAAACCTAATGCTTCTGCTACTGCTTGAAGTACATAAACAGAATCCCTTACACTTAACTGACATCTGTCTAAAACTGCAACCAATTTGGGGGTGATAAAGTCTTTATTTCCCCTTTTACCTTTATTCGTTGGCAGCAAAGCTTAAGAAGTTGACAGTAAGGGATCATCCAAACTTTCGTTGGAGCTTGTATGCAGTTCAAGGGGTTCCTGGGATCGAATCAAGCCTTGGTTAGTAAGAGATGTATGCAAAACATCTAAAGATAGATTTTTTAGTCTTTGCTTCGCTTCGTTCAATTTTCTCTGCCACGATCTTTCTTCCTTTTCGGCCAACGATTTGTCGACACCCGCTAAACTTCCCGGACGTCCCGATTCCCTCTGTTTTTGTAAACATCTTTTACCTTCTTCAATGTTTATAAGTTCCAAAGCATTGCCATGAGCTATATCGAATAAATTATCTAAATTATTTTGGAACACTTCCTCACGGCGCTTATACACTTCGGCAGTCTTTTTTGCATTTCTTTACAACTCTCGCCAAGTCTTATATAGATCCATGAATTTTTTCACACAATTAAATGCAGTTCTTGTAGGAATTCTAGCATTTTCCCAGAATTTAAGGCGCTCTCAAATGACAAGATTTGCGCTTTTAGAGAGCACCAATTTCACTTCACGAACATTATAAAAGAGAACCGCAAGAACTTGACGATTAGATGGTAACTTTGCGCCTAAAATTTAATGCTTTACGCCACCAATTAAAAATATATTTGTTTTGTTACATCTTAGCTCCATTTCAGTCTTAGAAACATAAGTTTTACACATTTACTACTCAAAGCCAACAAAACAACTGGCTAAAGCTCAAAAAGTAATGCCAACTATAAAAAAGATGTTTCCCCAAATTTCGTAAAGACTCCCAAAATCCGTATGAAAATGTTTGAATAGAACACCACATCGAACACAAACAAAACGGAAACAAAATGAAAACATTTATTAGCCCTATTCTGAATAATTTATTGCGTGAACTTTTCCGAAAGTTCCAATTATTTTTATTGAAAATGGCGGAAAAGATCTCGTGAAATATGTTTGAAAATGTAACACTGCTAAGCATTGAATTTTAATATGAATGCTCCCATGAAGGTATGCTTGTAAATTTTTACGCAAAAAATTTTCTTGTGGTTTTAAGTATTTTCCTGTGAAATATCTTTCAAAATAGGATTTATTATTAACGATTTTTCACTATTTATCTCTGATATCGTGGTTGCATGGCCATATCTTCAAGAAAATTTCAGATTATCAATTTCATAATTTTTCAGTGCGTACCCTGCAGGGGCTCAATTCGAAGAGACTTTATACCAGACTTCAAACACAATTCGGCACGGGTTATCGTGATCCGATCCCAATAAAATTTATAATTTTAGCTTATAGGACCAAAATGAAAAAAGTTAGGGGATAAGCCTTAATAAAAATTTAACTTTGTTTGTTAAGGGACACGCTAGGCCTTAGTCTAGGAGCCACGGTTGCTACGCACGTAAACGCTTACCACACTGTATGGGGAAGCAAAGACGTCAACGACAGGGGTGAGCCATTGCCTAATTTCATACTCTGTTTAGACCTTTTCATTCCAAACAGAAGTGAGGAACTCACCCTTAAGGGACCTAAATTTGAAAATGCTTTGGCTTTCACCCTCTACTCTGATCCCTACATAGCTATAAAAAATTGGAGGGTACTAGAACAACCCTTTTTTTCTGCCCAAAAATATATCAACGTCAAATTTAATACCTCAGTTACTCGTAAAAAGCTTTCGTTTAGAGATCCAAGAAAAACGGACTGGGAAAAAATTGAAAAACATCTGGAAAGAAGACTGTTTAAGAAATATAGGGCTAGCTCGATGGAGGACATTGAAACCTCTCTAGCGTACCCCACATCTCAATAAACCCAAGCCAACAACTCTTCCTGCCCATTATTTTGACCTTAACGTAAGTGTAGACCACCCTGGTGGAACAGGCAGCTGGAGTGCCTTAGAAAGGAGGTAAAGGATCTCTTCAAATTGGAAAAAACTTCCGATTGTAAGGAGCATTGGGAAGAATATAGGGACGTGTGCAGAGTATATTAATTCCTTACCAAAAACGCTAAGAGTGACTCTTAGAAGAGCTTCTATAGCGAAATAGGAAACGGAGCGGACACTACTAGATTGAGGAAAGTTCTTGCAATCAACCCAGTCTCCTAGGGTCGTATCAAGAGCGAGAATGGTGAATGGGCCACCTGTGTCAGTGACTCGTTGAACGCTCTGATGGAAGCTCACTTCCCTGGTAACGAAGAGCCAACTCGCAAGTGTAACGCACAACCAATGGAAAAAGGTACCAGCTAGGCTGCTCACAATTCAAAGACTACACTGGGCCACTGACGCCTTCAAATCCACAGGTAAAGACAAGGTCATTTCAGCCATGATACAAAAGGCGAAAACTTTGCTAGCCCACTGGCTACTGGCTATATACAGAAATTGCTTAGCACTGCGTTATGTTTCTGATTCCTGACGTATTGCCGAGGTCGTGTTTATACCAAACTCAGGTAAAGGTGGCCGCTGTCAACCCAAGGATTACAGACCGATCAGTCTAACCTCTTTTCTTCTAAAGCTTCTCGAACAAATTATTGAGTCGTGGATAAGGGAATGCCTAGACCCCGAGTTCCTCTGAAAAGATCAACATGCTTATACCAAAGGGAAATCAACCGAGACCGCTTTGTATTCAGCTTTTGGCTCCATTAAAAGAGAACTAAAATGCAAGCAGTATGCAATGTGAGCTTTTCTGGACATCGAGGGTCCTTTTAATAATGTGACGAGAGACGCCCTAACAAAGGAGCTCACTGACGCAAGAATTGACAGAAATATCAGCTCGTAGATTAGCAACATCCTAGAGCTACGACTCATCACCTAAGACTGGGGCGGCTATAGGATCACAAAGAAACTCACCAGGCTAAGGCTGATGATCTAGTGATCCTTATCTCGGGTAGTTATATACACACTATGAGAGATCAATTTAGGGCAGCACTGGGCACAGTAAAGGCCTGGACTGGTCTTTCGATAAATCCGGAAGTATCTGTTTTTCACCAGAAAATGCAAAATCTCCACCTTTAACGAAATAAGATTGCGGGACTCATTACTTGAAATCCAACGGTGAAAAAGGCTTGCTGCGCGCTATACTCGTGCAAAACCATTCCGGGTACTACGTGGGGGCTAAGGCTATCGTTCGTGAACTGGATCTACACTGCCATTGTCAGACCAATTCTGCCGTACGGAGCAATAGTCGGGGGGCCATCTGTGAGCAAATCGAGCTATACAAAACCGCTGGAAAGAGTTGAGCGTGTTGCCATGATAAGCATTACAGGATCGCTGAAGACATCCCCAACTTAAGCACTTGAAGCTGCTTAAAAGGCCGCGTTACGCCTCCTAGCTTCAGGTCAGTTTGTCAGAAGAGTATTCGGCACAGCAAAATTGGTTTAAAAAATACAGAGAAGATGGACTTCGTTACTCCACAACCAAACCTAAACTTCCGGTTTGAAAAAAAAATCGTTAAAGGGATGGTAGGGCGAGTACCTAGCGACCACTTCACTTATAAATTCTTTACCGGCGGCTCAAAAATGTACCAAAGAGTGGGGACAGCTGTTTACTGCCAGGAACTAGGCATGGAACGATCTTTCAGACAACCCGATAATTGCACTGTGTTTCAGGCGTAAAAGAAGCAGCAAAATTGGCGAGCGTGAGAAAGATACTAAATGAGTCTACATAGACAGTCAATCTGCGATCAAAGCACTAACCTCTGGGGATATCAGATCCTGAATGGTTCTTCAATGTAGGAATGCCCTCAACAATCTGAGTGTGAACAGGAATGTCAGCCTTTTCTGGGTTTGCGGACACAGCGGAGTTGGGGAAAACGAAAAAATTGGATTCTCTGGCAAAAGAAGAGGTCCTGTTTTCAAAAGCAAACGTCACGAAAATCCCACTACCTATGATTCATGAACGATATAGAAGAGCAACTACTTAATACTGCCAGGAGAAAGTGGAAAAGCACCAGAACCTGCAAAGACACTAAAAGGCCCACCTTTAACTAAAATGACACTGGACTTATTCTTACACTTTTTCGTACAGACTGTAGATAAATTCTGGTGCTTTAACCGGCCACTGTCTTTTTCGCGCCCACGCGCTTAAGCTTAATCTGGCGGACTCCGACGGATGCAGAAGATGCTTTGAACCTAGGGCACGAGAAACCATCGAGCAAATTCTCTGTCACTGCCAGATTTTTGCCAGATTACAACTGCTCGGGAACCATGTTCCGGTAGTAATGGGCCCTCAAACCCTACCTTATTGACAGCCTGTTTTAAGAGCTACACTGGTATGGCTACAGAACCTGGTCTTAGTGACCGCTCACTTTTACCTTACCTAACCTAACCCTTTGCAAATCCCACATTTTAGACTTTTTGAAATTCCAATCGGAGCCTTAAATATACGCTTAAATTTTATATTTCATTCAAATATTTCGAAAAAGTCCGATTTTTGGGAAGATTTGGAATTTTTGTTACAGACACTAGTACTGCAGGAACCCTTCATAACACAATCCTACAGCGTTTCGACAATTTTTTGCTAATGGTTATTTTATGTTAGCCTAGGGCTCCCTCATTGCAAAAAGGTCATTGGTTTGATGAATTTGAGTAGCGTTTCCGAGATATAGCCCAAAATATGAAAAAATTAAATTTTCTCTACTTTGCCCCATATTTAGGGCCATAACTCAATTACCGTATAAGTTAGCAAAGCGCCTTAGACCTTATTTGGAAAGGTCGAGACTGTGCGCAAATTTAAAGTGCCTTAACGCCAGCCTACGACTATAATTGTGGCTCCTATGAAATCAGAAAGGCCATTTTTTGCTTTGAATTTGTACGTTGCGTATACGTCAGGAGCGCCCATATTGTATGAACTGAATTGTATTGAATCAAACTTTGTCCTACTAAACTACCCATATCTCAGGAAATATTTAAGATTTTTATTTTTTATTTTACTTTGCTTCTCTTAACTGGATCTTCCTTTGGGTGGGAACTAACAGTAATTAATCAAATCTTATTTTTTAAATATAACTTAACTATTTATACAGAGATATAATAGTTTTGATTCCAACAGGCCTCTATTTGAGCAACTGGGCTGCTGAGGACTTATTACTGTTAAGCCGTGTCCTTTGCTAGGATGAGTCTTGATCATGCACGAGCGAGGTGCGTCAAGCTTAGTGAACCCGTTGGTAGGATGAGTCTTGATCAAGCACGAGCGAGGTGCGTCAAGCTTAGTGAATCCTTGGTTGGATAAGCGTACTGTGCGCACGAGCAAGGTGCGTAAAATTAGTTGGCTGGAACGGCTACTCTGATGGTAGTTAGGAGCATTGAGCGTGCACGAGCGAGGTGCCTCAATCTGTATTATTCCTTAATTGGCCAAACATCTGACATGCACGAGCGAGGTGCAGATAACAGAGTATCGGTGCTATGTTTCCAAAATAATAGAAGCGGACGGAAGGTCCTTTCTTCTTAACCGTGTTCGACGTGTTGTATTGTTAAGGCTTCTTGCCAGCTGATTCGCGTGATTCTTTAGCTTCTCAAGATAGGATGATTTTAGGCGAACGATTTCATCCTTAATAAGTGGGACTTGCAGATCGCGGTAAATGCTTTCATTACGTATGTACCATGGAGCACCTGTAATGATTCTAAGAATTTTCGATTGAGCTCTTTGGATTATTTCTATAGAGGATGCGCAGGCATTTCCCCACAACTCAATGCCATAAGACCAGATTGGCTTTAATACACTATTATATAATAGAACTTTATACTCCATATTAAGAGGGGAGCGATAGTTAATTAGCCAGTGAATTTTTGATGCTTTAAGTTTCAGATTGGTCCTCTTTGCTTCGATGTGCTTTCGCCAATTTAATCGTTTATCTAAGTGGACTCCTAAGTAGATTACACTATTTACTTGGGGGTTGGAAACTCCTTTAAGGAGAATAGCAGGGCTTATACCTCTTCTAAGCGTAAATGTAATGTGTTTACATTTACCTTCGTTTACATTAATTCGCCAGGTAGACAGCCAATTTTCAATTCATTGCATATGTCCTTGTAGGATTCTTGATGCTTCCATGGGATCGCGGTGGCAGCTCAATAATGCTGTGTCGTCAGCAAAAGTTGACATTACAATATTATCTCTAGTGGGGATGTCGGCTGTTAGAAGAAGGTAAAGAGAGGGGCCTAATACACTGCCTTGCGGGACTCCTGCTTTAATTTCAAATTTTTCAGTTATAAATTCATTAACTCTTACTCTAAAGAATCTATTTTGGAGGTATGATATAAGAATTTCTTGAAAATTTTGAGGGAGCAGGGACTTTATTTTAGCAATAAAACCCCCATGCCACACTTTGTCGAAAGCTTGAGCGATATCTAGGAATATTGCAGAACAATATTCTTTTTTTTCGAAGGCGTTACGAATTTCACGAGTGATTCGATTTACCTGTTCAATAGTTCCATGTTTTTTTCGAAAGCCAAATTGATGAGCAGGGATTAAGTTATTCTCGTGGATGTATGGCGTTATTTTTATAGGAAGAGCTTTTTCAAAGAGCTTAGATAAGCAGGGGAGAAGGCTTATTGGGCGATATGAGCTGGCTGTCGTCGGGTCTTTTCCGGGCTTCAGTATCATCATGATGACCGGTTCTTTCCATATCACAGGGAAGTAAGAGAAGCTCACAATAGCATTAAAAAGTCATGCTGCGTACGTAAGAGCAATGTATAGCAATTCCTTGATCATTTTGGGGTTATATAAGGGGTATTCACAAAAGGCGTCGGAAATTAGGAAAGTCGGAAAATCGGAAAATTTTAAATGCTTAAAAAGTTGTGCAAAATACAAAAAAAGTTTAAACATTTTTTAAGGAGTCGCAATTTTCCGATTTTCCGACTTTCCAACGTTTTTAACACGCCTTTGTGAATACCCCCCCTATAGTCATAGCCTGGAGATTTTTTCTCGCAAAAATTTTCCTTATTTATGCATTTTATTTCATTGGCATTAAATGTTATAGGGATAATTTGGTTGTTCACCTCGCAGAGGGGAAATCTAAGGCCGTTTACCGGTGGGTTTGGTAGAAAAACTGAGCACAAGTGTTGAGCAAAGACTGACGCTTTTTCCTCATCACTTCTTGCCCAGTTTCCTCTTGAATTCTTTAAGGGAGATTCATGTTCTATGGGTGAATTTTTTTTTTTGAGAGCTCGCCATAATGACTCTTTCGACGTGCTATTAGGTGCAAGATTTGAAATGAAATTATAGTTTTTCCTGTCTTGGTCTTTTTGAAGAGCAGTTTTAAGTTGCTTTGAAGCTGTATTGAGTCTAGCTTTACTGCCAGGGGACCTATGTTGTTGCCATTCTCTTCTCAATCTACGTTTTTCTCGCAATAATCTTTCAATATGACTATTAGTATGATGAAAATTTCTAACGGCAGGCTCAAAGGCTTTTGGGGTAGAATGCTCCGCCGCTGAAGTTAATATTGAATTCAGGGTTGCTGCCGCTTCATCGATTTGACTTTCATTACATATTGTATATTCGGAGTGTATGTGTGTTGCAACATACTTTTTATAATTAACCCAGTTCATTTTTGAAGTGGTCAGTCTAAAAGGGGGGCATGTTGTTCTTATGTTTTCTGAAATTTCTATTAGTAGAGGACAATGATCTGAGGACATTTCATAGCAAATCGCAAATACGAATTATCAAAGCCTCTTGTAATGGCAAAGTCTATGAGATCTGGTATTTTATTTCGATCTGTTGGCCAATACGTGGGATGTCCGGGCGAAATAAATCCTAGAGTACTGGGGCTATTTATCAGTGTGTTGTATAATTGTCTACCCCTTGGAGAGATCAGACGAGAGCCCCAATGGGTGTGTTTTGCATTATAATCGCCTGCTGCTAAAAATTTAGTTCCAAGGGTGTTGAAAAATTCATTAAAGTGATTTTCGCTGACTGAGAATCGTGGAGGGCAATATATTGCTGACAAAATGAAATTTGCACCACAAGTTTCAATAGAAACTGAAGTTGCTTGGAAGTAATTTTTTGCGAAAGGTTCAACAGGGAAATGTTTAATTCTATTACGAATCAATATACCTGTTCCTCCGTGTGTTTTCCCATCGGGGTGGTTTGTTTTGTAAAATTTATAGCCTGATAGCGAAAAATTATTTTTATCTGTTAGATGTGTCTCCGAAATAAGCATCACATCAATAGAGTAGTTTGAGAGGAAATGTGATAATTCTAGCTTACGCTGATTTAAACCATTTGCGTTTCATGAGGATATAATAAGTAAACTCATTTTTGTGCAGTTAAAATTTGGAGCAACTGGTTTTGTGCTCCCAGTAACTCCTGGAGTGTGTTTTGCATTTGCGACATAAAATGTGTCATACACTGTGTCAGACTGACTAACATGGATTCCAAGCAACCGTTCTGCTGTTGAGGGGCAGAATGGGCACTTATGGCAGAGCTAGCAACATTTGCATAGGACATTTTATTAGTCACTGGAACGCTGGATTTATTAGGTTGTGAGAAAATTGGGTTTTGGAATGCATTTTGATTCGGATTATTACGATTGGCTTGCTTTTTTTCTGACATACGATTTTTTAGTTCTTTATATACTGGACATCCCCTATAATTTGCTGTGTGATCTCCACCACAGTTGCTGCACTTTTTGTCAGTTTTATTTTTATTACAATTTGCAGAGTTGTGAAATTCTCCGCAAACGACGCAGACCATGCGTAGGGTACAGTAGGACTTAGTATGGCCATATTCTTGGCAATTAATACATTGGACAGGGCCAGTACGCTTATGAGGTTCTTCTATTACAACTCTACGGTGGAGAAGATATTGTAGTCCGTAGATTGGATGAGTCTCTTTTTTTTTTTTTAGTTTTAAGTTGTCCGGACTAAGTTCTACTTTGAACATCGGCTGTGGGGTTTTATTCCTATTGAAAATGTTCATTACGTTCCTAATTTTAAAGCCTTTTTCTTCTAGGGCTTGTTTAATTTCCACAGGGCCTACATCTGATTCAATGCCTTTAATAACTACACTAAGGCCTTTGCTGCTTTTAAGCTGATACGTGTAGTAGCTTTTTTTGTTGTCGTTAAGGAATTTAGTGACAATTCTGTAATTATTTACATTATAGACCAGAATTTTGGTCTCATGAACATTTCCTCTAGTAAGAGGCAAGATGTGGAAAGACTCCTTTCCAATTAACTGGGTCAGGCTCGTGACCAAATTGTGGGAGCTACGCTCTCTAAGATATACTGTAGGCGGTTTTGGTGATTTTTCTCCACCATCCTTTGATGTATCAGAGGTCTCAGTGGGCTCTGTGCTTAGAGCCGCAAATCTATTTCCACTAAAAGCGTTCGATGGGTTAGCGTCAGATTTTGTTTTATTTATTTTCGCTTTACCCATATTTGATTTCTGTGGGCTAAGTTTCCTTTTAATCTTAATGTACCGATCCATGCCTGTCTGCACTGCTGGATCACCTACGTTATTAGCAGGAGCTTTTGAACCGCTGTTAACAGAAAGCTCAACGTCTGTTGTTGATCTCGCAGTCTTGTTGGTTTTTGTATTGGATAATTCCGTGTGAGCAGTGGAATGATTTTGCGAGGGCGGTACTTCAGGCGCTTTCACTATTAAATAAGCATTTCTGGCATTAGAGCCACAAAAAGAATGCCTTCTTTCAGGCTGAAGTTTTAAGTTATCGCGTTGCATACGTTGTACCAGTATGCAAAATTTAAATACTGCCCTGGGGCTAGCTTTGCGTCTAGCCTGTAATAGGCAGAGCTCAAAGCTTTATTGTGATTCTTGTATAGGCAAAAAATTTATTCTGGACAGCTTTGGCGAAAGAACAAAGCTACAATGAGAGAAATGATAAATGAAGAGAAAGAAAGAGTGGAGAAAGTTGAAGTTTGGAAAATTTATAGATTTCGACTTGGAAATGATACGTCTCACCCGATGAAGCTTGAATTCCTCAGTTCCTTAGGAGGATGGACTCGAGAAGAATCGCGCGAGACAGAGAAATGAATATAAATTACTATTTAACAGGTTGGCTGATAAGTCCCCGGTCTGACACATAGATGGCGTCGCTAGTATTAAATGCATATTATTTTTATATAGTGGCAACCTTCAAATGATTCGTGTCAAAATTTGACGTCTGTAAGTCAATTAGTTTGTGAGATAGAGCGTCTTTTGTGAAGCAACTTTTGTTATTGCGAAAAAAATGGAAAAAAAGGAATTTCGTGTTTTGATAAAATACTGTTTTCTGAAGGGAAAAAATACAGTGGAAGCAAAAACTTGGCTTGATAATGAGTTTCCGGACTCTGCCCCAGGAAAATCAACAACAATTGATTGGTATGCAAAATTCAAGCGTGGTGAAATGAGCACGGAGGACGGTGAACGCAGTGGACGCCCGAAAGAGGTGGTTACCGACGAAAACATCAAAAAAATTCACAAAATGCTTTTGAATGACCGTAAAATGAAGTTGATCGAGATAGCAGAGGCCTTAAAGATATCAAAGGAACGTGTTGGTCATATCATTCATCAATATTTGGATATGAAAAAGCTCTGTGCAAAATGGGTGCCGCGCGAGCTCACATTTGACCAAAAACAACAACGTGTTGATGATTCTGAGCGGTGTTTGCAGCTGTTAACTCGCAATACACCCGAGTTTTTGCGTCGATATGTGACAATGGATGAAACATGGCTCTATCAATACACTCCTGAGTCCAATCGACACTCGGCTGAGTGGACAGCGATCGGTGAACCGTCTCCGAAGCCTGGAAAGACTCAAAAGTCCGCTGGCAAAGTAATGGACTCTGTTTTTTGGGATGGGCATGGAATAATTTTTATCGATTACCTTGAGAAGGGAAAAACCATCAACAGTGACTATTATATGTCGTTATTGGAGCGTTTGAAGGTCGAAATCGCGGCAAAACGGCCCCATATGAAGAAGAAAAAAGTGTTGTTCCACCAAGACAACGCACGGTGCCACAAGTCATTGAGAACGATGGCAAAAATTCATGAATTAGGTTTCGAATTGCTTCCCCACCCACCGTATTCTCCAGATCTGGCCTCCAGCGACTTTTTCTTGTTCTCAGACCTCAAAAGGATGCTCGCAGGGAAAAAATTTGGCTGCAATGAAGAGGTGATCGCCGAAACTGAGGCCTATTTTGAGGCAAAACCGAAGGAGTACTACCAAAATGGAATCAAAAAATTGGAAGGTCGTTATAATCGTTGTATCGCTCTTGAAGGGAACTATGTTGAAAAATTAAAAACGAATTTTGACATAAAAATGTGTTTTTCTTTGTTAGACCGGGGACTTATCAGCTCACCTGTTAATACTTAAAATTTAAATTTTGAAATTTTCGATTTGAAGAGCGCGTAAAATTTGATGATCCCGCAAAGGGTTGCCAACGCGAACTTATACTAATATTTAAGATGTTATAAAAATTAAATCAATTATGGAAAGGCCAAGATTCCGCGCACACTTAGACTACGTAGACGCTAAAATATCAACACTCTAAATTTTAGCATGGACAACAAATTCATTAGGTACCGATAAAATTAGCAATAAAAAATTTAAAAAATGTATATATTTGACAAACAAAGCCATAAATCTTGAAAAAAGTAACTTCCCTACAACCCATGGCAGCCCCTTTTACCGAACCCGAGCATATTTTCTACCTGCACTCACAAAACCCTCCCCCCCTTTTTTTCGCACAACTAAAATTCTCAATAAACAACTTATCATTTCAAGTGATGTTTTCACCCATATTTGAAGTAGGTACCGGTTGTGAAGCTAGAGATGTGTTAGAAAACAAAAACCATTTTTTTCGTTTGTATGATTTCATTTTAAAACTTTATAAATTAAATCTATTCCTTAGTCGGTGTTTTCTATTTGTGTTTTTTCCTTTCGTATCATTCTAAAGAAGCCAGCAATAGTCGGCGAGCATTCTTCCATCATTTGAGCGACCCCTAAAATGCTGTTGCGCTCCGGCTATGTCTTTATGAAAGCGCTCTCCTTGCTCGTCGCTCACCAAACCCAAACATCGGTAATCGAAGAAGTCGAGATGACCCATCAAAAAGTGTAATTTGATCGTCATATTTGGATACATTAGTTGCCTTCAAATATGTTCAAACGTCATATTTCATTAAAAAGAAATATAAAAAAAAAACTTTTTTTTTGTAGAGTAGTTCTTGTGATTTTCATAATAGGCCCCAGTACTGGAGGTACCCTTACCTGTCAGTCTGTCTGTATGCAGTTTATTTAAGGAACGAGTTGAGTTATCTTGACGGAATTGGTCCGCGCGCTCACGGGGGCCTGAGTAAGAACAAGTTCGAGAATGGACTCGATCATTTTTTTACCATGGTGTGTTTAGAGGCGATATAATGTTATATGCACAAAAGTGAATTTGGAAAGAAAATGTTAGTTAGGGCCTTTCTAAATTAAGGTAATGATATGCTTTTCTTGCGTAAGGATAAAGCGAGTTGTTATCGTCTTTAATTTTTGGAGCAAGATAATGAATAACACATGGTGCAAAGCTTTGTAGAAATACGATTTTTTCATGCATACGCTTTAAATAAAAAGTGGTATTAATTGAATTCATTCAGTTTGTAAAATTATAAACTATGGGCATCATGCAGAAAGTGGGACTAGTCCGGGAAGTAGTCCCCGGAGTAAACCAAAAGTCACTAGGACTGGTCCCTCAATACTTGCATATGCATGGGCTCAACTGACGCATTTAACATTGCGTTGTCCTAGGAAAGTAATAACCCACAGTCTTTGACCATGTTGACTAGACCGTGGAGTATATGCAGTTGGGTAAATTTTTGGTCAATTTGTAGTTTTGTAAATTTAATGAATAAATTAAATTATTGTTTTATTTGTTTTTTTTTTTTTTTGTTTTTGCTTTTTTATTTTTATAAATTTTTTTTCTAACTTCTTTTTCAATTTTCTTGCCCAGGCCGAAACTCGTACCGCTGATCTCTGGGTTGGTAAGTCTGCGCCTAAACCATTACGCTAAACAAACAAATTTAATGTTATGATCAAAACGCTAACTTGAATTTTTGGTTGCTCGAGTTTATGTGAAACACGTGTATACAATTTTTCACCACAAAATATTTTTAGTTGAAAAATAAATATTTAAACAAGTAAGGGTGTTAAAGTCAGACAAGCCTGGCAATAGAATACCCGACACAGACACACGTGTTCCAATAATTTTTAATATCAAGAGGTGTTTAAGGCAGAGGTGGGCACGCCTTGAGCTCGCGAGCGAGGATCTTTCACATGTTCGCATGATGAGCTTTTGTGCTTTTACACATACGGAACAGTCCGGTTTTTGCTAAGTGGTGCCACATTTTTCCGAGAAAAAAAAACCTTTAAAATTATTAAAAACCCCTTTTACAAATTTTTCGAAATAAAAAAACCAACGGAAAATCCCACAATGATTTTTTGGAAATAATTGGAAATGAAAGGAGGTTGTGGTATATACTCAGTTGGAAAAAAATTTGGCTGTTTTAGAGCTATTAACCTTTGTTTAGCGAACTCTCTACTGGCAGCCCTGCTCGCATCTGACAATCAGTTGTTTGTCGAATTACACTGCTTAACAAATTTGGAATTTATAAAAAGCAATCGGATTTTTGTACAATTTTCCTGTAGATCTCGGTTTCCTAAGCAAGAAAATTTTTTTTTTAATTCTTCTATGGAAGAGTTTTTGAGAAAACATTTTTGAAATTTTTTTTAGTGCATTTCGTAGGTGCACTTGCTATTTCAAGCATATCTCGAAGCCCGATCACCGATTTTTATAAATTTATTTTAAATTAAAGATAATTAAGCTTCCTACTACTTTTACAAACAAAGTTTTTGATTTGAATGAGCAGTTTTAGTGCTAGAGGTGCAATTATACAAGAAAATTGTGTTTTTTTCTAAAAAAATCAGGGTAAATTTTTCATATAAAAATGTGTAAAAAATAGAAATCGAAGTGGCAAACCCATTTTCAAATTTTTATAGTTAAGTTAAGTATAGTTAAGTATTTTGTGTAAAAAAATAAGCCTGGCTTGGCTTAAATCGGTGGAAAATTTACGCAGTTATGATTTTTTTTGCCAAAACACTAAAAAATCGATATTTCACAATTTTTGCTTTGTTCACAAAACTTGTCCATATGAGCCGAAATTATTTTATGAAGGTGCAATCGAGTAAATTTTCAAACAAATAAAGGCATAAATTGGCATAAAATGTTTATTGATCAAATTTGAATGTTGTTTTGCCCTGCCTTTTAGAATATTGTGGTGGATTTGTTTACCTGTCGGCCTCAATGACCTGCACCAGATAAAAACAAGTAAGAAAGCTAAAGTCGGTCAAGCCCGACTTTGAAATACCCAACGTCCCGACATTATGAGCGCACTATGTTTTGCTTCTCTATTTTAGGGCGTGGCAGTGGGAGGGCAACATAAATTATTTCCCTACACCTTTCATTCGCCTTGGTGAACCTATGTTTCGAATTTGAAGCTTCGACACCTTTTACTTCGGAAGTTACGAAAAATCTTTATTTGTGGGCGTGGCAGTGGGAGGGCAACAAAAATTATTTCCCTACACCTTTCATTCGCCTTGGTGAACCTATGTTGCGAATTTGAAGCTTCTACGCCTTTTACTTCGGAAGTTACGAAAAATCTTCATTTGTTGGCGTGGCAGTGGGCGGGCCGCATAAAAATTTTTCCTACACCTTTCATTCGCCTTGGTGAACCTATGTTGCGAATTTAAAGCTTCGACGCCTTTTACTTCGGAAGTTACGAAAAATCTTTATTTTTGGGCGTGGCAGTGGGAGGGCAACATAAATTATTTCCCTACACCTTTCATTCGCCTTGGTGAACCTATGTTGCGAATTTGAAGCTTCGACGCCTTTTACTTCGGAAGTTACGAAAAATCTTTATTTGTGGGCGTGGCAGTGGGAGGGCAACATAAATTATTTCCCTACACCTTTCATTCGCTTTGGTGAACCTATGTTGCGAATTTGAAGCTTCGACGCCTTTTACTTCGGAAGTTACGAAAAATCTTTATTTTTGGGCGTGGCAGTGGGAGGGCAACAAAAATTATTTCCCTACACCTTTCATTCGCCTTGGTGAACCTATGTTGCGAATTTGAAGCTTCTACGCCTTTTACTTCACAAGTTACGATAAGCCCTTATTTGTGGGCTTATTTGTGGGCGTGGCTCACGGAGGGCGGCGTCCATTTTTTTCCAGGATATGTTTCTTTTCGTAGTTTACCAGTACACCAAATATCAATGGAATGTGTTGAGTGGTTCCCAAGTTACAAGCATTTTACTGAAAACACATTATATTCATTTGTTGGCGTGGCAGTGGGCGGCTGTCTTCCATTTTTACTAAGGATCATACTCGGGTCCCGATATACCTGTGTGCCAAACTTCGACTTGATTGGTCCAGCCGTTTCGGAGGAGATCCGACCACGGACGGACGGACAGACGGACAGACGGACATGTCTAAATCGATTCAGTTTTTGATCCTGATCATTTCTATATATATATGTCTATATCTCCGGAGCTTAATTCTCCCTGTTACAAAATTTGCACAACACTAATATACCCCGCTTACGCTGGGTATAAAAAATGAACAAAATAACTCGTGTATTCATGTGCAAAAACAATCCGGACGATTTTTGCAATGTTTGTGGATTATATATTATATGTTAAAAAATAAAGGATTGACTGAAGCACTGCAAAATCACTATTTCCATTATAGTGCGGGAGCGAGCACATGTTTTACCCTCCTCATAAGCGCCGCATTCCAAATGCAGCTTAAAAGACGGGGTTTTACTCGTACATCACAAAAATCGTTTGCTGCCACCTCAGAGAGGTGGCATAAGGGGCGAAAATCGACCCCAAATGGGTGAAAAAATTGCCGAAAAAACGCGATCTGCGCCGCGGTTGAAATTTTGCTGAGTGGTTGATAAATGGCTAACTAAGCGAAAATTCATTTGCTGCCACCTGTGGGAGGTGGCTAAGTCTTGCTGCCAGGACGATAAAGTCCTCGGCGCCAAGCGAATGGTCAAGTTTGCAACTGAAGTCTGTTCGCAGACACTTCTGTTATAAATAGCGCAAAGACTTAAGACACGAGCTGTAAAGATGTGACATAATTTAAATGGTTTTCCTAAAAACGCAGAGCAGATTATATAAGTTTCTGGTATCAATCAACCAAGTTTTAAGTTTGGTTTGGATCCGATAACGTTTAATGGCCCCGCAAGTCGATCAAAGTTAAAAAATTCTGAACAAATTCCAAGTAAAGCAAGCAACGTATCGCCTCAGCCATATAT
This sequence comes from Chlorops oryzae, assembly GCA_020466095.1. Lineage (NCBI taxonomy): Eukaryota > Metazoa > Arthropoda > Insecta > Diptera > Chloropidae > Chlorops > Chlorops oryzae. The sequence goes on along the minus strand of CM035808.1, from coordinate 88,788,159 downwards.
TACTATATGTGGCACTCTACAACAACTATGCTTGTTGAGTTGAAGTAGGCCCCCGTTGCATGCATTCTTATGGCAAAATCAAAAACGTAGCACGCCCCCGGGAAATTCCGGGTCCGGTCTAACAAATCTTTTCAAATCTTGTAACATGTATCAAAATGTTTGGTATAATTCATATACATGTATAAGTGTTCGTCAAATATTTTTTGTTAAAACTCATTTTTTTCGACTAAAATATGGTTTTTATATAATATCAAAATTCTTTACGTGAAATTTTCCTTTTGTTCTTCAACAACGCTAAAGAAGAGCACTCATGCGTCGAATATTACCGAATGTTTGTTTACAAAACAGAACAGCTGATATGAACTTTTCAGAGATGTAGAAAAAATTCTAGCTCGATACCAAACTAATGGCTCAAGTACTTATAACAAATCATGCTAAAATGAATACAAAAACTACTTATTTTTCGAACTCCTCTCTTAAAAAGGGCACAGTATTGCATAATCTTTCATCTAAAACCTAAAAGGTTGTATACTAAAAAGAAAACATTTAAAAATTTCAACTCAAGAATGCTTAGTAAAAAATTGAGTGAGTACTCAAAACATTCTAGCATCACTAATTCGGTTGTTGTTGGGAGTGCCACATATAGTAATATATGGCCTCAGCTTGTGTACGTATGGATGTGTGTAGCATTGTACAGAATGCGTTGCACAGTGGGAAAGAGTAGAAGGAGTAGTGGAGACCTTCGGTTCTTGAATAAGTATCACAGATAGAGGTAACAGTTATATCAATATTTTACATTTATTTACATTAGACTTGTTTTGATGGTAATTTATATGCAATAATAACACTATGCTAGTTGCAAAATCCGTCAAGCCGGGGACCCGGGGGAAAAACCTAATTCGAGTACGCTGAATTCAATGATGCTAGTCGTTTTTTTAGGTTAGCTCTTGTTTACGTGATATTTGAAATTCAAAATTATATGCCCAAAGACTCAAAAAAACTTAATTTTTCTTAATTTTTAACCATTTATTGAATTGGAATCAATAAAAATTAATGAGAAAATCATGTGGTCGATGAAAATACATAGAATAGAAACTATTTGAAAAAAAATTTAATCGATTTAGTCAATTTTAGTGTGTTTTTTCATCATTTCATACGTAGACTTTTGTCGGACACTGTACATACAGTGTATCATTAATTTTTATCGATTCCAATTCAATAAATGGTTAAAAATTTAGAAAAATTAAGTTTTTTTTGGGTCTTTGGGCATATAATTTTGAATTTCAAATATCACGTAAACAAGAGCTAACCTAAAAAACGACTAGCATCATTGAATTCAGCGTACTCGAATTAGGTTTTTTCCCCAGGTCCCCGGCTTGACGCGAAAGCAAAGTTTAAAATTCAAGCACAGTGTAATTATTATTAGTATCATTAAAAGACTTGAAATAACTTAATGTAACGTTCAGACGTATGTCGAAATCCCGGGATTTCAGAACAAAATTTAAATCGCCCCAAAAATTTGGAATAACTGAAAGCCTGGGATTACGACAAACGTCTGTCAGCGCCATAAAGAAGTAATGAAAAAATGAAGCATAGACAATCAAATTCAAATAACGTCAATCAAATCGCCACACTGTCAAACATACAAACTGTGAGGACTCACAAAATCCACCGAACATCATATCTGAAGATATTTTTTATATATATATATATATATTCATGCTACCGAGTGGGCTAGTTTAGTTGTTATTTTTTTTATAAATTTCGCTTTATATTTTTTTTTCCATAATTCTCTTATGCTATGTTCTCACTATAGGGGTTAAGTACTTAACCCGATTCTTTAACTCAAAGCGTTCATATCAGGTTAGAGCGAGTTAAGGTTTACAAATGTCGTATGACCCAGCCGGAAATTTCACTACTTCTGAAGTGGTTAAAATTCATACTGCGACTATTCGCATTATTAACCCTTACTGTTAATGAAGTTTTTTGGGAGATGGCCGCTGTTTTCATTACATGCATGCGATAATGTCCGGCCTGGGAGTTTGAAATATAAAAAACGCGCAAGGTATATCTGATATACTATATCATCGAGAAATTGCAAATAAAAATTGAAATTGTTTTATTACAAATGTTTAAAGAAGCTGAAAAATCCAAAGGAATATTGGAAGCAATAATATCAGAAGAGCATTGCAATGTCCGCAAGGAACAAAAAAAGATGAATGGAGCTAATAGTGAAAGCGGGACCACAAAACGTTCCACGACCTGTGATCAAAATTAACATATCCAAATACGTGCATCCTTTCCCACCCATTTTCTGCACGGGAAAGCTTCCTGCCAGTGTCGTATTAAATTTTTACCCGGTTTTTGTACCCGGTGTAAGCAAATGTAACTGAAATTTTCAAATGCAACTCTGCGCTAACCTCAGAGTTAAATGTTAACCCGCGGTTTATTTTCGGGTTAGATGATTTTTTTTATATGCGTTTTGACATTTGAAACCCTGAGTTTCGCCGATAACCCTAACCCGGCCTAGTGAGAACATAGCATTACAATAAATACTAAGATGTAGAAAAACGCTAAAATGACGTCACGGCGCGATCAGATTCCCCCGTAACATTGTATATAGTAGGAACAACACTAACGATAAGAAGTAGGTAAAAGTTATCGAATGGTAGGTTTAAATTATAATTTGGTAGATTTAAGAAAAACGTAAGATTGACTTTTGTATATGATAGCATCTAAACAAGGAACAGTTATGAGTAGGAGTACGAATTAGAATAGTATTAAGAATGATTGCCACCATTTAAAAGTCCTAGGTTTAAGTATTTCATAACCCATAATTTGGGAAATATGTTTGTAACTGCGTGTAAAGAGTGACTAACGTCGAACAGCTGAACTCACTATGCAGAAGACCAAGAGTGGCAGCACAACGGAAAGTGAAGCGAAGCGCTCTGCTAAGAATTCGAAGTCACGACCGACTTCACTTGTTCCTGAGCAGCCGAAACGATCGGACCGATCCCAACGTTTGGAACCAAGACTAGTAGCGAGGAACACGACGAGGAACCCCAAGCAAGCATCACGAATCATCAAGACGGAAAGAAACGAGAAATAAGGAAGCCAACCAAACGAAACAGGAAGAGGAACGGAGAGACGACGTCAGCAACAAGTCAGAGTGGTGAGATAACTTAAAGAAATTTGCAAGAATTATTTCACGTACTTTCGTGGCAGAACGAGGTTTTTCTACGGATTAAATTCAGGACCTTATACCCGTTTCCACGCACAGTTGAAACTTGCGTGCGATTCAGGTTATTCTAGTAGTTACCACGTGCAGTTGAAACTCACGTGTGCCCAGAGGAAAGATCTATTCCATTCAGGACCTCATACCCGTTTCCACGCACAGTTGAAACTTGCGTGCGATTCAGGTTATTCTAGTAGTTACCACGTGCAGTTGAAACTCACGTGTGCCCAGAGGAAATATCTATTCAATTCAGGACCTCATACCCGTTTCCACGCACAGTTGAAACTTGCGTGCGATTCAGGTTATTCTAGTAGTTACCACGTGCAGTTGAAACTCACGTGTGCCCAGAGGAAAGATCTATTAAATTCAGGACCTCATACCCGTTTCCACGCACAGTTGAAACTTGCGTGCGATTCAGGTTATTCTAGTAGTTACCACGTGCAGTTGAAACTCACTTGTGCCCAAAGGAAATATCTATTCAATTCAGGACCTCATACCCGTTTCCACACACAGTTCAAACTTGCGTGCGATTCAGGTTATTCTAGTAGTTACCACGTGCAGTTGAAGCTCACGTGTGCCCAGAGGACCCATTGGGGTCAACTTTCGTTCGCCACAGGGATTTAATCACCATAGTAAAATTCTAAAGCCAAGATCTATATACCAACGGTCCATTCGTCGCGTTTACACGAGACCAGTTATACAAGCCAAGATTTACCTACCGACGCACGGTCGATTCGCCGCGTTTACACGAGACCAGTTATACAAGCCAAGATTTATATACCGACGCACGGTCGCTTTTGCCGCTTTTACACTAGATCAGTTGCATAACCGCATTTAATACCCTCTGCACGAGCCTCCTTGAGTCGATTTCAAGAATTTCACGGATAGAGCTCCGCTCTGTCAAACCACTGTTCAGTTTCGCTGACGCACCGAATTAATTGCAAAGAGGCTCTTTACGCGCAGATCAGTAGCTAGGCCCCGTGTAAAATAATTTAGTAGTAGTTAGTTAGTTAGACATTAATAAATTAGGTAGGAATATTTCGTACTCTCCCGATTGAATCCATCCTGGTCAAAGACCCTAAAGAAGTCGACCAGTTTGCCTGTAAATATAGTTTTATTAATTAAGAATAAAATCGAAATGGTTATAAACTGAAAATCTTTTGTGGGTTTCCTTTCAAATAAATAAGTGTAAGGAAACTGTCCTTGGTGACTCGGCTGAGTTAATACCCCGGCCTGGAAAGGTCCCTTACAATACGTACACAAGCTGAGGCGATACGTTGCTTGCTTTACTTGGAATTTGTTCAGAATTTTTTAACTTTGATCGACTTGCGGGGCCATTAAACGTTATCGGATCCAAACCAAACTTAAAACTTGGTTGATTGATACCAGAAACTTATATAATCTGCTCTGCGTTTTAAGGAAAACCATTTAAATTATGTCACATCTTTACAGCTCGTGTCTTAAGTCTTTGCGCTATTTATAACAGAAGTGTCTGCGAACAGACTTCAAATGCAAACTTGTCCATTCGCTTGGCGCCGCGGACTTTATCGTCCTGGCAGCAAGACTTCGCCACCTCCCACAGGTGGCAGCAAATGATTTTCGTGTTAGTGAGTATATTCCCTAACTGAATTCAAATTTTCAAGCGCGGCGCTTATGAGGAGGGTTGACCCCTAAATTTTGCAACTTCAATCGACTGGCAGCAAGACTTAGCCACCTCCCACAGGTGGCAGAAAATGATTTTTCGCTTAGTTAGCCATTTATCTACCACTCAGCAAAATTTCAACCGCGGCGCAGATCGCGCTTTTTTGGCCATTTTTTCACCCATTTGGGGTCGATTTTCGCCCCTTATGCCACCTCTCTGAGGTGGCAGCAAACGATTTTTGTGATGTACGAGTAAAACCCCGTCTTTTAAGATACATTTGGAATGCGGCGCTTATGAGGAGGGTAAAACACGTGCTAGCTCCCGGACTATTACTTCGGTGTTTTGCCAACTCTCAATGAGCCGTGGACGCTTAAAAGAATATGTGACCTATGTCCTAGAAAGTTATCAAAATGGGCTTCTGGGGAACGGTTAGAACTAAAAATTTAATAAGCTATAAAAAAAAATTACTTTTTGCATTCTAGCTGTTACATGGATTTTGACACGACAATGGAATGGAGTGATCCCTTTTGTCACTCGGAGGACTGATATTTTTGCCTTAGTGTAAGAAGTGGATTTGGAAAATGTTTAAAATGGGAATACGCAAAAGTTGATTTGGTAAAATTTCCTCTACCTCATTCAAGTGATGTGCCTTATCCAGAATGCCCTGGCTCAGCACCCAAAATCGAAGGATCATCAGAGGAAATGCTGGGGTTTAGTGGAAGTCAGCTTAAAACACGTTAAAGCAACGAATACTCTCACAGGCCGAATTAAATGACTGGATTCGTGATTTTGGTTTTTCAAAGGGTAAAGCTGAACTTTTTACATCTAGAATGAATGAACGCGGATTTGTGGCTCCTGCTGTCAAAACAAGCATTTACAGAAATCGGCACTTGCAATACGGAAAATTATACGCAAAAGGAGACGATATCTGTTTCTGCACCAATATTTTAGGCCTATTTGCTAGAGCTCAATGAAGTCTACAATCCCGGAGAGTGGCGTTTATTTATCGATAGCAACAAAGAGAGCTTAAAATCTGTCCTCCTACACAATGGCAATCAAAAACCGTCTCTTCCTGTCGCATATGCATCGCATTCTAAAGAAACCTACCAAACAATGAAACCGCTCTTGGATCTTATTGAATACGACAAGCATAAATGGAAAATATGCGCTGATCTCAAGGTAGTGGCAATTCTGTGCGGGCTTCAAGGATGATATACAAAATATTGTTGTTTTTTGTGCTAGTGGGATAGTCGCGCTGACCACTTACACTATATTAAAAAAGATTGGCCTTTGCGAACCAACATTATAGTTGGTGAAGACAATATTCAACGCACTGATCTTGTTGATAAAATATTATATAACCGCCACTGCATATAAAATTAGGACTTGCTAAGAACTTTATAAAAAATTGGCAAAAGATGGAACACAGGAAGCTTTTGCCCGCTTAAAGGCGATCTTTTCCTACCTTTCACACGCAAAACTCAAGGAAGGAGTTTTAAATGGTCCAGAAATACGTAAACTTTTGCAAGACGACGAGTTCTCAAGCCTTTTGTCACCAGGCGAAGCAGCAGCGTGGAGCTCATTCAAACTTGTTGTACACAATTTTTTGGGCAACCACAAAAGTCCAGATTACAAGCAAATAATAAATAACCTACTAAAGAATTATAAGAAAGCCGAAGTACACATGTCGTCGAAGATCCACTTTCTCGATTCGCACTTGTATTTTTTATCTGAAAACTTAGGAGACGTAAGCGATGAGCATGGCGAACGTTTTCATCAGCAATTAAAGGATATTGGAAAATCGCTGTAGCGGACTTTTCGACACGGCAATGATCAGTGATTACGTGTGGTCCCTTGTGCGTGAAAATAATGGTCGTAAATATAAAAGACATAGCGGAGCAATAATTTTTTTATATTGTATAAAAATAATTTTTGAAATAAATGTTTATTTCTTTAACACTTTTGCATTAGAGCTTATTTCACAAATGTTTTACAGGAGTTGTACCAATTTGGTAGTCCATGTTGTTTTGAAGTGGGCTGCATCACACCGGCCCCGGTGTATCGAAGACCGGTAGTCAAATAATTCCAAATCAAGACTGTTTTAATTTTTTTTTTCAAAATAATGTGTAAAATTTACTCAATTGCACCTTCATAAAATAATTTCGGCTCATATGGACAAGTTTTGTGAACAAAGCAAAAATTGTGAAATATCGATTTTTTAGTGTTTTGGCAAAAAAATCATAGCTCTACCGATCTTAGCCAAACAGGGCTTTTTTTAGAAGAAATACTTAACTACACGTAAAAAAAAAATTGAAAATGGGTTTGCCACTTCGATTTCTATTTTTTACAGATTTTTAAATGAAAATTTTACCTGATTTTTTAGAAAAAAATAAAATTTTCTTGTATAATTACACCTCTAGCACTAAAACTGCTCAAGCAAATCAAAAACTTTGTTTGTAAAAGTTGTAGGGAGCTTAATTATCTATAATTAAAAAAAAATATATTAAAATCGGTAGATCAAGGCCCGAGATATTCTTGAAATAGCAAGTGCTACTACGAAATGCACTGAAAAAAATTTCAAAAATTTTTTTCTCAAAAACTCTTCCATAGAAAAAGTAAAAAAAAATTTCTTGCTTAGGAGGCCGAGATCTATAGGAAAATTGTACAGATATTCACTTTTTTTTTTGTCTGACAGTGTTGTCAACAAAAGAGCTTTTACGCGTATCCAATACAATCGCAAAAATTGCATACATTCACATTGCCCATTATACACGGATTCTTTCCGTCACACGTAAATGTGATAATATAGATTCCCGATAGGAATTTCAACTAATTTTAAACTTATTTAAATTTATTGTAGATGACTTCTTATCTTCTTCTTCTTTTTTTCCTCATTTAAGTCACAAACTGACTGTTGACTGCAAATAATTTCAGTTAGTTTTAGAACAGTTTGTTTTCCAACTGATTGTCTATTATGACAAAAAAATAGAAATTCTTAATGGGACCAGCAAAGTCTATATGTATTCTTTGCCAAATAGTGTTTGTAGGCTTCCATGGGATTAGAGGACTTTTCTCTGGACTAGGTAAAAGCTGCTGGCAAGCCGCACAAGATTTAACTAGATCTTCTATGTCTTTGTCCATCTTAGGCCACCATACGAAAGATCTAGAAAGATCCTTGGTTTTTAATATTCCTAAATGGGATTCATGAAGCAATTGTAGTACCGAAAATCGTAATTTGGGCGGAATAATAACCCTATATCCCCAAAGAAGACAATCATGATCTACTGTAAGCTCACTGTCTTTGTTTGAGTATGGAATGAAATCATTGCCTTTTAGGTTGCTTAATGATCCTTTTTTTATTGATTCACAAAACTTCGCTAATATTGGATTGCGTTTAGTTTCTCCCGCAATGTCCTTAAAATCAAGACATAGTGTGTTATTTTGGGAAATGAAATTAACGAATGTACTTTCTTCATCGTTTTTGGTTTTTGCTGTTGGTTGAGGTATTCTCGATAAATTACACAGGTATACAAGGTTTTGGACCAGAGAAACTGGATAGCGACCCTATAGGAATTTTTCGTGCTGATTCCGAAACTGTTACCCATTTTTCTCTATCACGTCAAGTTTTTGAGAAATCGTTAAATAACGGTTTTTGACATTTTTACCTATAGTCTATGTCAATAATGAGGTCGTAGACCCTATATGCCTTAACCGATTTCAAAGTTTTTGGTACTCATATGAAAGAGGAATGACAACGCAACATATCCTTTATACACAAATTTGGAATTGATTCAGTAACTTGGAAGCTATAGGGCAAAAAACGCGATGCTGATTTCCAATTTTTAGCGATTTTGTTTAAAAACTTGAAATTCAAATGGTTATAATTTCCGAACCAAGGCTGGTATTCCAGGTCTTAATACTTTGAATGAAAGAAAAATCAATTGAAAAAGTTTTGAGCCTAAAACAAAAAAAAATCCGTTGCGTCGTTCTAATTTTATGAGGATTTTCGCTGAAAATGACAAAAACGAATTTTTATTTTTGGTATATTCTTCGCTCGTTCATATGTATATTTCAGTTCGAATTGTGTATGTTGGTAAAACTGGCTTAAAAAACATAAAACTTAAATTCTATTTTAAACCTATCTTTAAAGCTAAAACCAATTTAAACTTTAAAAATGAACAGAATTTGAACTGAGCCTTTTGTATTGTTTACTATCTGTTTCGCGTATAAGGGACCAGCAATAGTCACTCAACATTCCTTCATCCCAAAAGCCCTTATAATTTTTTTCAATCCTCTGTAAAATCCTACATAAAAATAGTTGGAGGACTCTTGAAAAATTATCGAAAAATGGGAGTTCGGATGTCACTAAAAATACATTTTCTCCACTCACATTTGGATTTCTTCCCCGAAAACTTGGGCAAAACTAGCGACGAACAAGGAGAGCGCATTCACCAGGACCTACAGAGGATTGAAAAAAATTATAAGGGCTTTTGGGATGAAGGAATGTTGAGTGACTATTGCTGGTCCCTTATATGCGAAACAGATAGTAAACAATACAAAAGGCTCAGTTCAAATTCTGTTCATTTTTAAAGTTTAAATTGGTTTTAGCTTTAAAGATAGGTTTAAAATAGAATTTAAGTTTTATGTTTTTTAAGCCAGTTTTACCAACATACACAATTCGAACTGAAATATACATATGAACGAGCGAAGAATATACCAAAAATAAAAATTCGTTTTTGTCATTTTCAGCGAAAATCCTCATAAAATTAGAACGACGCAACGGATTTTTTTTGTTTTAGGCTCAAAACTTTTTCAATTGATTTTTCTTTCATTCAAAGTATTAAGACCTGAAATACCAGCCTTGGTTCGGAAATTATAACCATTTGAATTTCAAGTTTTTAAACAAAATCGCTAAAAATTGGAAATCAGCATCGCGTTTTTTGCCCTATAGCTTCCAAGTTACTGAATCAATTCCAAATTTGTGTATAAAGGATATGTTGCGTTGTCATTCCTCTTTCATATGAGTACCAAAAACTTTGGAATCGGTTAAGGCATATAGGGTCTACGACCTCATTATTGACATAGACTATAAGTAAAAATGTCAAAAACCGTTATTTAACGATTTCTCAAAAACTTGACGTGATAGAGAAAAACGGGTACCAGATTCGGAATCAGCACGAAAAATTCCTATAGGGTCGCTATCCAGTTTTTCTGGTCCAAAAGTTGGCCTTTATTTGTAAACTTGTGTTATCGGCATCATTATATGTTCCTTTAACATACTCAATTTTATAGTTAAATCCAGATAGTATAAATGCACATCTTTGCATGCGAGCTGCCGCCATTAATGGTAAACCTTTGTTTCCATTGAAAACAGAAATAAGAGGTTTGTGATCAGTTTTCAGCCTAAATTCATTGCCAACTAAGTATTGCTTCAATTTTGTTACACAAAATATTATAGCAAGTGCTTCCTTTTCGAGAGTATGTTATAAGGAGAAAAATATGTGACGTGCGTATATGACGTAACGTATAATATAACGATTCATAGGTAAAGAAAAAATGTAGATTTTTGAACGACACAATTATGTGTGTAAGTATCACTTTTTCATGCAAAATTAAAAATACTTTTATCAAAAAATTCGGTCATAATTCGCAGACTTTTGTAATTGTATACATGTAGTTGAAAACGACTTCTATTTTTTGTGACATAACGTATCGTTTTCGGAAGCATATATCTAAGAGCCTATCGTTTCAAAACTCTTAACTTTTACACCGAGTATAATACGCTTAGTAAGCTATTCAATTACCAAAATAAGAGATTTTAATGTTGAATTTTTCATGGTTTTTTAACACATTAAAGGCGTACGAGTGTGACGTGCGTAGCTAGGGAAATGCCCATATGCCAAAAGTGGATTTTTTGGTTAGTTATTCATTTCTTACTAAATAACTCAAAAACTGATGGTCTTTTTGTACTATAGACAAGATTTTTTTTTATTTGACAAAGATCAACTTTGATTTTACACTGGAAAATTTTTTTTACATTTTTTTTGATAGTTTAGGATGAAAAAATGCTCGTTTAGCTAACAAAAAATGTTATTTCCTCGAAATCGGTTGAGAAACAATGAAGCTATGGTGTATAATGCCAGAGCTGTAAACAAATGATTGATTTTTGCTTTTAAGTCACAGTGAATTAAAAAAATTTGAATGCATTCGATTCACCAACAATTTGAATTGAATTAAAATTTGAATGCATTCAAAATGAATTAAAAAATTTAAATGCATTCAATTCCCCAAAAGTGTGAATTGAATTAAAGTTTGAATGCATTCATAATGAATTTAAAAAATTTAAATTCATTCAATTCCCTAAAAGTGTGAATTGAATTAAAGTTTGAATGCATTCATAATGAATTTAAAAATTGGAATGCATTCATTTCACCAAAAATGTGAATTGAATTAAAAATTGAATGCATTCATTGAAGATTTAAAAAAAGAATTACAATTCATTTTTTCATTCACTTTTTTAATGGTGAGCAAAATGATTGTAAGCTAGTGTAGTCAATAACTTACCTAGCAGGAAAACGCCTCCTGCATGACAAAGTCGTAAGCGATGCCATCGATGATAAGTAGTTGACAGTGGCGTATAGAATTTTACAGAAACGATTGAAAGACCAGAGAAGAAACGAGAATAAGGAAAATAAAGAGCCCTTTTCACAATGACATGTCACCCGAACAATCAAGCAGAACAGAACATAACTGATGACGTCTTCATATAGTAGCCATTTTCCTGCTGGGTACGCAATAATGATTGATACATCCATGTGTTCATTTGACTCTCACCGTTAACTTTAATTGCAATTTACATTGCAAAGGAATAAGAAAAGTGTTAAAAGAGTTTGAGTTAAGTGTCTGTTTATAATGTCTGTGTCCCCAAATTTATTATTTGAAAATGAAGTGTGTGAAAAATAATACCGAAGCATTTTAAAATAACAATTATTAACTTTGATTTGATGTAGTTTCCATATATAATATTTCTCGGAGAATGTTAAAGTTACATTGATTTGAAGTTGAACCATATTGATTTGAGTTTGTTCTCATATAAATTCGTGAATTGCGTTGAAATTTAAGTTGCTACCTATTGAATCAATAAGAAACGTTATTAATAGACCAACCAGAAATATTAAAAAAAAAAGAAATTATGACGAGAAAATAAGTCATTGAACTCAAAAACAAGATTTCTTTTCGTTTATTTTAAAAATGCTACCTGATTCAAAATTCAAGTTCTTATTTAGTTTTAATTTTGAATAATGTTCCTGTGACGTAGTGTAAGCAATAAAATTAAAAACAAAAAAAATTTTTTTGTCATATGAATATATGAATTTTTTTTGGAAAATTAAAAAAATATGATATTTGTTTCCCTAGATTTTAAATTAATATGAAAACTCTTCACACAGAAAAATATGACCCCATAAAATCGATAAGATCCCCTTATTGAGCAGTTGTTTTGCACTTAACATACATTGATATAATAAACGTAGCAAGCTCCAATCAGATCTCGCAATGGCGAAGTTGAAGTGTGCTACACGGAAAGAAATAAGTTCCCGACATATAATTGGAAGCAATTACATATGTGATTGGAGCCTTGCCCCGATTGCATTATTAATTGGAGCCAATTACAATATAATTAGAAAATTAAAAATACTCAATTACTCAATTACTTATATAATTGCATTTAAATTAATCATATATTTAATTGCGTTCTGAATACACATGTTATTACATCTGGTTACTTTTACAATTTAAAGCATTGATGCAATTATATATGTGATTGTATTTATTTTACAGTTTGTTCTTATATTTCTCAAATGGTTTATAATTTCGATCGTATATAAGGTGTTTGATTTTTCAAAATCCTTAGACACTCCAAGGGGCAGGTGGACCACGAATATGACGTGGTGAAATATATTCCACCCAATCGTGGAGAATGCCCCTTTTTATATTGCTATATAGAATTTATTTTAAATTGCAGGGGATCACAAATTTAATTAAACGCAATTATGTATATAATTCGATACAATTACATACATCATTATATTATATATTTAATTGGACGGAATTATATATGTAATTGAAATTATTTTTTTATCAATTGATACAATTACATATATAATTGGAGGCAATGAAAAATATAATTGGACGCAATTATGAAAATATAATTGCATCATACCCAATTACATATGTAATCCCTGCAAAATATAATTGGGTATGTGATATTTTTTCTCTGCGTGTAGATTTATTATCTGGAAGGTCCGAGTTCTAACCCTGCCGCAGGCCAAAGAATTTGTGGAAAAATGGAGAATAAAACAGGCAAGTAAATTTTAAGGAAAAAATACGGGGAGCAGAAAGAGAGTTGGACGCGAACTAATAAAAACAAGTTGCTTTCGTCGGGCCTTCCGGGCGCCAGCTCTTCCTATAGAAAATCCTATAGAATCTTTTTTTGAATTTTTAAGCATAAATATTTTGGTAAAACCTTTTATTTCTTAATTTTTTAAGCAATGTAAATCTTAAATTATCTACTTTTCCCAAAAAAAAAAAAATAAATAAAAAATATCGACGCTCGCTGGAGCAGGGATCGAACCCACCGACCTGGTTTTTTACAAGAATTCATATCACAATTAAGAAGAATCCAATATTAATTCAATGCCGAAAAATATCATTTTAATGTGGTTTTTTTATTAAAATCGTCGATATTGCGCCACCTCAATTCAATGGTGTTCCATATTGAATCAACATTTTTCTACGTTACTAGACTTTCGTTAACGTTTCACATTGAATCAATGTGGTTTCTATTGATGTTATATTGTTTTTTTCTGGGTGTAGAGAGACCACTTATAAAAATTAGTTTACTCAATTCGTAAACACTATATCAACAGCAGTGCCGTAGCAATTCTGATTTGCGTGGGGGGCTGGAATTTTTTTTCAATTTTAAATATGATTGAGTGTCCTGGTTAATAATAATAAATAAACTGTCGAATTTTAAACCATACAAATTGCTTTCGTTATGAATTCAATAATTTTTAACATAGAAGAAAAATAATATTAATAAATGTTAAATTAACAATGATCAACTTTGATTCCGTTTATTTCGTTGAGTATATTTAAATAAAGTTGATATGGGCATTTCCATTTTGACGTGACGTGACATTCGAACGAAAAACAAATTTTTTTTTAAATGAAGAATTGCAAATTTATAAAAAGTTTTTTTATATTTGCATACTAATAAAGTAGCACTATGTTCAGTAAAAAAATTAGACCAATAGACCATAAGGATTTGAGTATTGAAGCAAAAAAGTGTCCTAGCGTTTCGTTACGAAAAACAGAAGTGGGTTTTTGACTTAGATTACAAGATTGCGAAACTCTGCTAATTTCGCAAAACTTTTCGTATTAAACTTATAGCAATAAGATTGGAAAATATAAGAGTTCATTTTCCAAGTTTTAAAATTGTAAAATCGTTTGTCGTTCGTTTTTTATTGGCCTTAATTACCTGGCGTTACGTTACCTGGCGTTACGTTACTAAAATTTCAAAAGGGTTTTAGTCATGAAAATAGTCTTTTATTTTAACCTTTTTTCCTTTTAATTCATAAATTCTGGTATTATAAATAGAAGGGCCAATAATAAATTTTATCAAAAACAATATTTAATTGAGCTTGCGTAATTAGAAGATAATTATCAACTTATTCGTTAAAGAATTTTTGTTGTTGTTGTTTTGGTTGATTCTTCTGAATGGAATTATTAAGGACGATAACTTCCATTGATCAGGTTACTAAAATGGCCCAAATTTCATAGATAAAGCACTTTTAAAGGTAATTTAAGAAATACAAATACAACAAAATAAGCCTTTACCTATGTTTTACAGAAATGAGGGCTGACTATAACCACCAATCTTCGTAAATAGTGGAATTCAGATGTGTTACTATGATAGTACATACCCAAAAATTGTTTTAAGGAACTGGGGCATTTTCATTTCCGGTAGACCTTTCTGTGGAAATGCCCATATTAAGTTGAAACATATTGATTTAATTTCGTTTTGATATTAATTTTTTAACTACGTTGAAATTTACGTTGCAAATTACACTGCTTAAGCTAAGATCAGACTATTTGGTAAAAAACCAAATATTTTGTTAAATTTATTTAATTATTATTTGACAACAAACGCGTGTTTGTTATTAACAGCAAACAACCCTATCACACACGTTTCAAATTTGTACAAATATTTATCATTTTTCTGTTTAGTCAAATATGAACAAATACATTTATGCCAAACACATTTGGGAAATATTTATCCCTATATCACACTATTTGGAACAATAGTGTTTGGTACAAAATTTTTTATTTGGTGTTTTTTTTTGAAAATTATTTGGTATTAAATATTAAATTAAAACAAGTAAAGAAGTTTACATCGGCTAAGCCGATTGCACACATACCTTTTCCTCAGCCTTAAATATGTTGAAACATTACCTTAACAAAAATTCCTGCCCTTTTCGTTGTTCTAGCTACACATTATCGGTGCTTCGATTTAGCTTCACAAATTCGAAATTATATTTAAGTACAAATTTTTTGCGAATGGTGGGCATGGTCAAATTTTAACCGTTAGAGGACATTTTGTCTAGCAGCGAAATACTCAATTCAAAATAGTGAAAATCAGATTTCGCGAATTTCGCGGATGGTGGTCTTGATCAAATTTTAACCCTTAGAGGACATTTTGTTTAGCTGCAAAATACTCAATTCAAAATAGTGAAAATCAAATTTTTGCAAATTTCGCGAATGGTGGTCTTGATCAAATTTTAACCGTTAGAGGAAAAGGTATAAAAATATGAAATACAAACAAGACGATTCGTTCAAATCACGTACGTTGAGAAAAATGTCTTCAAAAAGCAAATACGCAGCATGTATTTTTGCTGCTTCTTGTTTATTGTTGGAAGAATACGAAGAGGATGAAGTACCAACAAAGAAAAGGACAACTTGGGTAAAGGAATGGGTGGAAAAAAGAAATACGGAAGGGTGCTTTGCAAAATTGCTGCCCGAATTGCGAAGCACCGATTCGAAGGGGTATTTAAATTTCCTTCGAATATGTCCGAATGACTTCGATTTTTTATTGGATTTGGTTACTCCCTTGATAAAAAAAAAGAGGACACCAAAATGAGAAAATATATTTCTGCCCGCGAAAGATTGGCATTGGCGTTGCGATACTTTCCTTCGAAAATATCTTCAATTTCTTTCCATGCAGCTTCTCGTTGATTTCTCATGCGATATTCTTTTAATTGAACATTCCATAAGCATTCACGTACCTCAACACATGATATAAGCTTTAAAATGCCGTCGTCGCTCCATTCAGCCAACACTTTCTTTGTCGATGGTTTTGCACCTCTACCCTTTTTTTTCGGTAAAGCAACATCACAAAATTCCTCGCTTAAATCGCTATTATCCATTTTACAAACAATTCTTAATTAAATTAAATGAATAGCAGGCGAACTATCAAAATTATTTGACTGTATTTGCTATGCAGGAAAAATTACAGACCAATTTAGTGCGATCAGAACGTACGCTATTACACTATTTGGTAAAACTCCAAATATTTGGTGTATTTTTCTTTGCTCAAATATGAACCAAACGCGACCAAACACCAAATACAACCAAATATATTTGGATATCACACTATTTGCTAATATTTGACATTGAAAAATACCAAATATTTGGCATTTTACCAAATAGTCTGATCTTAGCTTTAACAAATTTGGAATTTATAAAAAGCAAACGAATATTTGTACAATTTTCCTGTAGATCTCGGCCTCCTAAGCAAGAAAATTTTTTTTTTAATTTTTCTATGGAAGAGTTTTTGCGAAAAAAATTTTTTAAATTTTTTTCAGTGCATTTCGTAGGTGCACTTGCTATTTCAAGCATATCTCGGAGCCCGATCAACCGATTTTAATATATTTTTTTTAATTAAAGATAATTAAGCTCCCTACAACTTTTACAAACAAAATTTTTGATTTGAATGAGCAGTTTTAGTGCTAGAGGTGTAATTATAAAAGAAAACTTTATTTTTTTCTAAAAAATCAGGTAAAACTTTCATATAAAAACCTGTAAAAAATAGAAATCGAAGTGGCAAACCCATTTTCAAATTTTTTGCGGGTTGGGTACTAAATTCCCAGGGTACAAAATTCCCAGGGTACAAAATTCCCATATACAAAATTCCCATTTACAAAATTCCCATTGACAAAATTCCCATTTTTCGCAATTCACTGGGAATTTTGTACCCTGGGAATTTTGTAAATGGGAATTTTGTAAATGGGAATTATGTAGCATGGGAATTTTGTCAACTTTTGAAAGGACCATGTTGATACTGTGAAAAAGCGCGCGCTTTTCCACAGTATCAACATGGTCCTTTCAAAAGTTGACAAAATTCCCATGCTACATAATTCCCATTTACAAATGAGAATGTATGTATGTATATATTTTTGTATGCATGTTTGTATGTATGTATGTATGTATGTATGGATGTATGTATGTATGTATGTGCGTATGTGTGTATGTGTGTTATTGATTGTTTGTTTGTTTGTTTGTACGTTCGTTTCAACAAAGGTATTGAAAAATTCATCTTTACCTATTTTGCCAAAACCAGAATAATCTAGTATTTTTTGTCTTTTCGAAATCTGATTCAAACAAAGTTTACCTTTTAACTAAATTGAGATTCTATTGGCAGTCTTCTACTTTTTAAATAAACTTCTAGGTAAGAATAAGTTCGTTGAGTACCACACGGATACGGGTGAGTAAAAAATACAATCCTTCATTAATTTCGAAGGATTCTGAAGGAAATTGTAAGTAAAAAATACAATCCTTCATTTTTTCTTAAGGAATACGGAAGGACTAAGAAGTCGAAAGCGTCTATAATGGCTGAAGTGCACGAACTAAGAAGTAATAAAGGCGGCAAAAAAATAATTTGTGATGGCATTTCCTATTACTTGCATTCCACTTTTCAAAAAACTTTCAATTGGACATGCAGTAATAGGATTAAGTACAAATGCAAAAGTATTACGGGAAAAGTATTTGTTGTTAAAAACGTGAGTTTTCAGTATGGTTATACAAACGGAAGTGCGTTTTTATTTTGACATTTCATATATGGGTCATTCTTTTACAAATCGTACACCTAAAAAGACGAGGGTACTTGAAATTTCTCGAAACTTTTTTTGTGTATTATATATGTAAAACAAGTCGACATGTATGTAATTTTTTTTTGTTTTTGTTTTTTTTAAAGAAATTATCGTTGAATTAATAATCACATAGTTAGCGATTTTGCTTGTCTTTGGAGGCTGATATCTTCACTTCAGTTTGTCAAAAATCCAAAAATCTTTTTTTATCCTGCATGAAATTGAGTCCACTTTTTAGGAAAATTTTCAAAAAAATTTTATACCGTTAAATAGTAAGAAATTTCGACAATTTAAATGTTTAAAGTCGATTTTTCTACACTAGCCCAGACGATAGAAAATTGAAACATACGTCATCGGATTCCTTGTTCAATTCTCTATCAAAGTCATGTTTCAAAAAAGTGGCGCCGTTATTCATAAAGTTAGAAACAATTAGTTTATTGCGCAGCGCAAAGCATGTTTGGCAAACGGCAATGGCAAACGGATTGTATTTTCGCTTATTTCGATTTTTCGGAACTAGGCAAACGTAAACTCAGTAAGCTTTTTTTGCATTTTGATTTGCTCTCAGCAAAGTACAGTACGAAAGGAACTGAAACGTGTCCTTTTTTTATTTTTATTAATTTTTTCTAACTTTATGAATAACGGCGCCACTTTTTTGAAACATGACTTTGATAGAGAATTGAACAAGGAATCCGATGACGTATGTTTCAATTTTCTATCGTCTGGGCTAGTGTAGAAAAATCGACTTTAAACATTTAAATTGTCGAAATTTCTAACTATTTAACGGTATAAAATTTTTTTGAAAATTTTCCTAAAAAGTGGACTCAATTTCATGCAGGATAAAAAAAAATTTTTGGATTTTTGACAAACTGAAGTGAAGATATCAGCCTCCAAAGACAAGCAAAATCGCTAACTATGTGATTATTAATTCAACGATAATTTCTTTAAAAAAAACAAAAACAAAAAAAAATTACATACATGTCGACTTATTTTACATATATAATACACAAAAAAAGTTTCGAGAAATTTCAAGTACCCTCGTCTTTTTATCCGTCAAATCCGTACGATTTGTAAAAGAATGACCCATATGTACATTTTCATCTTGCACGACATGGTTGCATTTACATTGCTGATAAATACAGTTCAGTATAAAATATTACATTCATTCAACACCCTACTGGAATGTTTTATTTTATATAAAGCAAAATAATATATTATGCATTTAGTCAACAAAAAAATATTAAAATTCACGACTTCATTGTACTTCTTTTACTTTACTTTGACCAAATGCTTTCTTCAAAAATTCAAAAATAAAATTCAATTTTATTTAGGTAATTTCTTAATTAAATAAGTCCAGCTTTATTCAAGAAAAACTGAACTTTGTGAGCATTGACAGCCTTCGTTAGATTATCCGCCAACATGTTCTCGGATTTAATATACTCAAGTTTAATCTCACCATTGGCAATTTTTTCTTGAATGAACTTAGCTTTTATGTCCACATGCTTTGTGCGTGCCGAAAACGAGTTGTTGGTTGCTATGAATATTGCACTCTTGTTGTCGCAGAATATTATCATAGTTTTGGGTACGCTTATAACAAGTTCGTTTTGTAATCGCTTCAGCCATATAGATTCTTTAATAGCGCAAACTGTTGACATTAACTCTGCTTCCGTCGACGACAGTGCCACAGTTTGTTGCCGCTTTGCTGACCAGGATATTGCGCTACCTTGAAACATAAAAATATATCCTGTGGTGGAGCGTCTGCTGTCGGTGTCACCGGCCCAGTCCGCATCACAAAAGCCAGTGATTTCGCCAGAATCTTTTCTGAAAAATAAACATTTATTTATGGTACCTTGCAAGTACCTCATGATGCGTTTTAATGCAGTCCAATGCGCCTTGCCAGGATTATTTGAGAAGCGACTCAACACATTCACTGCAAAACAAATGTCTGGTCGAGTAATCTGCGCAGCATATAGTAGGCACCCTACTGCCTGCATGTAAGGCACTTTTGCCATCTCATCTCGTTCAGCGTCTGTCTTCGGACACATCTCATGTGTTAGCTTTTGATTGATGTCGATGGGCGTAGATATTGGGTGACACGTGTCCATGCCAAAGCGTTTCAATACATCAGCAATATATGTCGACTGATCTATCTTCACACCGCCATCGTCCCATGTAACTCGCATCCCCAATACTGATTTGGCTTCGCCCATATCCTTCATTTTGAATGATTTCATCAAACTTGCTTTCAGTTTTTTGATTTTCTCCACGTTGTTGCTGAATATCAAAACGTCATCTACATATATGGCCACAAAAAAAGGTTCATCCTCCGTGTTGGCGTGATAAATACACTGATCCACTTCACTTCTGTGTAGACCAAAACTGAGTAGCACGGAATTGAGTTTTTCGTTCCAAACTCGACTTGACTGTTTAAGGCCATATATTGATTTATTCAGCCTGCAGACCCTTCCGGAACCGTCTTCAAAACCGGCAGGTTGCGTCATGTAGATTTCTTCCTTTAAACTGCCATTTAGAAATGCTGTGACAGCGTCCAATTGGTGAATAGATAGCTCGCATTTTGCAGATAAAGCCAACAGAAGTCGCAGCGAAGTATAGCGTACGACCGGTGCGAAAGTTTCATCGTAATCGATTCCCTTTTGTTGGCTATACCCTTTCACAACGAGTCTCGCTTTGTTGCGAACTGCTTCACCTTCAGCATTCATTTTGGTTTTAAAAATCCACTTGCTCTGAATGGCCTTCTTTCCTTGCGGTAGCTGCGTAAGTTCCCATGTCCCGTTAGTCATGTGCGCATCCATTTCATCTTCCATAGCAGACTTCCACTCGTCAGCATCTTCTCGAGATAACGCTTCTTCAACGTGTTGAGGTTCTTTCAAAATAAAACTCAATGCACAAAAATTATGCGCAGTACGCAACTGATTATTAAGACGTTCAGATCTACGTACCTGTGCATCCGGGTTAGTGACATTTACGTCCGGTACATAAGTTTCATCGTTGTCATCTTCAATTACATCAGTGGTGCTGTTGTAGCTTAACGCATCATTGCTGCTCATTTCTGCAGTGTCGTCCGCTGTTTCAGCTTCTTTTTCCGACAAATTTCTCTCAGCATCTGATGACGATTCACCATTTGCAGCTTCCTCCCCTGAATCGACATCATTTTCAATTGGTGTTTGCCCGAAATCTCGAACGTATTTATCATTGGTTAAAATTAAAATTTGTTTTTCATTTTCAAGAAAAACGGCGTCACGGCTAATGATAATTGTTTTTGTAACCGGGTTGAATAAACGATAGGCTTTTGCCGTTTCACTATAACCAACAAACGTGCATTCGACTGATTTTGCTGCCAATTTGCTTTTTCGTTTTTGTTTGGGTATATGAGCTAGGGCTTTGCATCCAAATACTCGCAAATGTTTCAAATTGGGTTTCTTACCCGACCAAAGTTCTTCTGGACTCGCACTATCCGATTTACGCGCAATACGGTTTAGTACGTACGC
The DNA here is from genome assembly GCA_020466095.1 of Chlorops oryzae. Lineage (NCBI taxonomy): Eukaryota > Metazoa > Arthropoda > Insecta > Diptera > Chloropidae > Chlorops > Chlorops oryzae. The sequence continues at coordinate 88,766,574 of CM035808.1, read as the reverse complement.
TGCCGTGTTTGCCGCTTCCGCCCAAAACTTTTCATCTAGACCACTGTCCAGGAGCATGCACCGAATTCGTTCCATTAGAGTTCGGTTCATACGCTCAGCCACGCCGTTTTGTTCTGGCGTATACGGGGTTGTAGTTTGATGTAGAATGCCACATTTCGCAGTATATTTCTTGAACGATTCGTTTACGAATTCTGTCCCGTTATCCGATCGCAATATTTTAATGCTTTTAGAGCACTGCTTTTCTACGAAATTTTTGAACTTCACAAATTGTTCAAATACGCAACTTTTCATTTTAAGTGGTATCGCGAACACTTTACGTGTGTAATCGTCGACAAATGTCAGAATGTATCGTGCACCTGAGTATGACGGCACATGAAGCGGACCCATAACATCTGCGTGAATAATGTCTAAAACGTTTTTAGATGAACTTTCACTTTCACTAAATGGTGCTCTAGTTTGTTTGCCTTTAATACAAACAATGCATTTAAAGTTGTCAGATGTTTTGAAATTCATTCCAGTCGCCGTGCCCGTCGCATACGCCAGTTTGTAGCTTACATGACCAAGTCTTCTGTGCCACAAGTTGTAGTCAACCGCCGCAAACGCTTGATGGTTTTGCATTCCACCTGGTACATAGTTCAATTTGTAGAGTCCGTCCACTAATTTTGCAGATGCAACCACCGTGTTCTTTTTATCGAAAATTTTGCAAATGTTGTTCTCGAAAACAATTTTCTTTCCATTCAAAGCCATTTGACTTACTGAAAGAAGGTTCGTGCATAAATTCGGCACATATTCAATGTCTTTAATAGTGATTTTCTTTTTTTCATTGCCTTTTACAATGGACAATTCCAAATCACCAACACATTCGACGTTCAACTTATTATTGTCTGCAATTGTTATCACTTTATTTGTTGCAGGCTTTATGTTTCGAAGATTATTTTCACTGCATGTCATATGATTGGTTGCGCCTGAATCAATATGCCAATCTGCTGCATTTTTGACGTTTGTACACAGCGACGCTAGCAGAACTTGATCGTTTTCTTTCTTTGTTTTGTCTGGGCAATTCTTAGCAAAATGACCAGGCTTCTTGCATGTATGACAGAGAAATTTTTTTTTATTTCCTTTTTTGCTGCTATTCGCACCGGAATATAATGCACTCTCTTCGTTACTTCTCGAATCGAATTTAACGTCTTGAAGTAAAAGCGATTTTATTGAATCAACGGTTAGCATTTTCTTTGAATTCTCGACTGCTAAAACCAGAGATCTAAAATCGTTGGGTAACCCTGCTAATAACAATGATGCGATCAATTCGTCATCCAGAGCAAGTCCAGCTGTTTTCACTTTTATGGATGTGAGGACCATAGCATTAATGTATTCTTGCATTGAAGGAAAATCAGATAACTTCAGTTGAACAAGCTGTTTTAGCAACTCAACCTTCCTAGTCAATCCCTTGTCTTCGTATGCTTCCATTAAGCTATCCCATGCTTCCTTTGCAGTGGTCTTTTGAGCAATGATTCCAAAGTTGCTTGGATTAATCATCAGATAAATTTCTGCAGATGTACGACTATCGGCATCGATCTCAGCTACAGTAGCATTTTCTTGCAGGCCATACTCAACTGTTTTCCATAATCCTTTGATGACTAGGTATGATTTAGCCTGCTGTTTCCACACATCGAAATTTTCTCTACCCTGTAGTTTTTCGAACGGAAACGACAATGTACTGGAGCTCATTTTATCCGCGTATAAAAAATTAATCAACAACCGATTTTATTCAAAATTAGTCCAATTCTAAACTTTATTACTCAAACAATATTAAAACAATACACAACGGTGTGTAGGCCCATAACCTATTACGGGAAAAGTATTTGTTGTTAAAAACGTGAGTTTTCAGTATGGTTATACAAACGGAAGTGCGTTTTTATTTTGACATTTCATATATGTACATTTTCATCTTGCACGACATGGTTGCATTTACATTGCTGATAAATACAGTTCAGTATAAAATATTACATTCATTCAACAAAAAGTCGCATCACCACATCAAATGAAAATGGCGTCCATCGCGTAATAAAATTTACAAATTCTCATTCACATAGGCCTTTCGCGTTTGAGAAAGATGTTTGTAAGGCGGAAATGCATATGAAGAAGTTAGGAAAAGAAAGCTGTCTGCCATCGAGCCAAATAATAAGAGAAGCCGTTGTCTCAACACCTAATAACAGCCGAGACTACCTTCCCAAAGAGCTTGGAATATAAGAAGAGATTGCAAAATTGAAAAAGCTTTAAAAGAGCTTTTTGCCTCAGGCGACCGTCTCGGGTATGAATCGAAATGCGTGTATTTTGTTGTTGTCCAGTTGTACGCACGAAAACAAAAACCGAAATCCTGCATCTCGTTCACCCTTAGCAAGAGTAGTCAACTGCACTACTCTTACACATTGATTTTTGATCCTGTTGTCTGTTTTTTGTTCGAGCCTATATCGCCGTACATACATATATGCAGACGTGATGGTGTGTGTTTGTATATAAACGTACGTATGCTTGAACGGTTGTGTGCTTCGCAAAAATTTAGCGACTCGAGAATTGAAAAATCATTTTTCGAGTCGTTCGCTTATGTTTTTTATCTGTTGCTACACGTGCAATGCAACGAAGCTGCCGTTCGGTTTTGTAGCGTGATTTACTACAAGCGATTTACGGAAAAGTTTAAGTCTGGTTGACTATTGAGATAGGTTGACTATGGGGAAGTTTGAATATATATGTTCTTTTGAAAAATGGTTGAAAAATGCATGAAATCAACACCAGAGTGGTTTAATAAAACCAACGAATGCTTCAGTCACCGTATGTGCATTTTGAAGTTTTTTTAAAAACCCTCCTTAGGAAAAATTGCCGCTGGCTTTTCCAAAAAACCTTGAACAGAACCACTGCCCCTTTACATGAACCTGCAACTAAAAAGTTCAAAATTCTACAAAACAGGTAAAACAAAATAATAAGAATTTTATAAGAACATTTAAAATTTAAATAATTTCTTATCTTTATTTTCATATAGATAAACAGCCTTTCATTTTTTCAAATATGTAAATAAATAAATGTCTACATATATCAATAAAAGTGGTTTTAAACAATACTGTGGAAATAAGCAAAAACTGCTTAAGTCGACTTAAGCTCAAAATGAGTTATTTATTTTATTGAATTCCTTTCAGAGAGAAGTATATTCCAGCAAAATTTTACAATCTTGGCTTAAATAGAAAAAAAAATTATTGAAAAAATGAAACTCCATTTAATATGGAAACACGTAAGAATAGCATATCTTTAAAACTCATTCCCGCAACAGCAAACTGTGACTTAAACAGTTATTCCTTTTTGACACAGAACATAAGCCCTACCAAATATGATTTCTGATTTTTCGACTCGCGAAGCACACAGCCGTTCAAGTAGATACGTATGTACGTTGATGCGTAAGCACACACCATCAAGTTTGCATACATATATGTACGGCGATATGGGCTCGAACAAAAAACACACACAAAAGGATCGAAGATCAATGTGAAGGAGTAGTACATTTGACTGTATTGGCTATTCTCAATAAGGGCGAACGAGATGCAGGATTTCGGTTTTTGTTTTCGTGCGTACAACTGGACAACAACAAAATACACGCATTTCGATTCATACCCGAGACGGTCGCCTGAGGCAAAAAGCTCTTTTAAAGCTTTTTCAATTTTGCAATCTCTTCTTATATTCCAAGCTCTTTGACCTTCCTTCGAAAGCTGCGAATAAAATAAGAATAAAGCGCGTGCGAAAGCAGTTGCCCACTAGGACTGAGCCTACTTCTTTGGAAGATATTGACATTCCCCTGAGCCTCTACGTCCTGGAAGGCGAATTATTTATTTTATCCGAGAAGTGGATTGAAACGGAGTGTTTCATAATTCTTGGTACAAGATCGTCCATAAATTTGCTTAGCAAAAGCGACTGTTGGATTATGGACGGGACGTTTGAAGTAGTGCCACTTATTATTAGGCAGCTGTTTTCAAATCACGGAAGAGTGTACGGGGAAATAGTTCCATTGGTATTTTGCTTAATGAGCAAGAAATCCTTAATTTTATATAAAGAATTTTTCGGTGAACTCATTAACGTCGCTCTTCATTTCGGGATGTGGTTGCAGCCAAAAAGGATAATATGCGACTTCGAAAGAGCACTTATAAATGCAGCCTCATTGTGCTTCCCAAATGCTGACATGAAAGGCTGCTTCTTTCATTTTGGGCAAATAATTTGGCGGAAAATTCAGAAAGAAAGGTAGGCTTAAAATGAAATTAAAATTGAAAATTATATTTATCGTATCATTTTTTGTAGATTAACACGAAAATACGGAAATTGCGAGGATTTTTCCATCCAAATTCGGATGATTGAAAGTTTGGCGTTTGTGCCACCCGATGAAGTTTCTCAATACTTCCACAAATTGGTTAACAGTACCCACGATGAAGATGTTAAAAAAGTATGCAAGTGGTTCGAAAAGAATTATATTCGTTCCATTCGAGGACAACCACGATATCCTCCCAAGTTTTGGTCTGTACAAGACTGCTCCAGACCACACAACGAAGCATACCCGAGAACACAAAACAGTGTGGAGGCTTGGCATCGCCGGTTGAACGTTGTAGTTGGGAAAAGACATTGCGGCTTGTACAGATTAATAAGCGACCTGAGAAAGGAACTTATCATTGTGAAGGCTGAAATATCAAGAAGAGAAAATGGGGAGCGCACCTTAAAAAAGCGAAAAACAGAAATAAGAAACAGACGATTAAGAAGAGTTATACGGCAAAGAGAACATTTGGGCCAAAAATCTTATTTAAAAAGCATTGCCAAAAGTTTGAGATTTTCCTAAATTTCAGTTATTGAATTCTCCTTGTAATCATAAAAATGTGGTTAAGAATAAATAAAGCTTGAATTTTTTCCAAAGTACCACAGTGCATGTTCCTTTTATTGTTCACTTTGTGTATGTGTGTGTGTATTTATGTATCTTAATACTGGAATTTCGAAAAATGGGAATTTTTAAATATGGGAATTTTGTAAATGGGTATTTCGAAATATGGGAATTTTGTAATCGACATTTTTGATAAAAAGTGTGAAATTTTTACCGTGGGAATTTTGTAACATGGGAATTTTGTAGCATGGGAATTTTGTAAAAATGGGAATTTCTAAATGGGAATTTTGTAAATGGGAATTTTGTACCCTGGGAATGAAAAAAATGGGAATTATGATACTGGGAATTTTGTAAATGGGAATTCTGTACCGCTCCCATTTTTTGCGTATAGTTAAGTATTTTTTCTAAAAAAATAAGCCCTGTTTGGCTAAAATCTTTACGGAGCTAGGATTTTTTTTCCAAAACACTAAAAAATCGATATTTCACATTTTTTGCTTTGTTCACAAAACTTGTTCATATGAGCCGAAATTTTTTTATGAAGGTGCAATTGAGTAAAATTTCACATAAATAAATGCAAAAATGCTACCTGTTTATTGATTTAAAATGAATGTCGTTTTGCCCTGTCTTTTAGAATATTGTGGTGGATTTGTTTACCTGTCGGCCTCAATGACCAGCACCAGATAAAAAAAGCGTACAGTGCTTTCCCTTAGTGGGAAAATATAAGGTATCATGAATATGTTTTGAGCGTTAACGTCAGTTTTTATACTATGTGTGTTTCTTTACTTGCAATTTTGCCTATTTCATTCATCGTAGTATAAAATACCTGAGGTTTTGCATACTTTACATACATACTTACATACAGCACAGAAAATTTGTGGCAACATATAAAAGGGTAACACTTATGCGTTTGTATTATTGTTTTTTTTTTTTTGGGCCTTATGTAATATGACATAAGTCCCAAAAATTTAAAAAAAAATTAAAATTGGGTTTTATGTGATATGACATAAGGCACAATTTCGCCATGAAATTTTTGGGTCTTGTGTAATTTTTTTTTTTTTTGGACTTATGAAATTTTTTTTTTTTGGTCTTATGTCATAAAATTTTGGGTTTTATTTTTTGGACCTTAAGTAATTTTTTTTTTTTGACTTATGTCATTTGTGCCTTATGTCATGTCGCCTGCTAATGAACTCAAACTCAAAAACGTTTCATTTCCCAAAATTTGATATTCTGATTTGACACTAACATTTTTGTATGAACAACTTCAGTCTTATGTAGTTTTATTTTTTTTTTAATCTTGTTGAATGTATTATATGTTGAATAATGGTGATAATGCTAAGTCAAAATGAGCGTTATCAACCTAGTGTCTTCTTTCTAATGTGCACCAAAGCACATAGAAGTATGGTATTTGCACAATTATTTGAATACGTCACTTTTAAACCGGGGTATTTCACAGCTGGGCTAGATCGACCACAGCTTTCTTACACAGTTGCACTTATATTCTTATAAAATATAAAAACGAAATCATTATTTTTAAAAATGTGCAAGCACTCAATTGAAAAGTTTTTTTTTTTTTTTTTTTTTTTTTTGTGTTTTGGGGGGGGGGGGCGGGTGAAAGTATGAAAGCTAAGGTAATTTTGTACTGAAACTCTAGTATAGTTGTTGCAAGATTTAAAAAAATTAATATACATAAAAATCTGAAGTTGTTCATACAAATAGTGTCAAATCAGAATTTGAAGTTTGGGGAAACAAAATGTTTGTGAGTTTGACTTCATTAGTATTATACACCATAGCTTCAATGTTTCTCAACCAATTTCGATGAAATAACATTTTTTGTATAGCTAACAAAGCATTTTCTTCATCCTAAGCTATAAAAAAAAAATGTAAAAAAAGTTTTCCAGTTTAAAATCAAAGTAAAGCTTTTTCAAATGGGAAAAAATGGTAAAAAAATCAATTTTTCTTGTCTATAGTTCAAAAAGTAAGCCAACGATTAGATCGTGTGATACGCCAAATTAAAGGGCAACTTTTTTTCTTTTTAACTATATATATTAAAAAGACTAATAGCACTGTGCTTGAAAATGAATGTCGAAAAAAGTAAAAAAAAAAAAAAAATGGGACCAACTGAGTGACTTTCTTAAAAGTATACTGAGCTCAGATCCACCGGTCTTTTCTCTGGATTGGCCGAAATCTGACTTTGAATTTTGCAGGTTTGTCGCTTAAGTCTTCGAAAATTTAAAATGCTAATTTTTCCTGACTCGTTATGAATATCGCTTTACTGTATTCGGGAAAGTTGTAGATATTTTAGCGACCAAAAAATTTGCTTCAGACACTATTACAGAATACTGCAGCCCACTGGTGTTTTCGACAAAAATATAACAAAAAACCCCACTTATTCGACGTAAACGTAATTTTTATTTTGGGTTCGAATACATACTTATACGTATTTTTTCCAATTTCCTATCCCGATCTTCTTGACTCGGATCACCGCTGGAATATTGTGTCCGTTTGAAGACGTACCCTTCTGAAATACACAGGTCAATCAATGTTTCTGGGTTCTTTTCTATCTCGCTGAACCAAATTTTATTTTCTTCAGACTGGAAACTATCTGTGTCAAGATCAATGTTGATCCTGCTATTCATAATTATTTCCCCAATATCTGGGCAAACGACATTTTGTGCCCCTTTTCGGTGTTCTATATCGAAATGGTATGGCTTGCGATGTCGATCAGGTGAAAAGTATAGAAGTTATAGCCATTTTTGTGAGGCAACCTCCGAAAAGTCTACAGGCAAAATACGCTCGAAGTCGTTACCAAGTATTACAGTATGAGAAACGAGCTAATAGGCAATTCAACAAAGCTAATAGGCAATTCACCAAAGGCAACAGCAACCACACGGCATACCAGACAATCCACCACGATTCCACTTTGGGCATTGTTGTCGTCTCTAGAAATTGGGGAAGTACAAGCAGTTAGTTTTTTGAAGGGATTTTTTTTTCATATATTACCGGACAAAATCAGATATTATATAGTTTTTCTAAAAATGATTATACCATTTTAAACTGTAGAATTTCTTTCAACATTTATTTTTTCTTTTTAGTATATGAAAAATTCACATTCTACAAAAAACTGATTTCCGAGTTTTTGGTCTGGATTAATTTAGACGCGAGTTTGGCATCCATGGAGAACAGATGGTGCCAAATAGAACGAGTCAATAGTGCAAATCGATGGTGAAAATAGTAACCGACTACAATTTGAAAGTTTAGCTTTTAGAAATGAGACTTCTGTCTTCCTGATTTTTAAAAGTATCCCTTAGCTTTGGGGTTTGTTATAAAATTCATAAGTGGGGCTATAAAACCAAAATTTTTTGAAATACTTAGTGCAATTATGTATTTGGACTTATTTCAAGGTATAAAATTTTGATTCCAAAAATTAGAAGAGTGGCCGCACCAAAAGGCGTTACTCGAAAATTGGATTGTACACCCAAAATTCAGATGGCGCTTGCACCAAAGACTGCATAAATACTTCTTTTATAATCGTTGACATCCTCTACAAAAATTGAATTAATCGGACGATTTATAAGAGTACCTCCAGCATTAGAGTCTGCCTCAAAAATCATCTGAATTGTGTAAAGTCACAAGCTTTCGACATATTTTTGTGAAATGAGGAATTTGAGCTTTGTTTTAGCCTCATAACCTAGCTGTTTATCTGTGTAAAGTATTCTATGGTCAGCTTCGCTTTACTATAACACCCCTACTTTTTGATTAAGAAACATGCATTTTAAAAATATATAAATTCCTTTAATGTCGAACTTTCTTGCTAAAAACAATTATAATTGATTTTTATTTGGTTTTATTTGGTTTTGAGTACTCGTTTGAGTATCGATAAAAGCTTTGCGCTAAGAGTATTTGTGCATCGCTGACGAAATCGTTCAATTCAAATGCAATATTGAATACTGATTTGCGAGGGTCGCAGATGCTCCAATGTTCTCTAAAATAAAGGAGCATCTCTACTTTTATGTTTTCAACTTCAATTTTACCTAAAAAGGGTCATAATATTATATAATTTTACGGCATGTTTAAAACTCGCAAATTCTTCGACTTGTTTTTGACAGTCAGCTGATTTTTACTCAACTTCACCACAGAATTTGGAGCCATAGAGCATTTTGACAGGCTTTCCCATACTGTAATACTTGGTCGTTACAAATCAGTGATGGGCAAACCTATGCATTGATATTCATTAATGTGCGTGTGCATGCACTGCCGTCTGGCTACGAGTTACACTGATTAACTTTGACGACGTTTTTTTTTGTACACATTTGGACATACATTAGTTTCGCTATATAAGAAACTCATATATAAGAAAACCCCTATTTTAAGAAAGAAATCTAAGGGCACTAAGTCCATTTATATTAAGCTCTGTAAAAAAATGTTTGTATATAAGAAACTCGTATATAAGAAAAACACGCCTTTAAGAAACTGTTTACCAAAACCAAAAACTCTTTTTGTATGGAAAAAATTTTATATAATAAACTTGGTTTTTATGAAAAATTTAATACCCCTATTTTCAAATATCGGTAGTTTATATAAGATAAAATTTTATTATAAATGCTTTATTTTATAAGATAGAATTTTCTGTATTGCAATGCGGAAATCAATGCGATGCGCAAGGAAATCGGAACCCTGAAGTGCTCGCAGTTATTTCCCAAAAAAAAAAAAAAAAAAATGAAAAGGAGGCAGCACTGTTTTTCGAAGTTGGAAATGAATTTCGAAATGTCAAAAAATGCTGTTTGGATGGAGAAGATTTATCGGTTTCTTAACCAAAAGCAGCTAGGCAAGGTGTTTAAACAAGGTGCAAGCACTATGTCGCATGCTTAGTATTCAATTTTGTCAAATACGAATTGTAAAAATTGACGTACATACGTTTGTTTAAATATCTTATTCATCATACAAAAAAACAAGAAAGCGCCACTACGGGTACCGCTATTTTGTAGCATTGGCTCTGAGAGCGAAGATGACATATAACCTACAAGAGACAGAGGCTTTGTTGTTCTTTTCCATACTATTCAATGGTTTGTTATGTTTTAATGCCAATATAACTGTTATATATATTTATTTATCACCAAATTTTGCATTAATATGTAAACAAATGTTGTAAGAAAAATACCTAAATCTGCTTTTAACAAATAATAGCTTTTTATACCCAGCGTAAGCGGGGTCTATTAGTTTTGTGCCAATCTTGTAACAGCCAGAACTAAGCTCCGTAGATATACACATATATATACAGGGTATTCCGTAGCTGAGTGATTTTCTCTATAGGGTTGATAGAAAAGGTCATTGTGAACAAAAAATCGTACGGTCTCCCAAAATCCACCCCTGAGGAGTTATAAGGGAAAGAAAGAAATTTGCAGTTGTTTCAGAAAAAAAATTTTCACGCCTAAACGTTTGAATCCAAGATTAAAAATTTAATCCAGTTCGACATAAAATTGTCAGACCTTTCTAGGCGTATAAAATTGTCTTATACTTTTTTGCAGCTTCAAGGGTAGTTTTGCCATCAAAGTCAAAACTTTGAAATTTTTAAACCTTTTTTGGATTTTGAGAGCTATTTTGGGATGAAAAAGGTCTAATTAGCACATACTTTTCTCATTTTTTTTCCGAAACTGCAATAAAATTCCCTTTAAAACCTTGGTACATTTGTCATACCTTATTAGCGGTTTAACCTCAGGAAAAATAGGATTTGAAAACGAACCTGAACTTTTTTTTTAAATCAATTTAAATAATCTCAGCAAAAAATACCAATTTTTCCAGTTAAAGTTCGTATAATTTTAAGCCAAAATTTGTCTTAAATAAGAAATTGCTGGCTGGCCATTGTAAGCCATAGATTGCTCTTTTAAGAATTTCGTCACATAAAAAAAAGTTGAAGTTCGTTTTTAAATCCCATTTTTATGATGGTTAAACCGCAAATAAGGTATGACATATGCAGTAAAGTTTTAAAGAAACTTTAACGTCATTTGGAAAAAAAATGAGAAAATTATGTGTTATAAGACCTTTTTCATACCAAAATGGCTCCCAAAGTAAAAAAATTTAAAGTTTTTTCAGAAACTTTGACTTTGAACGTTTATTTTTTCCTCAATGGGTCAAAGTTTTACCATCAGTTTAATTTTTTCTAAAAGCCCATACAATTGGCTTTCAAACGACATTAAATTTTTTTTCTACGATGAACCATTATCGTGGGACAATTTTTTTTTTAGACTTACTGTCTTAAAACTTTAAGGCGCTATAACTCCTCAGGGTTAAATTTTAGACACCCCCTCCCGTACGATTTTTTTTCACAATGGCCTTCTTATCAACCCTATAGAGAAAAGCACTCAGCTTCGGAACACCCTGTATTTTCTTGATCAGGATCAAAAACTAATTCGATTTAGACATGTCCGTCTGTGGTTCCGTCCGTCTTTGTCCGTCCGTCTTTCCGTCCGTCCGTGTCCGGATCTCCTCCGAAACGCCTGGACCAATCAAGTGGAAGTTTGGCACACAGGTATATCGGGGTCCGAGTATGATCCTTAGTAAAACTGGGAAACATCCGCGCACTGCCACGCCCACAAATGAATTTATTATTTTTTCAGTAAAATACTTGTAACTTGCGAATTACCCAACACATTTCATTGATATTTGGTGTACTGGTAAACTACGTAAAGGGACATATTTTTAAAAAAATGGACGCCGTCGTTCTCGAGCCACGCCCACAAATAAGACCACAAATTAGGTTTCATCTAAACTTGTGAAGTAAAAGGCGTAGAAGCTTCAAATTCGCAACATAGGTTGGCCATGGTGAACGAAAGGTATGTAGACCGCCCTTTGCCACGCCCACAATTGGAGATTTTTCGTAACATAGTACGCCAATAATGTCGGGACGCTGGGTATTTCAAAGTCGGGCTTGACCGACTTTAGCTTTCTTACTTGTTTAATTTTGCATTCATCGCGCTAAATACTAAATTTATGTGCCAGTCTGAAAAGCGTACTACATAGTTAATAAAGGAGCAATTCGTAACGGGAGAAATAAAGTTTAAGGTAGAAAGAGGAAGCTGGCGATAGCAACCTTTCATTCTAGTGGGGCCATTTTTGAAAAATTGTAGAATTATAGTTTAAAGAACGTGTTTGATGCTTCCGTTGAAGTTTTTCGTAACGACATTCTCTGGAAATCTCAACATTTTTCTTTAAATTCTAATTTTTCGCAAAGAATAAATTTATTGGAAATAGTTATAACTATATCTAGTATATATGTATCTTAAGGCTTTTCCAAACTCACCTAAGTATGTTAATTTGTAGGAGTTGAAGATGTTCATCTCAAATGTTTGCAAGAGCAGACCTGGAAAAACACAATTCAATTAAATATTTCAATAGTGAACTTTAAATACATAATCAATGGAAAGCTTAAAAACTACCTTCAACACACGGTTCAATCTACACATCAAATTGTATTAAGTTCTTTGTATTTAATTATTTATATGACTTATAAAATGTTAGCCATCTTTAGAGAAGGCTTGCGGCATCATCAAAAGATATGGGGTTTTGAAATGGACCATTTACTTTAAAAAGATAACTCAATTTATACAGATTCACAGCTTAGTTTTTGTTATTAAGTGTTGATTTGAATTTGATTTTATTAATCCTCTATGGCGCTAGGTTGCTGATCTGCAACAAACTGGCTTTATGGCTACAAATTCTTACATACGCTTAAATTTCCATTGATAACACTGTGCTTGTTTTTTTACAGAACATTGATCAGAATGACCTGCAACAAACGGGTTCCCTCTATACCGGCCACGAGGAATCGAACTGCATCAGTAGTTTTTTTGAGTTACAGTAACGGTTTCATACAAAAAAATTTTTTTAAAGTTTTTTACTTCAATTTTTGGCTTTTATTTATCTATGACTTGAAAACTCATAGACTAAACGGGTCTCAAAATATACCTCAAGGACTCCAGGCGTGTTTTCCAAAACACCACTGTGATAAAATCCCGCATAAAGGAGATTGTCACGTTTAAATTTCAAAATTTTGCCCTTATTTTTCTAAACAAATACATAATTGCATACTTTTAGGATCTTATTTAAATATCTTGCTTACTTTTTTGAACTAAATAACTTAAAACGCCAAGTTTGTTTTAAAAGTCCAATGGACCTCCCTAACTACGTTTTGCCGGTATAAAAGGATATTTCAGAAATAATTTAGTCTATACCTGAAAGTCGTTAGGCCTGTTCCCGTAGTGCACGAAAGTGCGATGCGGGATTTTATCACAGTATAGTTACTCACTAAAGGTCCCAGCAGGAAATGTCCCCGTGACATCATCGACGAAGTCAGGGAGACTTTGGATCCGAAACGCATGTGATTTCATAGGACATTGTGTATGACATTTATACAGAAGTTGGACAGTGAATTCACAGATGACTAGCACAGAAAAGCAAATGTCACTGGTGACTCATAGATATGTCATGTTAGGGGGTGCGATAGCGAAAAAACCCGTTTGAGAACAGCACCTTTTCTTATCTCTCTAAATGTCAGTTGAAAGAAACTAGAGTTGTAAAATATCGTTACTATTCGGTAAAAAGTAACGCCTACTGTAGTCAGTAATCAATAAAGTCTCATTACTGATTAAGTTTCTCGTTACTTGTACTTTTTTTAAACTCATTCCAGCTGATGGTTTCCGGAGTAGTTAAGTACTTAAATAATGGTTCCGCAAAACAGTATGGTAGTAGAGTGAGTTGAGTTGATATTTGATTACTAACTGCTGAATGAAGACTCAAACAGCATGAGGGAGTTTTGATTACTTTATTAACCTTGATTTTATATAGAACTACAGCTGCCATTTCGGCAAAATTTTGGCGCGAGCCACCATGTTTTGGTGAAAAAGTTTAACTTCGGTGAATCACGACAAACATGTTTTTGAGAAAGGTTACACACCCAATTGGACAACGGAAATCTTCAAGATAAATAAGAATCAAAATACCAATCCATGTACTTATATTCTAGAAGACTATCAGGGAAATGTAATTAAGGGTGCTTTCTATACACAAGAATTGCAAAAATCACGTTTTCCTCACATGTATTTAGTTGAGAAAGTTATAAAGAAGCGGGGTGATAAAGTGTATGTAAAATGGTTGGGGTTTTCAGATAGTCACAACTCTTGGATAAATAATTATGAATTACTGTGAAAAAATTTTATAAAAAGAAGTTTTATTTCTTTGATTGATTCAGTTTACTTTACTATCTCAACCCCTCAAGATGTCAAGAACATTGACTTTGACTGGAAATTCCTCAATTCTTACAGCAAATTATTTTCCTCCCATAGGGCTTAAAAAGGAATATGTTTGTGGACTGCATTCATGCATATTACTCAATACCGAATATTGATGAAAAAAATAACCTTTTTCACATTGGCAAGCATGTAATCGAGCTTCCTATCGGGTCATATGAGTTCGATGATATTGTGAAATATATTTTAGACGCATACGAAAATCAAAAGGCAGCAGCAGCTGGTGCTACATTAAGTATAAAGGCCAATAATAATACATTATAAGCTGAAATCTTCTCTGAAAAAGATATATTTTATTTTGATAGAGAGAGAAGCATTGGATCGCTTTTGGGATTTTCAAAGCGGTTACTTAAACCTTATGAAACACATATATCGGATACAAGTTTAATGATTACCCAAAACAATGTTATGCGTATTGAGTGCAACATTGTGGGCAGTTCATATGTTAACAGTACCTTGGCACACACCTTACATGAATTCTCTATAAATGTTGAACCGGGATAAAAAAAATAGACATAATTCCAAATAATGTTATCTATTTGCCTGTGATCGTCGAAGAGATAGGTTAAATTGCAGTTAGACTTGTTAAACATTGCTAAACATCTTTTTATCACAATAAATTAAACGTGTCCCTATTATTTCGCACAACTTAAAACGTGTGTTGCCTACCAAAACAAGCTAGAAAATGGCTCTTCTAGCAGTTATTGGTAAAAAAAAAACTCATGTCATCCAAAGTCCCGTTTCAGTATAGCATTGTGTAATGAGCAACAGTCGAGAAAATCGTAAACAACCTTGATTTTTTCAGCATTGAAAAAAGGTTATGGTACTGTCCCTATAATTTTTCACATGACAGTATGTATTTTTTAAACTTTCTCGAACTGTTTAAATTTGATTCATAAATGTTCATTTGCAAGATTGCAATAATATATGATAACTTCTCATAGTTTTGGTCAACAACTGTATGAGGATATCACACTGTGCAACTTTGGCAATAATAAAGGCTGATGTCATGTTCTAAACTGAGAGTCATAGCGCAAGATATGGGTATTATATAAATCTAACAATGAAGACTTTTCCTTTATTTCGTTTCCAAAATTTGAATACCATTCCACATGATTCTTTTGTTTGGTCTTTAAAAAGATTTTGGCATTCGTAGTCATATTTATTCATGATTTGTTTTGAGATTTCATATTTTCTAACTTGTTTTCTCAATAAAGCTGGTTTTTGCAACAAAGATACTCTTTTATTAAGAATTTCGTGAATACATTAAGCCTTGGGTAGTATTTTAATTACTCAGGATCTTATTTTTATGTCTTCAAAAGTATCGGTGACATCAGAAAATGTTCAAGTTAAAGTCATACGATTATTAACAGCTTTAATGATCGTTGGAATGAAAACAAACAAGAGTGTTATAAAGTATCTGGCTCGTACACCTAGAAATAGCACAATTATTTAGCTTTTTTTTGTAATATTCGCATTTTATTTATATTCGTGGGTAATTTAGAACCTACAGAATACTAACATATCACAGAAAAAAAATTATGAATTTAAACAGAAATATAATATATGAATCAATTCTTAGAACTTTAATAAAAATTTCATCCAATGAGTCACTTCATATCCAGTGCTGTCAGAAAACCTGTTTCGTCCTATCCGAAATTCAAAACAAAATACAAAAGTCATTGAAATCGGTTATCATGTTGTTTAATTCAACTTTCTCAGCTTTTTGGACCATCCTGAACTTGCTGGATTCAAGTGCCTCTCCCACATGAGTGATATGAAACCCTCAAGCCTACTACAGCTCAATTCGGAATATTAAATTTCAGAACAGGCACCACAAATGCCTCAAATCATTGCGTTGCCATAAGACGCGTAAGGAAAAATGTATTAGATTCGAGTTCAGAATATAGACATACTTTAACAAACATTATACCCCACACAGACCGCACTTAATGCAGATCAAAGGCTTAACTCTGTCGTTAATTTTATATGAACATGATTATTTCAGTGGACAATTCTGTGACTGAATTAGCTGATTTTTGTCCGGTATCTGTTAAAACAAATTATTGTATTTGTGTTAAGGGGCCCACAATGGCTTCAACAAAGCTTCAACAAATCTAGCAATTGGTGGAAATCGATGTAAAACTTCGTGACTTCGGCATGGATCACAAACAAATGTATATTTTTTATAATTTGGCAATTCATACAGACTTCTCATATCCCTTTTAAATTAAGCCCAGCTAAAATGGGTATTTTTTGAGTTAAACGTTAAAATCTGAGGAAGTTTAACTGTCAAAGCGTACGAAATATAGGAAGAGATTTATAAAAACTATTATTATAGTTTAATTATGCACCGCTTTCACTAAGGCTAATTAGGGGATGTTCTCCATAATATTTTCCATAAATCCCGGGATCCCGCGATCCCGCGATTCGAATTTTTTCGTTATTAATTGAATGCATCAAAATAAGCAAACGTCGTAAAAACACTTTTTAAAATACGAGTATAACAGCTTTACTTTAAACAAGTAACAAAAACGAGATTTCAGTCTCACATTAACAAAAGGTTACTCCATCTTCAAATTAAAAAAAAAAAATAATACAGGGTGTTCCGTAGCTGAGTGCTTTTCTCTATAGGGTTGATAGAGAACGTCATTGTGAACAAAAAATCGTATGTTTTTAGCAGATATATAACAGTTATAAGAAAAAACGAAAAAAAAGTTTGTATTAAAAAAAAAAATTATTTTAAGATAACAGTTTCAAACCATGAAAATGTATTTCATTCTTCAATAACAGTTATTGAAGAAAAATAATTTTTTCCGCTCATAACTTTAATCGTTCGATAAATATTTTTGACGTTGCCTTATAACAATTATGAATGAGAAAGTTTTTTCTCCGTTGCTTATAACATTTATTTTTCAATAAATTGTTTTTACGTTACCTAATAACCACCGCGATTAGCAGCGCTATTAACGATATCAGTAGAATGGTATTACCAGTATACCACTATACATATATTTTTTCTCTTAACGAAATAAATGAAAACTATTAATTGAAAATAAAAGGTTATAAGAAACGGAAACATTTTTTTCTCGTTCACAATCTTTTTGAAGCAACGTAAAAAATATATGTTGAATGACTCAAATTATGAGCAACGGAAATTTTTTTTTTTCATTCATAATTGTTATAAGGCAACGTAAAAATATTTATCAAAAATAAACGTTTTGAGCAACGAAAAACAAAAAAATCCCAATAATAAGTATTATCGACTAACGTCAAAAATTTTGTTGTTTTAAAATAAATTTTTTCGATTCTAAAAAAAATTTAATACAGTGGTCGTCCAATATAACGAACACTCGCTTTTACGAATTCGTGATTTAACGAACAGCTTAAAATTTTGCATTGAAGGTTCTATATTACGAACGAAACGAAAATTTTGTTCGATATAACGAATATGTTTTTTTTTTGCAAGCCAATTCCTTGTATTTATGACTATGTAGGCTTGCTTGTGTATTCAATTTATGTATGTCGCCGTTATATTGCGTGAAAAACAAGGAAGACCAAGAATTGTTCGGACAGGTAAACGTGGTCGCCCTAGAAAAGTTTACAATGTCCTACATTCAATGGAGGCGATCTCCATCCCAAAAACATATGAAGATGCCGTCCAAAGCCCACAAAGTGATTGCTGGAAAGCAGCTATGAAGAAGGAGTTGAGTTCACTGGAAAAGAACGAAACGTGGGAAGTAATTGATTTTCCGAAGGACCATCCAGTTATTGGGTGCAAGTGGATATACAGTCTGAAGCGTCATAAGGATGGCACCATCGAACGCTTTAAGGCGCGGCTGGTGGCAAAAGGGTGTTTCTCAGAGATACGGCGTAAATTACAAAGAAACGTTTTCGCCTGTATGCAGATTTGAAACTGTTCGTCTGGTTCTGGCTCTGGCAGCCGAGCTGAAGATGCATTTGCATCATATGGATGTCTGCACTGCCTACCTTAACAGTGAACTGCATGATGACGTTTATATGAGACAGCCAGAAGGTGTTAAAACCGCATCCAATTCAGCAAAAGTCCTGAAGTTGAAAAAAGCAATATACGGCTTGAAACAATCAGGAAGGGAGTGGAACTTTCATCTCGACGAAGCACTCAAACGAATTGGGTTTACATCTTGTAAAAATGAGCCCTGTTTATACAAACAGGAGGTGGGAGGTAAACTTTGTCTAATTGTAGTATATGTTGACGACTTAATAATCGGATGTCAATCTCTAACTGAGCTGATAAAAGTGAAGCAAAGGATCTCAGACAGTTTTGAATGTGTTGACAAGGGTCCATTGGAGCTGTTCCTGGGTATCGAAGTGGAGAGAGATGAAAATTGTGGGTCTATTAGAATAGGCCAATCGCAATACATAAGGGAACTACTGCGAGAACATGGGTTCGAAAAGGCCAGAACAGCGGCAACTCCATTGGACGCAGGATATCAAGTTGCATGCCAAGGAGATTTATGCAAGAAGGTTGATGTTAAGGCTTATCAGTCATCGGTTGGCGCACTGATGTGGTTAGCTTTGACGACTAGGCCAGACATTTTGCACTCTGTTGTGAAATTTGCCCAACGCAACATGGATCCTCATGAGGAGCATGCAGCCGGAATTAACCATATACTCCGATATCTGTCTTCAACTGCTGACAAGAGAATACACTACTGTGCGGGTGGCGAAGCTTTTCATGGCTATGTAGACTCAGATTGGGCTGGTGATCATTCAGATCGGAAATCGTGCACGGGCTACATTTATTTCTTAGCTAGAGGACCTGTTTCTTGGAAATCGGAAAAACAGAATTGCGTAGCTTTGAGTAGTACTGACGCTGAGTACGTTGCAATGTCCGTTGCCATTAAAGAAGCATTGCACTTGAGACGTTTAATAGTCGAAATTGGATGCGGGGTAAATGGAACTCCTACAACTCTTTATGGTGATTGCCTAAGTGCGCAAAAACTGGCCATAAATAATGTCTACCACAGTAGAAGCAAGCACATAGACATAAGGTATCATTTCATTAGAGACATTATTCAAAGGGGTGATGTAGAATTAAAGTACATTTGTACCCAAGACATGATAGCTGACATACTGACCAAGAATTTGCCTAAAAGGAAACATAATGAACTAGTTACAAAATTATCTATGAAGTAACCTATAAATTTTTATATCGTATTGAGGAAGGGTGTAGAAAGTTATATTTCCACTTCAAACAATACGATTGTACTTTAGATCAAGTTAGCCTAGAAAAAACTAAGAAAAAGTTGATGTAAGAAATGAATTCACAAAATATAGATATATGTTATTTCATAGCCTCAAACTAAAAACATCGAATTATTCTAACAGGGGGGGGGGGGGGGGGGGGGGTTGTGGAAAAGGGCAATTGGCATGGGGATTTTGTTTTTTTGTCGCGCATTTCTGTGAGGACCCCGGAAAAAAATCCCCGGGACCCAAATTTCTCTCTACGGGCCTGACTGGAGGTACCCTTAATAATGGACTTATCAAGGAAACTTTTGAGGAGAATGTTTATGGCTAATAAGATAGCATAAGTGCCAAATTTCATTCAAGTCTCATTTGAATTTCTGATGAAGGAGGCAATATTCGAAAAACATCTTTGGGACAAACCCAATTTTCCAATTTTTAAAAATTGAATAACTTGGCTCTAAAGTTGTTTAATTATTAAATTTCATCAAAATATCTTGAAAATTTTTAAAGCAATTTTTGTGATTTTCATAACAGACTCTAGTACTGGAGGTACCCTTAAAAATGGTCTGATCGGGTCCATTCTCATGTCCCCGTGAGCACGTATACCAAATTTTGTCAAGATAGCTCAACTCCTTCGATAAAAAAAACTATATGCAGACAGATGGACGGACATGTCAAAATCAAATCTCGTGGTGACGCTGATCAATTCTATATATCGCAGACTAATCACTAAATCGGTACAACTCAAAAATTTGAATTTCTGGGACAAACAGCCAATAACTCTCGACGCCTGTAAAAATAACTTCTTTTCTAAATTTATATTATTCGTAAATACCTGCAAAATCAATAATTATAAACGCTCATTTTCCACGTGTTACTTTTGCTGCAATAAAATATTGACAAACATGAAAAAAGTTATTGAAAAAATTTTTAATTGTGCCGGTTAAGTGATTAGTGTGCGATATATGTATTTTATATCGTCTATCTCGACTGGCTCTGGGTGTTTCACACACCCACAAACGGAATACACCCTCGACACCAGTGCTGCCATTTTCGCTATTTTCAGGCTAAGTTTAGCTTTTTATTTCTTAATTTATCCGCTAAATAAACAGCTTAGCTTCTAGCTTTTTTTTGCTTGAAATTATTTTTGCGATTTTAGCCGACATTGTGTGTTTTAGTGCTGTTATACACTAGGGTTTTTTAACGCGCGTTTCTTCACTCGCATGTCGAGTTAGTTGGACGGCGGGGTAGAGTTACCCTTGGGTGTTTGCCTACCCCGCTTACATCGCTACATCGCTACACTGTTGAAAATGTTTTATTAAAAGGTATGTGATTTGTTTCCCTTTCGCGGGAAAGGTAATTCAATACCGAAATTGAAGTGATTAATTCCCCTTTTTC
Organism: Chlorops oryzae; assembly: GCA_020466095.1. Classification (NCBI taxonomy): domain Eukaryota; kingdom Metazoa; phylum Arthropoda; class Insecta; order Diptera; family Chloropidae; genus Chlorops; species Chlorops oryzae. The sequence goes on along the minus strand of CM035808.1, from coordinate 88,745,739 downwards.
CTAGATTGAGATGGAAATTGAATTACTTTAATAGAGAATGCATATCGCCAGTTAGATCATGAGGTAATTAAAATTCCTCCTCAATCTAGAGAAAGTGAAATCACATCAGCTGGGGAATTGTATTCCCCGGGAAAGGGAAAATAATCACATACTCGTTAAATTTTTTTAGAACGTGAATAAGAAGCGCCATTGAAGGCTCATGGTGGCTCATTGCGTTGACTGCTTGCCTAGCAATCCGAAGTCCGCGGGTTGAAATCCCAGGCGAGCATGAGATTTTTTATACAATTTCTTTACTTTTTTTTTTAATTGGATAAGAATTAAAAAACAAATAGCCTTCCAACGAAAATCTGTGTGCGAAAGAAAAAATCCAAATCATACGAGCTTTTATTTAAGGCTTTTTTTGTACGTAATTTGTTTTCTTATCTCTGAGCGTAAAACACTTTTTTATTAATAATTATTTTTAGATTTAAAATATTACCATATTTCGAAATTTTTTCTGCAAACGCTGTGATTTGAACCTACAATCTTCAGATTTCTGGGTGAAAACGCATCCACTAGGCCGACGAGCTCTCTGATACGAGCGCAGCAAAGATATCAAATGAGTGAATGACAACGTAAATCGCAATATACAGCCCTTCTGGTATCTTTTTATATTCTACTTCTTATTCCAACAACCTCTTTATTCTTTTCAACTAGTTCATTTGTTTATGGAGAAGTGAGTAGTCACGTTAAACAAATCATCTTCAAAGTTACTGCAGGGGTGTTTCTCAGTTGTCGTTTAGAGAAAATATTGGGTTTAAACTTTCAAAAACTAAAACGAACAAAAATGAGAGTTTAAACTTAAGATTTTTTGTTTACTTATGTTAGATTTAAGTTTTTTCATTAATTTAATCTTTTTATTTGAAATTCAACTGTTTTCTTCTACTCAATCACTTTCATTTGTAACCCCTGTTGTGGTAGCGGCGCCATATTGTTTTTAAGTTGCTTATCGTAAATAACTCTTTTCTAATACCCAATCTCATTTATTTGGTATCCATAGTGTGGGGGTTGCGATAAACGTAACTGTCAATTTTGTTAGCGGCCATCTTAGGTTTTAATATATTTCATAGCGAGCTCTGTTTTATCAGTCAAGCCCTTTTATTTGATACTCATATTAGGCGTGACAAAGTTTATAAAAGGCCATTCTGTTGCGGCGCCCACCTTGTATTTACAATGGCACAGAATTTATTTTATGGTATTTTCACCCGAACTTAAGGTGCGTACCACACTTAAGAACAATCCGTCAAAAGGAAGGTGGCTTAATTTCAGTTACCAGATTTGAAACAAAAAGCATATAAACATGGCAAGCTAGTGGCGGCCATCTTGAAAAGAGCATCAAACAGAATTTATTTTATTTTATTGTCATCAAAACTTATAGTTGTTGTCATCACGACAACAGGAAGGGGGTCAAATTTCAGTTACAAGATTTGATGAAATATATGATAATGACAAGCTATCGGGGGCCATCTTTGTTATACCATTGAACAGAATTTATTTAATTTTATTGTCATCAAAACTTATAGCGCGTTTCCTTCGTAACCCTTTGATAAAACACAACCGTTTCGACTTGCACGAAGGTATTTAAGGTTGATAGTTGTTTCTGTTTTTTAAATTGATTTAGGGCTGCCAGCCTTTAAAGTGCCAGAATTATAATATTTCTTTTTCAAAAGTTGAAAAACTTGTATATTTGGAAAAAAAATCGGTACATTTATTTTTATATAAAATAAAAAATTAAATAAAATCTATACAAAAGCGTACTGATTCAAGTCCTTCCAGAAATCAGTACATTTTGCCAACATGTATGAACACTACGGTTAGCGAGAAGGTCCCTGGGTTCCCGTTTTAATTTTCAGACTGAAGTTACTCCTTGACGGCTCATTTTTAAATTTAATTCTAAGTATTACGCAAAAGAGCCTTGAAAATATACATGTCAATATTTTAAAACATTTCCGATGCTGGAACTCCGTTGATTACTTGAAAACACGCATATTTATACACACCCTCATAAGGGTATTATTAAATATTATGAATCATGGAAAAGTTGGAACCAAGTTCTGCAGGCAAATCCTCATTTCCTTTTTCTTTAATATTGACGTGTATACTTTAAGGGCTCAATTTACATTATTTTGGTTGCCCCAATTATCGATTTTTGTTTTAATTTTCCTTTTACAGTTAAATAAGCTCGAAATTTCGATACGATTTCTTATCGATAGAAATGTTTTTGGGGTGTTTAGGTGATAAACAGTTCGTTTTCGTGTTTAGCGTTTGTATGACAAAACACGTATAAAACATGGTGGTTACGGCTGTTAAACACGAAAGCCTCCTTAAACAGTACATTTGATGCAACAGATTTAGATTTCAGATTGGATTTTATTATTAAAATTTGATTTTAAACACATATCAGTTGTAAAACTAGTTTTCTAAATACATTGCAGTAATGAAGAGGTCAATTTGCCAAACACGAGTACTCGAAATATGACTAGTCGACTTTAATTTGAAGATTGTGCGTCTGTTGACAAGTACTCACCAAAATTTCAGGGATTATGGACGCTCAGTTGTTATTGGCCGTAAAAGCTTGAGAGTAGATGAGCGTTCGGGTCGTTCAATAGCTGCAGCCACTGATTATAACATCAAAAAAGTTCACCACATAGTGCCTAAGGATCATTAAATAAGACGAAGAGATCTGCCAGAAGCCATTAACAAGTCCAAAGAACTTGTTTGTCACATATTCAAGACCTAGGCATGCAAAAGCTTTCCGCGTATTGTGTGCTGCGTTTGCTTACTGTTTGTGTGAGGGACCAAAAGGAGAAGACATACCTGTGATTGCTGGTAACCGTGGAGTGATTGTTGATTTTTGAATCGTCCGTTAGGTCGTGGTGTGGTTTAATTTGCCGGCGATTGCGCGACGTGAATAAATATTTGAGAGTTGATTTTTAACTGATAATTGCCTTCTTGGTCCTCTTTAAGTTAAAACAGAAAGTTGAATTCACCGACGATTAAATAAACAAAGGGGGTTGCCTTCTTGGCGAAAAAGTAGTTTTTAAAATTTAGTTTTTTTACTTTTTTTTATTGTTTTTGTTCTTCTTTTCGGGATTTTTTATTCACTTAACTTTTATGGGTTCGTATATTTAGTTGGCGATTTGATTTAGTTACGGAGCGGCAAAGCGCGTTTAAATCAAAAACTGATCGAAGATAGAGCCGTCGCTGGAGGTCGAACTGTTGAACGCAAGAGAGCAAAGGGTTTCGTTCAATCGGTTCGATTAAACGCTCGTCCCCATAGCGGCTTCGGCGAAAAACGGACATACTGCCCGCCTTGCGCTACGCAATAAATACGTCCTGCTTATCTTTCTCGGCTCAGCAGGTGATTGCGGACTTCCTGCAGCATCGCATGGACTAGGGCCCTTTCGGTTGCCGTGAGAGTGTGCTGGTGCCCGTCACTTGGTGGACACAGCCGAATTTTTCCGATTGCTAGATTTCTTTCGCTGGGAGGTAGAGCTCAGTATCGCTAGCGGCCAATTTTTTGTTCAGCGTGAGACATCTATATATTATTTGAGTAGTGTTCAAACATAATTTCTGGTATGATCAACCACTTTCTGACCTAAGATATCGGTTTGAAAGCAGTTGCGAGTTATGTTTAAGTTGGATGGGAGCTATTGGCATAGTTTTGATAGGCTACATTTGGTTGTATGAAATGGAATGTCTATATTTTATTTTATTAGTGGTGATACGCTGCACGCGCTTTGACCGTAAGTAAGTGCTCTTGAAATTACAACAGGGAGAATGAAGGTCACAGGCGTGATGCACGTGGCGAACTTTTCCACTTCCCACAAATATTGGTCCTCCAGAAACTGATTCCAGGCTCCTGGCACGGGATCGCCAAATGTTAGTGTGAGGGACAACAAGGAGGAGGCGTACCTGTACAGGTACGCGATTGCGGGTAACCGTAGAGGGCTTGTTGATTTTTGGATGGCCCGTTAGGTCGTGATGTGGTATAATTTGCCGGCAATTGCGTGATGCGAATAAAGTTTTGAGAGTTGGTTTTTAACTGATATTTGCCTTCTTGGCCCATTTTAAGTTAAAACAGAAAGGTAAATTCACCGACGATTAAATAGAAAAAGGAGGTTGCCTTCTTGGCGAAAAATAAGTTCAAATTTTGTTTTTCTTTCTTTTATTTTTCGTTTTTGTTTTGCTTTTCGGGATTTTTTATTCACTTAACTTTTATGAGTAGGTATTTTAAGTTCGCGATTTGATTTAGTTGCGGAGCGGTAAAGCGCGTTCTAATGAAAAACTTATCGAAGACTGTGTCGTCGTCGCTGGAGGTCCAACTGTTGAACGCGAGAGAGCGAAGGGTTTCGTTAAATCGGTTCGATGAAGGGTTCGCCTCCATAGCGGCTACGGCGAAAACCAGACACTTGTATTAGACCACCCTGTTGGAAAAGTCAGTAGTGAATCTTAACTCTTTCTCCACAGACCGTGTCAACGGTACTACTGACCATCTCAACCCGTCGCAATGATTTGCGCTATAGACATTTACCATTTAAAGCTCATTGCATGTTAACAGTAGACCCAAGAACTACTGACGAGGTCGTGATTTTGGTACCATATGGAAACATTTGCAACATACAATACTACAAGCGACACTGTCAAATTTTGTTGAATTTGCTTGTGGGTATGATAAGATGGTGTAGGATTGAAGACAACAGAAACAATTTACATCAGTGCGACTGAAAAAGAGAGTTTTGTAAACGACTGCTGTGGTGAACAGTTCAACAGCTCTGCAGGAAGTATGAGTAGTTAAGTTCTAGCGTTTTACTAGTTTTAATTCCACCAGTACTGGTTCTTCTTTATACCCCTGCTTATATATTATTCTGTACAAAATTAACATTCCGTGTGGGCTTAAAATCACCACTTTGGCACTTGAACTAACGATTTTGTAGTGACTTGGGAAGAAATTGGAAAAATTGGGTACAGTAAAACACTATTTCTCTTTGAAAGATTATTCACCACAATTTGTGGTTTTTGTTGGTTTTTTATTTTTATTTTTAATTTTTTTGAGCAATATTTAAAAGACACAGATTTTTTTTTGGTGTTTGTTTTATTTACAAAAATATTTGTAATATATAAAGAAAGATTAAATTTTTAATTTTGGAGTGCCAACGCTCTTTGCAGCAGCTAGATAATGACAACTCTGATTACTGACACGAAAAACCATTTTTCCATGCAATACCTGTCGAAGCTTTATACGGAGCGCTACCCCTCTTTGCACTAGTTCTTTAGATTTGGTGAAAGTACTAGTTCCCTCCGGGCAATTTACTTCACGATTCCTAGAAGGTAATAAGCTTTGAGCTCTGCTGCGTTGAAAGTCAGATTGTAATATCGTGTGAGTTCGTCTGTATACAATTCGTGGTGAAAGTCAGTTTATTTTGTTTGAGTGTATTAACTGTGGGCAAAGTCAGATTGTGAATGGCAAAGTGGGTTTATACAAGCTTTCCTCATCCGTCTTAGTGATTTTTTCCCGCAAATGGGAAGTGTCGCTTGCAGTTTTGTATAATTTGCACTACTGAGTCTCTAGTGCAATGGGGAAGGTCACATTCACAGAGAAAAAAATTTTTCAAAAATGGATTTAAATTGAAATTGTTGAACTAACTACGAACAAGAAAATGAAATGACAAGAAAACACAGGCTGACAAAAAAAGCTGCCGTCTGTTTACTGCGATATTTTTGATGAACTGTGTGTCACTAAGGATCGTAGCCTTCGACTCGGTTTAAGCCCTTCGAATGTTAAAATTCGTATCGTATATCGTATATATTCCCTTAGTCTTCATGCCAGTTTAAGTCAAAAAAATACTTTGGCTATATTTTAAATTTCAAAAAATTTTCATATAAAAGTAGTAAACCTATTTTAAAATCTCCTGAAGACTATCATTTAAAAGTTTAAACCTTCAAATAGTTTAAACTAGGTTGGAGACGATGAGCCTAAGTATTCTTAAAAAAAGTACATTCTCAAAAAAATTCTATCAGCTCCGGTTTTCGAGAAAATCGTTTGACAATTTTTCAACACCATTGCATTTTTATACCCAACGTAAGGAGGGTATACTAGTTTGCGCAAATCTTGTAACAGCCAGAACTAAGCTCCGTAGATATAGACATATATGTATATATTCTTGATCAGGGTAAAAAACTGAATTGATTTAGACATGTCCGTCTGTCCGTCCGTCCGTCTGTCTGTCCATCCGTCCGACTGTCCGTCTGAACGTGGTTGCCGTCCTCCTCGAGCCACGCCCACAAATGAGTGTTTATCGTAACTTCCGAAGTAAAAGGCGTAGAAGCTTCAAATTCGCAACATAGGTTGACCAAGGCCAATGAAAGTTGTAGGAAATCAATTTATGTGGCCTGCTCACAGCCACGCCCACAAATGGAGAGACAAAACATAGTGCGCCAATAATGTTGGGACGCTGGGTATTTCAAAGTCATGTGTTACGAGACTGGTTTGCCTCAACTGTGGGTCAGAGTGTGATTCCTTGAAATTTGCTTAGCAATGCACTAAGCTTTCCCTTAAGAATTCACTCGTTTGGTTTATATTAAGGTGTTTCACCGAAATACGAATTGCATACAACCAGCACTTGGAACTGGGTAGACAATGATCTGCTTAAGAAGTAAACACCTTGAATTCAAATAGATAACTTCTTAATTTATTAACTGAGTTCATTGCTTTAATACTATTTTTATGCTGATTATTACAATTTGGTGTTTAAAAAATAAATATTAGAATATGTTACAAAACACAAACAAAAAGACGAATTTCTGGACGCATACACAACAATGCAAAGCGTGAGAATCTAAGTCGGCAAAAGTGAAAAGCATCAAACTTCAACAAGCCTGCAATCCCATAGCAATCGTATGCATACTCTGTCTATTTGAAACCGAGAAGAACTGATAAACGAGCATTGTGCCAAAGGCAGAAGGCACAAGTGCCGTGCTTCCAGGCATAGCTATGCCTGCATGGAACATATGAGACGGAGTGCAATAAACAAAACAAAAGATCGTGCATTACGACAAAATATCAAAAGCGAAGTGTGTATGAATCACACGCCTGATTTGAATTACAGAATGTATGTGAAGAAACTGAACATGCTACCGGCAGTTGATCTTTGATCAAAGTAGTTTTTTGACGTAAACTGGCATGAAGACTAGGGTTACCAGATCCTGAAAGTGCTAAAGCAGTACATTTCAATTCTTTTCCAAAAAAAAGCAGTACATTTCGGAAAAAAGAAGTACATTTTTTGCACAAAATGCAGTTTTATTTTACTAATAAATAACAAAAATAACATCTTTCATAGCAAAATTAAACTAAACTCATTCTAGTTTTTTATTTTGTAAGCGTCGCCCACTATAAAAATGACATTTTTTACGTCTCTGTCATTTTCAATTGGCTGTGGTCGTGTACTACACGAAACTGCTCAAAACCGCCCAATTTTTCAGAAAACTGTTCCCGAACTACACGACTGTGCAAATGAGAGATTTTGACAGAAGAAGACGCCCAAGTACTCTGTCAAAATTTCTCTCATTTGCACAATCGCTAAGTACGGGAACAGTTTTCAGTGAAATTGGGCTGTTTTGCACAGCTTCTTGTTGTACGGGAACATACCTATACAGCCTCTTCGGGAATTCTAATTCCGCCCGATTTTTTTCAATCTCCTCTTTTCACCTATCGGGAAAGCAGGCGGGAAAAATTTTTCACTTTGCAAAAATTTCCGTCTATCGACAACACATTTTCCGGAGAAAATCTTATGTGTCGAATCAAATTTTTTCCACTTTTTTTTGAGGCAAACTGAAGCGGAAAAAATTAGTCAGATAATTTTTTGTTTTAATGACCCAAATAAGGCAAATTCTTTAATTATTTTAGGAGTAAATCCAATAAATACTATAACGCCGGTTTATTGAGTCTAAATTACCGCTGAAATCGAACATTAAACTTGTTATTTGAATATCCAACCATAGCTGTTCACTTAACTAACATAGATTCGTGCAACTCTAACTGATTGGGCGCATGCCTCAAGCGTCACCGGACAAGTCGATGCTCCGATATTATATAAATATGTATTATATTATATATGATATTCTGTGCATTTTAAATTTTAAAAAATCTTTTGGACTTTGACAAAAAAATTTGGTTATATTTAAAAAAATTTCATTTCTTATCTTTTTCAACGCATTTCAAACTGTACTATTTTTGAATTTCGAAGTTAAACGAAATCCGGGTGAGTTTATTGATAGGCGGATTTTTTCGGGCGGATCAAAATTTTCGTGTGCATTTTTTTTCATCTATAATTCCCGATAAGGCTGATTATCTTCTCCATTTTCTGTTTTTAAAAAGTTACACACAGCAATTTTTCATTGGCAATTTTCGCGTCTTGCAAAACAGGCAAGGAGAACTCAAATTAATTCTCCCCTTAATTTAATTCCCTATCGATTTTAAAAAGCAATACAATGAAGTACGAAATGAAAATACAGTACATTTTGGGATTTATTTTTTTGGGAGTACAACGCAGTACAACGCTTCAAAAAGCAGTACGTTTACTCCAAAAAACAGTACGTCTGGCAACCCTAATGAAGACTAAGGGAATATATACGAGAATTTGAACATTCGAAGCGCTTAAACCGAGTCGAAGGCTACGATCCTTAGTGACACACAGTTCATCAAAAATATCGCAGTAAACAGACGGCAGCTTTTTTTGTCAGCCTGTGTTTTCTTGTCATTTCATTTTCTTGTTCGTAGTTAGTTCAACAATTTCAATTTAAATCCATTTTTGAAAAAATTTTTTCTCTGTGAATGTGACCTTCCCCATTGCACTAGAGACTCAGTAGTGCAAATTATACAAAACTGCAAGCGACACTTCCCATTTGCGGGAAAAAATCACTAAGACGGATGAGGAAAGCTTGTATAAACCCACTTTGCCATTCACAATCTGACTTTGCCCACAGTTAATACACTCAAACAAAATAAACTGACTTTCACCACGAATTGTATACAGACGAACTCACACATCGATATTACAATCTGACTTTCAACGCAGCAGAGCTCAAAGCTTATTACCTTCTAGGAATCGTGAAGTAAATTGCCCGGAGGGAACTAGTACTTTCACCAAATCTAAAGAACTAGTGCAAAGAGGGGTAGCGCTCCGTATAAAGCTTCGACAGGTATTGCATGGAAAAATGGTTTTTCGTGTCAGTAATCAGAGTTGTCATTATCTAGCTGCTGCAAAGAGCGTTGGCACTCCAAAATTAAAAATTTAATCTTTCTTTATATATTACAAATATTTTTGTAAATAAAACAAACACCAAAAAAAAATCTGTGTCTTTTAAATATTGCTCAAAAAAATTAAAAATAAAAATAAAAAACCAACAAAAACCACAAATTGTGGTGAATAATCTTTCAAAGAGAAATAGTGTTTTACTGTACCCAATTTTTCCAATTTCTTCCCAAGTCACTACAAAATCGTTAGTTCAAGTGCCAAAGTGGTGATTTTAAGCCCACACGGAATGTTAATTTTGTACAGAATAATATATAAGCAGGGGTATAAAGAAGAACCAGTACTGGTGGAATTAAAACTAGTAAAACGCTAGAACTTAACTACTCATACTTCCTGCAGAGCTGTTGAACTGTTCACCACAGCAGTCGTTTACAAAACTCTCTTTTTCAGTCGCACTGATGTAAATTGTTTCTGTTGTCTTCAATCCTACACCATCTTATCATACCCACAAGCAAATTCAACAAAATTTGACAGTGTCGCTTGTAGTATTGTATGTTGCAAATGTTTCCATATGGTACCAAAATCACGACCTCGTCAGTAGTTCTTGGGTCTACTGTTAACATGCAATGAGCTTTAAATGGTAAATGTCTATAGCGCAAATCATTGCGACGGGTTGAGATGGTCAGTAGTACCGTTGACACGGTCTGTGGAGAAAGAGTTAAGATTCACTACTGACTTTTCCAACAGGGTTGTCTAATACAAGTGTCTGGTTTTCGCCGTAGCCGCTATGGAGGCGAACCCTTCATCGAACCGATTTAACGAAACCCTTCGCTCTCTCGCGTTCAACAGTTGGACCTCCAGCGACGACGACACAGTCTTCGATAAGTTTTTCATTAGAACGCGCTTTACCGCTCCGCAACTAAATCAAATCGCGAACTTAAAATACCTACTCATAAAAGTTAAGTGAATAAAAAATCCCGAAAAGCAAAACAAAAACGAAAAATAAAAGAAAGAAAAACAAAATTTGAACTTATTTTTCGCCAAGAAGGCAACCCCCTTTTTCTATTTAATCGTCGGTGAATTTACCTTTCTGTTTTAACTTAAAATGGGCCAAGAAGGCAAATATCAGTTAAAAACCAACTCTCAAAACTTTATTCGCATCACGCAATTGCCGGCAAATTATACCACATCACGACCTAACGGGCCATCCAAAAATCAACAAGCCCTCTACGGTTACCCGCAATCGCGTACCTGTACAGGTAAGCCTCCTCCTTGTTGTCCCTCACACTAACATTTGGCGATCCCGTGCCAGGAGCCTGGAATCAGTTTCTGGAGGACCAATATTTGTGGGAAGTGGAAAAGTTCGCCACGTGCATCACGCCTGTGACCTTCATTCTCCCTGTTGTAATTTCAAGAGCACTTACTTACGGTCAAAGCGCGTGCAGCGTATCACCACTAATAAAATAAAATATAGACATTCCATTTCATACAACCAAATGTAGCCTATCAAAACTATGCCAATAGCTCCCATCCAACTTAAACATAACTCGCAACTGCTTTCAAACCGATTTCTTAGGTCAGAAAGTGGTTGATCATACCAGAAATTTTGTTTGGACACTAATCAAATAATATATAGATGTCTCACGCTGAACAAAAAATTGGCCGCTAGCGATACTGAGCTCTACCTCCCAGCGAAAGAAATCTAGCAATCGGAAAAATTCGGCTGTGTGAGACCAACAACAACATAGTGACCTAGCGACTAGTGATCTAATTGTCATTTTTTCGTTCCCTTCAGTTGAGAAGCCGACTCCCTCGGCCGGCCAGCGAATTGTTTTTCTTTTTCGGTTCTCTGAAAGTCTTTGGGAATCGGTTTTCTTTCTTTGCTCCATATATCAACCGCCCTTGGTGTTCATGCGTGTAGATTTATGTATATGCAGACAACCATATTTATTTCGTAGATTAGTTTCGCCATCTAGTGCCGAAACTTCCTATCAATCACGTTAAGAAATAGCGAGCGCACATCGAACATACACCGATCGAACGTGCATTCTTGAGACAAGGGCTATAAGAATTGCAAGACGTGTTTGTATGTCGGCTCCATTGTTTGATGGTCTGTAAGGTCTCCGTGCATATAGGCATACAACGTCACAAAAATATATTCTGCAATGCCTGCGCTCTGCTAACAGTCTGTGCATGCAACTGTTGTGATTGAAATTCGAAAATCTTTATCGAAATTTTTTGCGAACAATTAAATTATTTCAACTTGAATATTATTCCGATTTTATTGAATTCTATTGACACAATTTGATTTTCTGTCCTTGAATTTAGGGTAACAGGAAGCTTGTGGGATATTTCGAAAGTGAAAGTCCATAACCAGTGCGCTACGACAGGCATTGACCGAAAATTTGTGCAAACTCGACTCTTACGGAGTTGATCAGATTTCATAGGTTGTGAAAAATAAATTCTTAATCTTCAAGCGCAGCGGCCGCCGCTAAACAATTCAAAGAGATGAAGACGCATTGTTGCAATCTCGATTTCCCAATAATTTTCTGCGATCATCATGGCGTCCAATTGTTATTTTAACTTCCAGCTAGAGAATCTCAAGTGTTTGTGCCTTTATGCGGCTGGCTGTGATCCAGGGACTTCGTCGGAGTCGCTGCTGGAGATCGTTGCGGAGGACATCAAGACCGCTTGGCAACGCGTCAACAATGCCTTCAGTGTAGCTTGTGAAAGAGGTGTATGGAGTGTTAGAGTCGTCGCACGTGCGCGGATCGCTTTGGACGAATTTCAACAACTCCAAGCACAACTCCACATTATACTATGGGGAAAAAAGCAATCATGTTCTTTTCATCAAGAGCCTCCGTCCTGGGAAGATGTCAATGCTGTCATCAGACGCCGATGTAATGCTCATGAGTGTCATTCCAAATTCACACAATTTAAAGCTCCAACTGCAGTCTTCAAGCAAATGGATTCTTCAAAACACGAGTTCCTTACTCAAAATCGAACTGCGGAACCGCGTACTTTACGCAGCGGCAAGCATCATCGGCCATCGGTCACGTTTCTTCATACCCATTGACATCTCCCCAGGAGATGGGCCCGTCGCCGATGAGCCAACAGGCGCATATTTTTGCGGAACCGAAGACTTTGAACTCCCTGAGCATCCCCCCCCCCCCCCCCCCCCCAAGTGACCGGCACACGTCTCCGTCACGCAAAATCAGGTGCTGTTGCCCACGGCCATCGCACGTATCTCACTATTGGATCAGGGCTCACAAAGGACATTTATTACTGAACAATTATAGCAGGAGTTAAATTTACCAACATCGCCGAGCTCCGCGTGCAAGCAAGAGATCGACGCCGTTCTTCTTGCAAACCTGACAATCCGGCTTCCAGCCAAAAGGGACTTTAATCGGGATCCTAGACACATTTCATCGCTTGAGCTCGCCAATACGCATTTTGTGAATCCTGGCGGAATCGACACGATCATCGGCTCTTATGTTCTGCCTATATCGTTATTTTTTTGAGTCAAAATAAATATCAAAGGCAGTTTTCTTGCACCACATTCTCTAATCGGATGGCCTGTCAGTGGGCCCATCGCCAGTAAAACCATCGAAGATTTCACGACGCACGTCTCTTCTGGAGGAAATCATGAGTTTCTTCACGAGTCGCTCAAATCATTCCGGGAATAAGAAGGATTTTCCAATTATCCACCCGACACCACGGTAAATCTCAACGGCGAAGAAGTTCATCACCAAACGACGTGTGGCATCCAAGAATCTGTCTTTCAACAGCCGCTCCACGAGCTGCTCAAGGTTATTTTGGGGCACGAAGTTATGAATCATGTTCCCAAGCCATTTGATCAAGGAGGAGGGCTCTCCACTGTCATCAGGGGAGCAGAGGTGCCACTGACGTCACTTTCGCTTTCTGATACGCTCCGTACGTATTATCATCAAAGCGTCACCGCTCACTGGCACTTCCAAAATTTTCGCAACACCCTCCCTGCTCCTTTTTTCCCTTTTGCCTATCCGATGCCCAAGGTCGCCCCTGCATCCACCAAGTGACGGGCACCAGCACACTCGCACGGCAACCGAAAGGGCCCTAGTCCATGCGATGCTGCAGGAAGTCCGCAATCACCTGCTGAGCAGAGAAAGATAAGCAGGACGTATTTATTGCGTAGCGCAAGGCGGGCAGTATGTCCGTTTTTCGCCGAAGCCGCTATGGGGACGAGCGTTTAATCGAACCGATTTAACGAAACCCTTTGCTCTCTTGCGTTCAACAGTTCGACCTCCAGCGACGACGGCTCTATCTTCGGTCAGTTTTTGATTTAAACGCGCTTTGCCGCTCCGTAACTAAATCAAATCGCCAACTAAATATACGAACCCATAAAAGTTAAGTGAACAAAAAATCCCGAAAAGAAGAACAAAAACAATAAAAAAAAAGTAAAAAACTAAATTTTAAAAACTACATTTTCGCCAAGAAGGCAACCCCCTTTGTTTATTTAATCGTCGGTGAATTCAACTTTCTGTTTTAACTTAAAGAGGACCAACAAGGCAATTATCAGTTAAAAATCAACTCTCAAATATTTATTTACGTCGCGCAATCGCCGGCAAATTAAACCACACCACGACCTAACGGACGATCCAAAAATCAACAATCACTCCACGGTTACCAGCAATCAGAGGTATGTCTTCTCCTTTTGGTCCCTCACACAAACAGTAAGCAAACGCAGCACACAATACGCGGAAAGCTTTTTCATGCCTAGGTCTTGAATATGTGACCAACAAGTTCTTTGAACTTGTTGGTGGCTTCTAGCAGATCTCTTCGTCTTATTTAATGATCCTAAGGCACTATTTGGTGAACTTTTTCGATGTTATAATCAGTGGTTGCAGCTATTGAACGTCCCGAACGCTCATCTACTCTCAAGCTTTTACGGCCAATAACAACTGAGCGTCCATAATCCCTGAAATTTTGGTGAGTACTTGTCAACAGACGCACAATCTTCTGAAAGAGTTTTTAGTAAAAAACTCCAAAACTCCAGAGTTCACCAAAAAATTAAAACAAGAAAACATAAACGAGGATGAAGAAATCGTGTCATTCGACGTAAAAACACTATACCCGAGCGTCAACGTAAAAGAAGCTATAAGGATCCTAGATGAAGAACTATTAAAGAATAAACTAAACAAAGTCAAAGTTACCAACCTCATTCGACTAGCGCAGCTATGCATGGAAGAAAACTACTTCACATTCACTGGAAAATTCTACAAACAGACAAAAGGAGCACCAATGGGGAATCCACTGTCATCACTTTTGTGCGAGCTTTTGATGAACAAATTATAGTTCAAGTTAAAGGAAAACAATGAAATACCAAGAGTATGGATAAGATACGTAGTGTTGTGTGTACTGGGGAGAAGGACCTCTAGTAAAGCGCCAACAAAGGATTCCGTTGAATAAAACACTTTTTACTCCTTTTCCATAGGTGTTTCTTTATTAAAGTCTTTTATTGATGTTTACAGGTTCTACTCTATCTTACTTTACTGCCCTAATCCCTAGCTACACTGAGATCCACACTTTGTCGTCCTGGCTCGTAAGTAGTTGCGACAAAGTTGAGATCTGATTAGACTTTCGATTCCAAACTGCAAGTCCTCGTCCGTAGATCGAAGCTCCGCTTAAATAGATCAATATTGCCGATCTAGCAATATTGGATATTGATTGATTTCATAAGTATGACTTCGAACTTCCCCTGCCGGTGTGCATACGTTGCGCTTGTTGTTGTTGCACCTGGCTCTTGTTGTTCTGTTGACCGGCTTGTAACTTCTGGCGTACGTTGCGTTGATTGCCCTTCTCGATCGCCTGTTGTTGTTGTTGCCAATAGATTTATTGCTGTGTTTCTATTGTTGACGTAGGTCTGCCTTTGAAGACGTTGAACCGCTTATGCCGTTGCTTATTGCTGACTTGCTTGCTCGAGGTCTTTCGTCTTTTCCCCCGCTTGCCTTTTCCTCTGGCCGGCGTTGTGCCAAGTTTTGGTGCCGGCGATCGGTATGATTGTTTACGTAATTGTTCTCAGTAGTCGAGTTCTAATATTGTTGTTGTTCTTGCTGAAGGGTGTCGGATTTCGAGCTTGGTGCTGTGTCGTCGAACTCCTCTGCTGCGATTTTATTGTTTTTACATGTTTTGGCACTATTCCCGCTTAGAGCTGGTTGCGTGACGCTAGAGTGTGACGTGGCGCTTTTCGACTCACAACAGTAGACGACGTTTTGGCCATCGTAAAAAGAGGAAAAGTACAAGAAAAACTGGAACAACTAAACAAAACACACAAAAACATTGTGTTCACGTACGAAGAAGAAAAAGACGGAAGCTTACCTTTTCTGGATATACTTTTGTCACGTTAAAATAGGTCCTTCGAATTCGAAACTTACAGGAAACCAACAGATACAAAACGCGTCATCCCCAACAACTCAAATCACTCTCCACAACAGAAGATGGCTTCTTTCCACCATATGGTCACAACATGAATAGAATGGTCACACTACCATTATCCAAAGAGGCCAAAGAAAAAGAGACACAATACGTTCAAGAAGTAGCAGAGATCAATGCTTACAGCCAAAACAGCATCAACAGAATTATCGAGAAGAAAACCAGACAACTTGAACATAAAAATCTCACCACATTAACAGTAGATACACTAAAAGTGAAGAAAGAAGCCATACATACAACATACAATAACATTATCTCCAGAGGACTAAAACACAAATTAAAAAAGTTCAACATCGAATTAGTCTACACTAGCGTACCAAACCAGATAGCATCAAAATTGAAGTCCACGAAAGACCCTATCGACAAGCTCGAAAAATCAGGAGTCTATAGAATAAACTGCGGCACATGCAACAAAATATACATCGGACAAACGAAGAGGCCTATTTCAGTGAGATTCTTGGAACACATTAAAGAAGCAAGGAATACATCTAGAAAAGGTGAAAGTCAAACGAGATCGAACTTCGCAAAACACATACTAGAGGAGAAACATAGTATCGACATCAATAACATAGAAATTATCAAAAACATGAAGGAACACTGGAAACTTGAAGCAGCTGAAAGCGTCGAAATAAACAAACCACCAACCACCTGCATTAATGAATTGAGATAGACGAAATATATCTTCGTGGCTGTTCAAATACCTGACCAAACACTAAGCATAAAAATCCTGATAGAAACAAACAAGGCCATAAAAACGAAAACTGAAAAGTAAAAATCAACTCCATAAAAAAATCAGACCTTTCACCCAAGAAAATTGTACCTGCTACCGGAACAGACGAAGAACTAACAAAGCCCAAAAACTAAGAAAATATGCCAAGCACTTACCTGCTACCTGCCGTCACCCAACCACCAAAACCCACCCCAATTAGGCTACCAATTAAGAATAAATAGTACTAAAAGTCAAAGATGTATTTAGAATTAGGAATCATCCTGATGAAGGCGGAAGCGAATTCGCCGAAAAACGTAAAGATATGTGGAAGATCCACATCAAGAAAACATTCAAATTCGGATTTATTAAAATGTCTAGCAGTCAAATTTTCTGAATGGAAAGTTTTCCTTATTTTAAAATTGTAAGAAAAAGATCATTCGGGTTTTCCACTAAAAATAAAAAACTTAATTCTTAATTGTATTCTGATAAGAATCGTGTTTCCTTTGAACTTGAAAACTAAGGATCCTTACGTCCTTCTTACCTTACGACGTTCTTAGTCCTTCAGAAAATTTCGCTAAAGATATATACAAAATAAAGCGATTGAAATAAAAGTGAAAATTCCGAATCAATGTATTACTTAAAAGTTTTCAACGTAACAGACTCGAAAAAAATATAATATCGTAATTTAATGTTTTGCGAACATTTTATTCTTTGTGAAAGTGATTAGTTAATGTGAAAGTTAAGTTAAACTTTATAATAAATTTTCATTAAAGTTTTAAAAAAACGTCAATTTTAACTAATTGTCCATAAATAAATACTAATATTAAAGAAGAAGGTATTAACTATGTTTTAAAGTAATTTAAATGTCTTTAGTTTCGTGCATATAGGACTGTAGGTCTAACTCTTCTTCTTCCTAATCCCTGCAATGTGTTAGAGCTACGCTGCTTCAACATATGCATATAGCACGAGGAAAAGAGAAGCATGCTATGGCAGCGAAATCTTTAGCCCTGCTGTGGTGAAATGCATTGCCACTTTTATTTTTAATTTTGGGCAATTTTCGAGTACATTACATATAAAATATCTACCAAACTCATAAAATGCCATGAAAAGCTTGAAAAACATAAAACTAATCAAGGATTTGCAATATTAAGGAGAAATAGAAATTGTTCTTTTAGTCCTACCTTGTGCACATATCTTTTTGATCACACTGTTTCGGCAAAAATGCTAAATTCAATGTACAATCTAATTCGTAGCCGTAGTCAAAAATGTATGTCAATTTATTACAAAATGAAAACATTCGTGCATATTAAGCAAAAACATATCGTTATACATTTAATAAAGTTTCAATTATCAACTTTTCAAGCAATATAAAAAACCGAGCCGACGCCGTGTTTCTTTGATAATTTTCTCGCAAGTGGCATCATAGTGCCACTTTGTGTCTACCCGTATTGTTGTTGGTAGCTTTCTGGTGAATTTCTCGAAAGAGTTGAATTTCTATTCCTACTTAAGGTTTTTGTTGGTAGCTTTTTGGTGAATTTCCCCAATTTGTTGAATTTCCTATACCTGCCTAATGGTGGATTTTCCCATCGCGGCAGAGGCTTTTCGACGTCGACAGTTAGACCTACAGTCCTACATGGTTTCGTGTGTTTATTTTTCAAAAATAATATTTTCCCAGTGCCATTGTGAATGCTCAATCATCTATGTGTTTCAATTTTACCTAAAGTTTTAGTTATGTTCCCTCGTGATTCTTTTATTGAGATTTTTTCCCTTACGTTAGTCAACTTTTAAAGATTATATACTATAAATTTCAGCTGCCACCTTGCGCAACTCTTTGTGCCATCTCTCGCAGAGCAAACCCGGCAAACATTTACCCTTTCTAAACAACTGGAAGTAATTGGCGCCCGCAAATAAAAGGTTTGGAAAAACTGTTCCAATTATTGGAATTCATTTGGAATTCAACACAAAACAAACAATATTGGAATTCTTAAGTAGATACTAATATAACATTTAAATAATATTTGAAAACTAAGAGGAATAGCTTTCATCAAAACATTAATGCAAAAATAAAAAATTTTATGCATTACGTTTCTGACGACCGGATAGGATCTTAAATTTATAACTGCCAACTTCCTTTCTCCCCTCTTAGTGGATCAAATTTTACCTCAGATATCTTTTCTACGTTAAAATTTTTCCTCAGCCTTTTGTCGCCCGTGACAGGAATCAAACTTGAGCACTGCTGGTCGCAATTCGCAACACTCTTCAGTACGCTACCGAGAGATCTCATTCACGAGTGGTACATTTAATATATTTACATTCGAAAAAATCTAGCTGTATACGCCTCCTATGAATGTACGATATCTATATAACATATATATTATTTGGGGTGGATTGGAGAAGTTATTGAGAAATTAAACGTTTCCAAAACACATTTAGAAAGCGTTTGGGAAATGTTTGCGAATTTAATATAGCCTATATATGATTGGAAAAAGTTTGGAAATTTTCTTATCGTCAAACACGACCCCGACGCCACGTTCAGTGTTGAAAGTAAGAAAGAGATGTCATTTTCACGTTTGAAAGTAAGAAAGAGATGCACAAAGCGTATCGCACAAAATCTCTTACCTTTCCCGTACCTCGTCTCTCCAACAAACTAGCGAGTTGCGTAACTAAAATTGCCTAGTGTAGAAGGCCTTGTTGCGGTGTTGCGTTTCGTGTTGCGTTTCGTGTTGCTGTGTAATAATTTGTGTGTAACTAAATGTTTTTGTTGTTGTTGCTCTTTTAATTCGATTTAATTTTTTGCAATATTTATAAACATCTATTACTAATTAAAATAATTACGAAATTCTTATTTCGTATTGTTTGAATACTAGCACTATGGTCCCAAGTTCAATTTTTTTGGCATAAACTAAAAAAAATTTTTTCGCGTTTTTAAAGGCCGGTAGATTTTATTAATAAAGATACCCTTATTACGTAGAATACAAAAAACTAAACTTTAAAATTAACTAAAATAAAAATAAGCTTTAGATGGAAGCCTTGTTCTTTATTTAGGCTGTCAAAGTTGGCGCTTTGAAATCAGAAATAAAACAATGGACAGCTGAGATAAATATTGTTTTTACAAATCATGTATTAAATAAAAAAACAACAGAAATTCACTAACTAAAATAATAATGTAAAACAATAAAAAGGTTTGCGCAGCACAAAAAAATTTAATAAAAATATATTTTTTGTAAAATACTTTCAAAAAATAGTGATTTGTACAATATGTTCTTAGAGTTAAAAAAAGCTATAAGTGTTTATTCTGTGGAGAATAAGTTGTTGTATTGCGCTGTATTTTTATAAAAATTCAATGTGAGGTAAAACAATGTTCTCTTTTAAATGGTATATGGGGCATTCTTTTATAAACCGAACAAAAAAAGGGAAAAAATGAAATTAGGTCTTTCGAATTGCGCAAATTTTTTGGTACAGCTTCTAGACATGAAACTATTCAACATGTAGTGCAAAATTTTTCTCGAAATGCATTATTCACGGAAGACCGTTACTTTAAAGTTGCTGAAAATCTGATTTTTTTTTAAATTATCTGATTTTAAAAACCTTATATCTCCTATTCCACTTGGCCGATTTGACTCGGACTTTCACCTCTTGATAGATAATTTTATGCGCTTTAAATCTGCGTTCATATTTTTGGCATATGTTTTATAAAACACATAGAAAAATGCAGTTGAATTTTTAAAATTCACTTTTGGAGCAGGCGCCCCAAAAATAATATATTTTTTCCAACACCATTGTGTGCGCCATAATTTTTTCCTTAATATAAACTTTTTTCTAGAATAGCGTTTTTTGTTATTTGAAAGTTATTAACCATTTTATAACGTGAAATCTGTAATTCCTTAAAACATATTCGAAGAAAATTTCATTAATTTGAAATCTCGCAATCGAGGTGGCTATGTATTTTTATTTAGGGAGTTATACTTGTTATTTCAAATCATACAAGCCTCTTTCCTGCTTTAAATTAAAGTTTGCAAATAACGCGAAATCTTTGTATAATGTCAAACGCAAGTTCAGGTTTAAGTGATGGATTAGGAGGTACTTTGAAAAGATTAGCTGCAAGAGCTAGTCTCCAACGAATTTCAAATCCCATTCAAACGCCCAAACAGTTATTCTTATGGGCAACAGAGTCGCTCCCTAATATAAGGTCAAAATATGTTTCGAATGAAGAATACCACGAGGCAGAACGAAAACTCGAATCGAGGTTCAAAAATGCAAAACCGGTAAAAGGGACGATGAAGTTTCATTGTTACATTCCTATTGGTATAAATAAAGTTCAAGCCAAGGAGTTTTCTCTGCAAAACGATTCCTATGCCACTGTATTTAAAGTCATACAATAAAAAGATAAAAAACTAATTACGCGTACTTTATATCTAATTAATTCATCAAAAGTATAATAAGAAGATAGGCAGGTGTACAAAAATTTCGCGTTATTTGCAAACGTTAATTTAAAGCAGGAAACAGGCTTGTATGATTTGAAATAACAAGTATAACTCCCTAAATAAAATAACATAGCCACCTCGATTGCGAGATTTAAAATTAATGAAATTTTCTTCGAATATGTTTTAAGGAATTACAGATTTCACGTTATAAAATGGTTAATAACTTTCAAATAACAAAAAACGCTATTCTAGAAAAAAGTTAATATTAAGGAAAAAATTATGGCGCACACAATGGTGTTGGAAAAAATATGTTATTTTTGGGGCGCCTGCTGCAAAAGTGAATTTTAAAAATTCAACTGCATTTTTCTATGTGTTTTATTCAACATATGCCAAAAATATGAACGCAGATTTAAAGCGCATAAAATTATCTATCAAGAGGTGAAAATCCGAGTCAAATTGGCCAAGTGGAACAGGAGATATAAGGTTTTTAAAATCAGATAATTTAACAAAAAATCAGATTTTCAGCAACTTTAAAGTAACGGTCTTCCGTGAATAATGCATTTCGAGAAAAATTTTGTACTGCATATTGAATAGCTTCATTTGTAGAAACTGTAAAAAACTTTTTGGAGCAATCGGGGATATTCAGTCCAAAAATGTGTTCGATTTGTAAAAGAATGACTCATATGTAACTTTTGCCCCAATGTTCTTAATTTTTAGCCACCGTTCAATTGCAAATTGAAGAAAAAGTTCAAGTTTTGCTGGGTGGGCGGTATGTGGTGGGCCAAAAAATGCCAAAAAATTGGATTTGGGACCATAGTGCATAGGGAGGAAGTGGGTGATAGGGCATGAGTATGGAAGCACCTACCATAGTGATTGAATCAATATCTAATTCTTATGTTTTTATTATGCCGCGACAAAAATTTCATGTCGATATTTCTAACAACATTTTTGGCCACCGACTCAACACAATGCGGGCCACTGTGCGCTGGTTTGGTTTCAAAACCGTTATATTTACCTTTTTGAATCGCGGTTTTTGTTCGGCTTATACGGTTCAGCGAATTGGATTTTCTTCTTAAATAAAAGACGTTTAGAGCCAATATCTCCAAAGGCAATTCAGTTTAATCATTTGAAATTAACTGCGCATTTAATTTTCATCCCATTTCACCAAATACAAAATTTAATAACGCGGCACTGCCTTCTATTTTTAGTGCAACACTTATAGGCTTTTCAGACTATGAATTTAAAATCTGAATTTAGCTCCTTAAGTTGAATTTATCAAAAACCCTTTCAGACTGTCCGTTTCTGAATTTACGACTTCAAACAGATGTTTTTTGTTTTGGATTGATTTTCGAACAACTTTTCACAGTCTGGAGCAATTGTTTCATGCAAAAGCTGCAAAATGGAAAATGACCAGAAAAAAATGTTAAGCATGTTATTGTTGAGACGTCACAAATTGCAAAAAATGAAAGCAACCGGAATGGTGTTAATAATTAGCTTGCTAACATCAATTTTGAACAACATTCAACATGCTGCAATTCTATTCAGCAGTCAAAACACGCTTTTGAATATTACCCAGCAAGCAATATGAGCGCTTTCGGATACTGTTTTCGGACAGAGATAAAATTGCTTTCACCCTACTAATGAAGATTTTTCTGAGCCCGTGCTTAAAGAGGATTTCCGGATGATCCGAAAAAAGCTCCATTTTATGTGTTTACTCATAAAACGGTCTTACATTAGGCTCTTTTCAGACGTGTGATTCGGAGCGCTCCGAAATTTGCTTGCTGGGTAATTTCAAATCAAAATACAAACAGCTGACTTCAACGTTCAAGGTTGGAAAAAAGGGAGTAAAAGGTAAGGGTTGCAGCAACGAATGCCTAAACTCATGAGTTTATTTCTGAGTTTAAAGACCCTAAACTCAGTTTAAACTCACTACTAAAGCCTACTTAAGGTACTAAAATCAGTTTAACGCAATAGTCTGGAAACCATATTAGCTAATCCAAACAAAATATTCGGCCACATTAAGGCCCCTATTATGAATGGCGACTGTCAACAAAGTTGATAGTTGATACTTTTTGTACGGGCCATAAAGTCGTTCGTCGCAGGTGGACGAAGTTGATACTTTTGAAATAAGTAAAGACAAGCATGGTCTACAATGTAAATAAGTTTCAACTGTGTCCACCTGCGACGAACGACTTTATGGCCCGTACAAAAAGTATCAACTATCAACTTTGTTGACAGTCGCCATTCATAATAGGGGCCTAAATGTTTGTTGTTTGTGTAGGCTTCAAAATTGTTTATTTTGAATGCTTGATAACATAAATGTTTTTGATTCTTCGATAGAATTGCTTAAAAATGTTTGTTTTATTTAGTTAGGGTAAATATTTGCTGGGTTAATCTTCATAGGGAAAGTGTCTTCCTGAATCTGCTGTTTTCATTAAGAATACACAGAGTTACATAAACTCTATTTAAGTGCCTGATATGGGACACTTAGGCCCGATATTACAGTGCACACATATGGTCTCCTTAGCACTTTAGTAGTGCTTAAGTCTGTAAGGGATTTTAACAGTACAAAGTTTAAGTACTCCTTAAATAAGTTTTCAAATTAATTTAATGAAGTTATTTAAAGTTATTTTACGAATTTGGAAAAATATAGGCAAAAATACATGATTTTAAGATGTTGCCTACCAAAAACAATTTTCGTAAGTTTTGGATAAAATTTGACAGTTAAAACACTTCACACTTAAGGTGTTCTTAAGTCTTCAAGCTGCTTAACTTAAGCGAGCCTTAAGTATGCTCTGCAATATCGGGTCTTAAGTACGAGATGCGATTTAGGATGGTGCAACTGAAATCTGTGCTGAAACCACGATTCGTGTTTAAACATGCTTGGTGAAATTGGCTCTAAATGAGTAATACATAACAATATTTCCATAAGCTAAGTAATTCTTAAGCCTAACTTAAATTTTGGGGAAAATAACATACAGCGTGGTTACATTTTTGAAACATATTTTGTAACACTGAGTGAATACAATTGAACTAAAATAAAGCATTATAATTGGAAATTGAAACAGAGGACCTTTTTCTGCTCAGCTCATTCCTTGACTATAACAAGGTATTCTGTTACTTGCAATAAACGCCAAAAATAAGTAATACAAGGCATTTTCGGACCTTAAAATGGCGATAATTACAAACTTCGACTGTCTCAGGGCGATCGCTTTAAAATCTCTGGCCGAAAGCATGCCGCGCAGAATTTTTGAGCTTATTCAAAAGAAATGAGAACTAATATGTTATTAAAATGGGGCATTTCACAGAAAATGATACTTTTGTCCGGTACAATCAGACAAAAACATATATAATTACTCCAAAATTTTTAAAAGGGTACCTTATAGCCTGCTAAATATCTAAATATGAGTGCATTAAAGAACCTTTTTCATCCAACTTAACATCTTAACATAAAAACTGTCATGAAAATTATTTGTCCCGTACGTGGAATGCTCCAAATAAGGTTTGCAATCGTTTCCAATCAAAATATAGCCTTTTATTTGAAGTAATAACTACTAAGACCAATTTTATGTAAAAGTACAAAAATGCGTGTAACGGAATAAAACCGAGAGCTATGGTTGTTGTTGTTTTCCAAAAAATCTTTTTTATGTACAGCTACTTTGTTGGTCATTTTTAGTCTATATACAGGGAACATATGCATTTTTCGGAATCATATGCTTTGCATGCGTTAGTTCGTAAAAAAATCTTGAGCTTTATTTGCAAATAGTTTCGTTATTCACAACTTATTTTCGCGACTTACTTATTTGCAAATAAGAATTCAACTTAGCGTTTATGTGGGGAAATTTGCTATTTGCAATATTTTTATTTGCAAATAAGGCGATCGCATAAACGTAGCAACAATCAAAGGCGTAAAATAAGTTCTTGCTTGTGTTCTCATGTCACCACATCGTTTATTGATGTAAGGCTATGAAGGAATATATAGTAAGTAATTCATCTCATGAAAGGTACGCATGCGCGCTTTTCACCGGGCGCTGTGAGTCATGCTAAGTAGTACAAATTCATATCCCCTTTTCAGTATATGAACGTACATCAATCAATATATCGACCAGTTTATTCAAATACCTCATTAGTATAGTTTCGACGAAATTGAGATTTTGGTCTAAAATGGGAGCTAATTTGATTCTACATATGTTAGAATAGAATTTAAATAGTCACTTTGTTCAACACGTTTTTCATAAAGTGCAATGCAATTTCCGTGTAACTGCATGCGTGCATAAGCGTTTATTCAATAAGCTCGAAAATGCACACCAAATTCATGCAAACCAAACCGCTCCACATAACACAAAATATGTTTTTATTAAAATTTTATTGCACTGTATACATCGCGCGGGTAAAAATATGTCACATGCTAATTGAAATAAAAATCCATCTTTCTACATAAAAGGCTACCAAAAATCTCAATTTGTGGGCTTGGCAGTGGGCGGGAAACATAAATTTTTTATAATACCCTTCATTAGCTTAGGCCAACCACTGTTTTGAATTTTAAGCTTCTACGCCTCTTGCTTCGGAAATCACGAAAACTGTCAATCTTTTGTGTGTGGCAGTGATCGTGCCACGCATTGGTTTTCCACAGACCTTTGATACATCGTGGTCAACCTATATTTGAAATTTGAACCTACTTCGCGTGTCCAGACCCTCAAAAAAATAAAATGTAATGACAGCAATTTTATGCTTTGACCCAATAATTTTGTTGGTTGAATCATTCCCAACCATTTAAAATGTTCTAACAACACTAAAAGTTTTCAAAATAACAAAAAAAAAGTCTGCGCTTGGCCACAGATATTATTGGTCTGAAAATGAATTCTTGATGCAAAAATCTCGATCCAGTTCAAGAATATGTATATGCAATTATCTACATACACCGCGCGTCACCAGGTTAGCACACCTCCCACCAGCTTATATAATTGCTCTTGTTCTGATTGTTTTTAATAAAAAGATAAGTTTTGGTATTCAGTCCTTCTCATCTTCATATGTACTCTTACTGATAATCAAAGCAGGCGACGAATCGGTCTTTTAATAAGGTTTTGGCTGTGGTATTTTATATTATATAGAAAAACGTGCTTTGTTTTCGCGTTATGTACTAGGTTAGCACATTCAAAGTATTTTTAGTTTATTTGCAACATTTGAAAGCGTACGACCACAGAATTTTTTTTCCTGCTCACGTGCGGTATTGATCCCAATATGGGTAAAGGTAAATCACTTTCTATAGAGGAGAAATCAAAAATTGAAGCTTGAGAGGATTTAAAGGTGTCAATAAGCGAAATATCAAGAAAAATTGGGAGAAGTCGTAAAGTTATAACCTCATTTTTGCGCAATAAGTCGGGATATGGCAAAAATAATAAAGGAGGTAATAACAAAGTCCTTTCAGACACTGATAAAAGAGCAGTTTTAAGAAAAGCGTCGAACTCCGCCGCAAAGATCAGGGCTAATGTTGGCGTTAATGCAAGCCTATCTACCGTTCCAAGGGTGATTAATAATGCTCCACATTTGAAAAGGCTGAAACTAAAGAAAAAACCCCCACTTAACGTATCACGGAAGGAAATGCGCTTGAACTTCGCTAAAGGATACATGTCATGGACTTCAGATTGGCGATGCGTTGTCTTTTCGGATGAAAAAAAATTCAATTTGGAAGGTCCAGACGGCTACAACTACTACTTCCACGATCTTCGCAAAGAGGAACACTAGTTGGATCGCCTTCATAGTCGGGTGGGTGGTGTGATGGTGTGGGGAGCTATCTCTTACTTTGGAACTTGCAAGTTGCAATTTTTGACAGCTAATATGAATGCCCAGGCTTACAAAAAAGTGCTTCAAACTGCTTTTCCAGAATTTAAAAATTTGTTTGGTGATTTACCATGGCATTTTCAACATGACAATGCCCCTATCCACACTGCCCGGATAATTAAGTCGTGGATTGAGTACCAAAAAGTAAATTTAATGAAGTGGCCGCCTTATTCTGCCGACAAAAATATAATAGAAAATGTTTGGGGATGGCTCGTTCGTAAAGTTTACGAATCTGGGAAACAATATTCCAACAAATCAGAGCTTATTGACGGGATTAAGTGCGCCTGGTCAGAGATTTCCCTGAATTATAGGAACATTGTATGATTCCCTTCGAAATCGAATATATGAGGTCATACTCAAGGGAGGAGGTTCAACGCATTATTAAATGTACTTAAAAATATTTAATTTTGTTAATTGTTCAGTTTCGAAATTAATTTTTTGCTTAAAAGACAGAAAAAAAAAGAAGAAGAAAAGTATGTTCCAACCTGTTGAACAATATTGGAAAGGTGATATTTATCTTATTTTTGGGGGAAAATTCATCAAACAAATATTTGCAGTGATAAATCAATACTCTGTGTCTTATTTAATCGGAAATTAAATAGCCTTTAAAAAAAAAATAAAATTAATGGATTCGTGCTTTTCGTTCGGAGGGAATTGATCCGAAACCACTAAGATGAATGGGCATGCTAACCTGATGACGCGCAGTGTATATCTACGAAGCCTAGTTCTATCTGTAAAAAGATTCGCACGAAACTAATATACCATGCTTATGCTGTGTATAAAAAAAATTACTTGGTTAATGCTTCATCGCAATCATACCAAATAAAATACGTTGACCACACGCTTTTAATGATTTTTCAAGGCAAAAATTTTATAGGTCAATCTGGCCAGGTGTGTAGGCGGGAGACCCGCAAGTCACTGACATAAAGTTTTTAAAATATAATATATTGGGAAATTTTTATAAATTGGTCTATGCTGCTGAGTGGTAGGGCTTGCTCCACCGGGATTCCGAATCCTGACATCCTATTTTTGGAGACTTTAGCGCGGTAATGAGAAAATCCGCTAATTAGACCAATTGGAACCGGGGTATAATAAGCGGATTTTTCCATTACCGCTCTCTAATGAAGCCATTAAGTTGTCATTACACATACAAAATGCTGGCCGATAATGAGACGGTAATGACACATTAACTTTTAATTAGGTTTAATGAACATGGTTGCATTCCATATTCTTCCATCTATCCAGTGTATCGCCATCTCTAGTAAGTGAAAATGCAACTGTATTTTCCAATATCACCTGATTTTCAAAAGAAAATGGATTCCGTCGAAAAAATTTTAAAGTTTTTTGTCGAAATAAATCTTGTTTTCACACTGCCAGTGATTAAGCAAAAAGCCAACAATGCGAATTCACTGACCAACCCTTATAGGTTAGCTGATTTAATTTTTCCCTTTGCCTTTTGGTTATATTGCTTTGGAAAGCTGTGATTTCTTGATTTGTACGAGGGTATTCTAATAAGTTTCCGACTTTAACGTGAAGATGGCAGCAGTCATAATAAAAAGAATTAGGAATGTGATTTTGCTATTGTTGACAAGTACTCACCAAAATTTCAGGGATTTCAGACGCTCACTTGTTATTGGCCGTAATAGCTTGGGAGAAGATGACCGTTTGGGACGTCCAAAAACTGAATCAAGACTTAGGCATGAAAAAGCTATCCGCATATTGTGAGCCGCGTTTGCTTACATTAGACCAAAAACTTGTTGAAACAAACATTTTCAACGCTCTGTTGCCGCACTTTAGGCGTTAACGAAATCAGAGTTTTGGAGCCGTATGTAGACTTCCAAGGAATTTATGTAGAAAAATATAAATAATTTTTTTTTAAATATCACTCGTATCTCTGTTGGGTCCGAAACTTTTCAGACCACCCTCGTACAACTGGAATCAGCTGGCTAGCTAATGACAAATCGGTTAATTGATAGTGGAACCACTTCTCATTAACGTTGCATTACCGCTTATGAAAGGTCGGTAATGAATAAGTGGAACCGTAGCATTACACGAAACTAGCGATAGACGATAGTAAAACATTGCAAGATAGTCTGGATATCTAAAAAAAACTATTCAATTACAGATAGCAAATTTAAACAAAATTTCGCTACTTGACAGTATCCGAAAAAACTTATTTTTTGTTGACTAAAATACTAAATCTGAATCTCTTAATCGAATTCATTTATTAGAAAAAGAAAATAATAAACCTCTTTTTTTAACTAAAAATCAAAGGTAAAGACACAGTTTTTTTTTTTTTTTACTTGACCTAAAACGTGTTTGATTGGCTTAACTTGAAATTACGTCACATTTGCTGCTTTGTTTACATTTGGCCAGCTGTTGCTTTTTGCTTGCATTGAGCGTGAACAATTTTGTGACACTTCAACACATGCCCAGCAAACTTGAGGTTTGAGAATCATTTTTATGTCGAATGTATTTCTCAAAACCAAGCGTTTTACATCGATTTGAGTTCTATTTGTGAATGATAGCATCAATATCAAACATTATTTCTTGATTTGAAAATGATTTAGGAATCATATTCAAAATTAAATTTCAAGGGAAAAAATTTCAATCCTTCGATTTGTGTTTGCTGGGTTTAAACATATATGTTTTATAGCTTCTTAACGTAAATGTGACGGCACATTGCGAAAACTATCGTTTTCGTGGCAAAATTAAAGATTGAATTTTTGTCTTCGGTTTTCTGTTTATATACGCACCAGAATTTAAAATTTTCGGTTTTAATTAATAAATAAATAAATCTAAATAGCAATGGTTTTCAAAAACTTCTCAAGTAGCCTATTCTAACAAAGTGCGATAATTTTGAGATAAGTTGAGCATTTCTTGATTACACGTCCTCGATAGATTCGTTTCTGATGTTTTTGGGATGTGGAAACGTGGATGTTACCTAAAAGCTTATAAAAACTGATTTTGGACCGAACCGGTTTCAAACCGAACTTGCCTTATTTTTTTAATTCAAAAACCAAACCGTCAAAACCAATGTAAAAAAAAAAAATTTGCGGAGCTAACCATAATATTATAATAAATGGTTCGGTTTACATACACTTATGTCCATGAAATTGGCAGGATCATTCGTTTCTGAGTAGCGAATATTTTAAAGCTTACATATACAGGGTGTCCCGGGAAAAAGTGTACAAAATGAAACCCTCGATAGGTCGATGCAATACGAGTAGTTTTTGCTTCTACAGCAACTGCCTAGGAGGTACCGTTTAAGAGCTGTAGCGCTTCAAAAAATGTCTGTTTTTGTATGGAATTTTGAGTATAACTTCATTTTTAAAAAAAATTTTTCGTTCAAAATGAAGTTATATTCAAAATTCCATACAAAAGCGCTACAGCTCGTAAACGGTACCTCCTAGGCAGTTGCTGTAGAAGCAAAAACTACTCGTATTGCATCGACCTATCGAGGGTTTCATTTTGTACACTTTTTCCCGGGACACCCTGTATATGTAAGCTTTAAAATATTCGCTACTCAGAAACGAATGATCCTGCCAATTTCATGGACATAAGTGTATGTAAACCGAACCATTTATTATAATATTATGGTTAGCTCCGCAAATTTTTTTTTTTTACATTGGTTTTGACGGTTTGGTTTTTGAATTAAAAAAATAAGGCAAGTTCGGTTTGAAACCGGTTCGGTCCAAAATCAGTTTTTATAAGCTTTTAGGTAACATCCACGTTTCCACATCCCAAAAACATCAGAAACGAATCTATCGAGGACGTGTAATCAAGAAATGCTCAACTTATCTCAAAATTATCGCACTTTGTTAGAATAGGCTACTTGAGAAGTTTTTGAAAACCATTGCTATTTAGATTTATTTATTTATTAATTAAAACCGAAAATTTTAAATTCTGGTGCGTATATAAACAGAAAACCGAAGACAAAAATTCAATCTTTAATTTTGCCACGAAAACGATAGTTTTCGCAATGTGCCGTCACATTTACGTTAAGAAGCTATAAAACATATATGTTTAAACCCAGCAAACACAAATCGAAGGATTGAAATTTTTTCCCTTGAAATTTAATTTTGAATATGATTCCTAAATCATTTTCAAATCAAGAAATAATGTTTGATATTGATGCTATCATTCACAAATAGAACTCAAATCGATGTAAAACGCTTGGTTTTGAGAAATACATTCGACATAAAAATGATTCTCAAACCTCAAGTTTGCTGGGCATGTGTTGAAGTGTCACAAAATTGTTCACGCTCAATGCAAGCAAAAAGCAACAGCTGGCCAAATGTAAACAAAGCAGCAAATGTGACGTAATTTCAAGTTAAGCCAATCAAACACGTTTTAGGTCAAGTAAAAAAAAAAAAAAACTGTGTCTTTACCTTTGATTTTTAGTTAAAAAAAGAGGTTTATTATTTTCTTTTTCTAATAAATGAATTCGATTAAGAGATTCAGATTTAGTATTTTAGTCAACAAAAAATAAGTTTTTTCGGATACTGTCAAGTAGCGAAATTTTGTTTAAATTTGCTATCTGTAATTGAATAGTTTTTTTTAGATATCCAGACTATCTTGCAATGTTTTACTATCGTCTATCGCTAGTTTCGTGTAATGCTACGGTTCCACTTATTCATTACCGACCTTTCATAAGCGGTAATGCAACGTTAATGAGAAGTGGTTCCACTATCAATTAACCGATTTGTCATTAGCTAGCCAGCTGATTCCAGTTGTACGAGGGTGGTCTGAAAAGTTTCGGACCCAACAGAGATACGAGTGATATTTAAAAAAAAATTATTTATATTTTTCTACATAAATTCCTTGGAAGTCTACATACGGCTCCAAAACTCTGATTTCGTTAACGCCTAAAGTGCGGCAACAGAGCGTTGAAAATGTTTGTTTCAACAAGTTTTTGGTCTAATGTAAGCAAACGCGGCTCACAATATGCGGATAGCTTTTTCATGCCTAAGTCTTGATTCAGTTTTTGGACGTCCCAAACGGTCATCTTCTCCCAAGCTATTACGGCCAATAACAAGTGAGCGTCTGAAATCCCTGAAATTTTGGTGAGTACTTGTCAACAATAGCAAAATCACATTCCTAATTCTTTTTATTATGACTGCTGCCATCTTCACGTTAAAGTCGGAAACTTATTAGAATACCCTCGTACAAATCAAGAAATCACAGCTTTCCAAAGCAATATAACCAAAAGGCAAAGGGAAAAATTAAATCAGCTAACCTATAAGGGTTGGTCAGTGAATTCGCATTGTTGGCTTTTTGCTTAATCACTGGCAGTGTGAAAACAAGATTTATTTCGACAAAAAACTTTAAAATTTTTTCGACGGAATCCATTTTCTTTTGAAAATCAGGTGATATTGGAAAATACAGTTGCATTTTCACTTACTAGAGATGGCGATACACTGGATAGATGGAAGAATATGGAATGCAACCATGTTCATTAAACCTAATTAAAAGTTAATGTGTCATTACCGTCTCATTATCGGCCAGCATTTTGTATGTGTAATGACAACTTAATGGCTTCATTAGAGAGCGGTAATGGAAAAATCCGCTTATTATACCCCGGTTCCAATTGGTCTAATTAGCGGATTTTCTCATTACCGCGCTAAAGTCTCCAAAAATAGGATGTCAGGATTCGGAATCCCGGTGGAGCAAGCCCTACCACTCAGCAGCATAGACCAATTTATAAAAATTTCCCAATATATTATATTTTAAAAACTTTATGTCAGTGACTTGCGGGTCTCCCGCCTACACACCTGGCCAGATTGACCTATAAAATTTTTGCCTTGAAAAATCATTAAAAGCGTGTGGTCAACGTATTTTATTTGGTATGATTGCGATGAAGCATTAACCAAGTAATTTTTTTTATACACAGCATAAGCATGGTATATTAGTTTCGTGCGAATCTTTTTACAGATAGAACTAGGCTTCGTAGATATACACTGCGCGTCATCAGGTTAGCATGCCCATTCATCTTAGTGGTTTCGGATCAATTCCCTCCGAACGAAAAGCACGAATCCATTAATTTTATTTTTTTTTTAAAGGCTATTTAATTTCCGATTAAATAAGACACAGAGTATTGATTTATCACTGCAAATATTTGTTTGATGAATTTTCCCCCAAAAATAAGATAAATATCACCTTTCCAATATTGTTCAACAGGTTGGAACATACTTTTCTTCTTCTTTTTTTTTCTGTCTTTTAAGCAAAAAATTAATTTCGAAACTGAACAATTAACAAAATTAAATATTTTTAAGTACATTTAATAATGCGTTGAACCTCCTCCCTTGAGTATGACCTCATATATTCGATTTCGAAGGGAATCATACAATGTTCCTATAATTCAGGGAAATCTCTGACCAGGCGCACTTAATCCCGTCAATAAGCTCTGATTTGTTGGAATATTGTTTCCCAGATTCGTAAACTTTACGAACGAGCCATCCCCAAACATTTTCTATTATATTTTTGTCGGCAGAATAAGGCGGCCACTTCATTAAATTTACTTTTTGGTACTCAATCCACGACTTAATTATCCGGGCAGTGTGGATAGGGGCATTGTCATGTTGAAAATGCCATGGTAAATCACCAAACAAATTTTTAAATTCTGGAAAAGCAGTTTGAAGCACTTTTTTGTAAGCCTGGGCATTCATATTAGCTGTCAAAAATTGCAACTTGCAAGTTCCAAAGTAAGAGATAGCTCCCCACACCATCACACCACCCACCCGACTATGAAGGCGATCCGACTAGTGTTCCTCTTTGCGAAGATCGTGGAAGTAGTAGTTGTAGCCGTCTGGACCTTCCAAATTGAATTTTTTTTCATCCGAAAAGACAACGCATCGCCAATCTGAAGTCCATGACATGTATCCTTTAGCGAAGTTCAAGCGCATTTCCTTCCGTGATACGTTAAGTGGGGGTTTTTTCTTTAGTTTCAGCCTTTTCAAATGTGGAGCATTATTAATCACCCTTGGAACGGTAGATAGGCTTGCATTAACGCCAACATTAGCCCTGATCTTTGCGGCGGAGTTCGACGCTTTTCTTAAAACTGCTCTTTTATCAGTGTCTGAAAGGACTTTGTTATTACCTCCTTTATTATTTTTGCCATATCCCGACTTATTGCGCAAAAATGAGGTTATAACTTTACGACTTCTCCCAATTTTTCTTGATATTTCGCTTATTGACACCTTTAAATCCTCTCAAGCTTCAATTTTTGATTTCTCCTCTATAGAAAGTGATTTACCTTTACCCATATTGGGATCAATACCGCACGTGAGCAGGAAAAAAAATTCTGTGGTCGTACGCTTTCAAATGTTGCAAATACTTTGAATGTGCTAACCTAGTAACGCGAAAACAAAGCACGTTTTTCTATATAATATAAAATACCACAGCCAAAACCTTATTAAAAGACCGATTCGTCGCCTGCTTTGATTATCAGTAAGAGTACATATGAAGATGAGAAGGACTGAATACCAAAACTTATCTTTTTATTAAAAACAATCAGAACAAGAGCAATTATATAAGCTGGTGGGAGGTGTGCTAACCTGGTGACGCGCGGTGTATGTAGATAATTGCATATACATATTCTTGAACTGGATCGAGAGCTGGAGCAATGTTTTAAACAAATTTTTGCATCAAGAATTCATTTTCAGACCAATAATATCTGTGGCCAAGCGCAGACTTTTTTTTTGTTATTTTGAAAACTTTTAGTGTTGTTAGAACATTTTAAATGGTTGGGAACGATTCAACCAACAAAATTATTGGGTCAAAGCATAAAATTGCTGTCATTACATTTTATTTTTTTGAGGGTCTGGACACGCGAAGTAGGTTCAAATTTCAAATATAGGTTAACCACGATGTATCAAAGGTCTGTGGAAAACCAATGCGTGGCACGATCACTGCCACACACAAAAGATTGACAGTTTTCGTGATTTCCGAAGCAAGAGGCGTAGAAGCTTAAAATTCAAAACAGTGGTTGGCCTAAGCTAATGAAGGGTATTATAAAAAATTTATGTTTCCCGCCCACTGCCAAGCCCACAAATTGAGATTTTTGGTAGCCTTTTATGTAGAAAGATGGATTTTTATTTCAATTAGCATGTGACATATTTTTACCCGCGCGATGTATACAGTGCAATAAAATTTTAATAAAAACATATTTTGTGTTATGTGGAGCGGTTTGGTTTGCATGAATTTGGTGTGCATTTTCGAGCTTATTGAATAAACGCTTATGCACGCATGCAGTTACACGGAAATTGCATTGCACTTTATGAAAAACGTGTTGAACAAAGTGACTATTTAAATTCTATTCTAACATATGTAGAATCAAATTAGCTCCCATTTTAGACCAAAATCTCAATTTCGTCGAAACTATACTAATGAGGTATTTGAATAAACTGGTCGATATATTGATTGATGTACGTTCATATACTGAAAAGGGGATATGAATTTGTACTACTTAGCATGACTCACAGCGCCCGGTGAAAAGCGCGCATGCGTACCTTTCATGAGATGAATTACTTACTATATATTCCTTCATAGCATTACATCAATAAACGATGTGGTGACATGAGAACACAAGCAAGAACTTATTTTACGCCTTTGATTGTTGCTACGTTTATGCGATCGCCTTATTTGCAAATAAAAATATTGCAAATAGCAAATTTCCCCACATAAACGCTAAGTTGAATTCTTATTTGCAAATAAGTAAGTCGCGAAAATAAGTTGTGAATAACGAAACTATTTGCAAATAAAGCTCAAGATTTTTTTACGAACTAACGCATGCAAAGCATATGATTCCGAAAAATGCACATGTTGCCACGGAATTGATTTTTTTAGTCAGGCAGCACTGAAAAGTTTCGCTATTTACGCATTTGAACTGCCGTATAAAAAGTGAGTTCACTATTTGCGAATTATTTTTAAATGCGTATAGCTGACGCATAAACGTAGTATGTATCACATTTGGTATTTCTTCAACATTAATAATTTTTCATCTGTGGTTGCTCTTGTGTTGAGACTTAGTTTTGGGTGACCTATCTGACAAGCTGGATCTTCATTTTGTACTAATGAATATAAACGTAAATTTGCATTTAATTCCAAAAGATTCTGAGTTCAGACAATTTTGCAGAGACACGAAATATTCATAAACTTTTATTTATATTTGTTTTATTTCGCTCAAGCTGGTTTTCATTGTTGAGCCAAAGAGAAGCGAGAGTAAAAATAATTAAAAAAAAGACTTCGAACAAACAAATTAAATAACCCACTTGACCAGACATTCGCGTTCGCGCGAAGGTTCGCTTAGTCGAAACAAAAGCGAACGTCAATTTTACACAAATTCACCAAATTTTCGCGCAGGCGAAGGAAACGCGAACCTCGTTTTTTACTTTTAGCCGCCCAACGTTCGCTCAGGCCAAGAAACAGTGAACTTCAATCTCTCTCTCTCTCTCTCTCTCTCTCTCTCTCTCTCATTTGTTGTGCCATTTTCTGTATTCATGCAGTTTTTCATGCCTCTCTCTCTCTCTCTCTCTCTCTCTCTCTCTCTCTCTCTCTCATGTTTGTGCCTCTACCCGATTGGAAAGTTTTCGAAAAAACCGATGTTTAGAAATTTGCAGAATGTGCGCGTCAGTATGGAAAGAAGTCTAAGGAAATGAGCACTTATTTTATTTTGCAGTAATACTCAGGATGTGATTCATAATCTATAACGTATAATTTATAAGCTTTTTACAAATTTAAAAATGAGCATCTCTATGTAATAAGGCACTTGGTCGTTCATAAATTTTCATTAAAATAAAAAAGAAATCAAAACATAAATGTAGTAAACTCATTTTGCCTATAGGAACAACTTGAAAACGAAACCCGCCCAACCTTCGCGAAATCATCCGAAAGCGAATCGAAAGCGAAAGTCAGCGCGAATTCGTAAACGAACAATTTGCTGCCAATAACTGAGCGACAATGTGTGTGCCAGCGAACTATTCTCGAATTCGAAAGCGAACGTTTTGTTCGCTTAAAGTTCGCGTTAACGTTCGCTTTCGAATCGCATGCGAATGTTTTGGTCAACTGGGAAATAACACAGGCAAACAGTGGTATGGTGCCGCGAATTCGTTCATTATTACGGAAAAGGGTGCTATTGGTAATAGCAAAAATATTTTTTTCAATTTTTTTCTAGGTGTAGTCTTTGAGCTACCATCAATATTGTGTGAGTTCTTCAGTTGTTTCGCTTTTACGGAAAAATATATGTATATAGTACTGCTTTGTTAACAAATCATGGTTGATATCGTATCAAAGCTAATATCACGGCCTATAAAATGAAACCTTTTTCATGAAGATAGAGCTGTAGTTCTGACGGTAAGTGCTTCGCAATTGTAAAAAGTGAATTTTTTTTTGGAAAAGCGAAACAACTGAAGACCTCCCACAAAATTGATGGTAGCTCCAAAACAACACCTAGGAAAAAATTTAAAAAATATTTTTGATATTACTAATACTACCCTTATCCGTAATAATTACCGAAATCGCGGCACCAAACGAAAATATTTTATTTGTTGGCCTGTGTAATTAATCATTGTGTCTAAGGAAAAAAATTAATTATTGTAATGATTACAGTCTTTGAAATTTCGGAATGAGATTTGAATTGAAGTCTTAAAATTTTTTTTATATATCGTTATAGCAGAAATCGAACGCGTAGCAGCTTCTGTGCGTTAATTTCTCAAAATATTAATCACGTTCAAACATAAGAAGCCAGTTGCAATTAAAATCAATCTACACTGAGCGAAGTATCGTTGTAAAAATAGTAAACACCAAGTAGATTTAAATAGGACAGTTAGTTTTTGGCTTTATTAACAGGCGTAGTTAAAATAATCCGAAGTGTAGTAGAAAAAAATTTACTTGTCGTCAGGGACGCAGCCAGGCCTTTTTTTTACCAGAAAATTTAAAACAAAGAATGCAATGTTCAACGTTTAAACTTCATTTTTCTGTTTTTATTGTCTTTAAAGTAAGAAATTAAAATTTAAATAACAAACAAGGAAGAAAGCTAAAGTCGGTCAAGCCCGACTTTGAAATACCCAGCGTCCCAAAATTATGAGCGCACTATGTTTTGCTTCTCTATTTATGGGCGTGGCAGTGGGCGGGCCACATAAATTATTTCCCTACACCTTTCATTCGCCTTGGTCAACCTATGTTGCGAATTTGAAGCTTCTACGCCCTGTACCTCGGAAGTTACGAAAAATCTTCATTTGTGGGCGTGGCAGTGGGCGGGCCACATAAAATTTTTCCCTACACCTTTCATTCGCCTTGGTGAACCTATGTTGCGAATTTGAAGCTTCTACGCCTTTTACTTCGGAAGTTACGAAAAATCTTCATTTGTGGGCGTGGCAGTAGGCGGGTCACATACAATTTTTTCCTACACCTTTCATTCGCCTTGGTGAACCTATGTTGCGAATTTGAAGCTTCTACGCCTTTTACTTCGGAAGTTACGAAAAATCTTCATTTGTGGGCGTGGCAGTGGGCGGGCCACAAACAATTTTTTCCTACACCTTTCATTCGCCTTGGTGAACCTATGTTGCGAATTTGAAGCTTCTACGCCTTTTACTTCACAAGTTACGATAAGCCCTTATTTGTGGGCTTATTTGTGGGCGTGGCTCGAGGAGAACGGTGTCAATTTTTTTTTCAGGATATGTCCCTCTTCGTATTTTACCAGTACCTCAAATATCAATGAAATGTGGTGAGTGGTTCGCCAGTTACAGGCATTTTACTGAAAACACATTAATCTCATTTGTGGGCGTGGCAGTGGGCGGATATCTCCCATTTTTACTTAGGACCATACTCGGACCGCGCGATACCTTTGTGCCAAATTTCGACTTGATTGGTCCAGCCGTTTCGGAGGAGATCCGACCACGGACGGACGGACAGACGGACGGACGGGCATGTCTAAATCGATTCAGTTTTTGGTCCTGATCATTTCTATATATATATGTCTATATCTCCGGAGCTTAATTCTCCCTGTTACAAGATTCGCACAAAACTAATATACCTCGCTTGCGCTGGGTATAAAAAGCAACTCTGTTGCAGAATGCTAAAAATTTAAGCAAAAAAAGTATTCGTCATTTGTACAACACACTCTAGCTTTAGTAACCAGAGTAAATTTAAATATTTTGTTATGCGTCCTCCACGTCTTGTTACCTCTTTCAAACGCTTTCGCATTGATTTGGGGTAAAAACTGGATTGATATTAGCCCATTCTTCTTTCAAAATATGTTCCATCTGTTGCTTGTTTGAAAAGCTGCGTTGTCTTAACTTTGACTCCAAATGGCCCCAAAGATGTTCTATGGGGTTTAAGTCTGGACTTTGCGGAGGTGTTTTTATGACTTTTGGACAGTTATATAGCAACCACAGCTTATTGTTTTGGGCAGAATGCTTGAGATCGTTATCCTGATAGTACTGAAAATCGTAATCAATGCCCATTTTTTCAGCACTTTGCTTCAGGTTCTTCTTTAATATAATATGTCGATGTAGCATTTGTGATCCATTATTCGTTTTAAAACTTCCATATATCCCACTCCAGACGTCGCCATACATCTCAGTATTTGGCTTTCTGTACACAATTACTTAACCATCGCATCCAAAAAGGTTGAATTTGCTTTCATCTGCAAAAATGACATTTGACCAAATTGATATCGGCTTTATAACGTGAGCTCTAGCAAATTTAAGCCTTTTTATTCGATTTATTTTGTTAACAAATGGCTGGCGTGCAGTTCTTCCTCTATAACCTTAATTTTGCGGAGTATTTCGAATGTTCTGTGGTGTAATGTCCTTTCCCAAAAATTCCTTAACATTTCTGCAAAGAATGGTGGCATTCGTTTTTGGATTTTTTTGCACTTGGCGCACTAACAAACGTTCATCCCCTAAATGCTTCACAACAAGAGGCCAAACGCTTATTCGTTCATAGAAAATGAAAAAAAAACGGGACTTCCACGTTTTTTCTAACCAAAAATGAAGTGTATTGTATAAATGACGAATACTTTTTTTGCTTAAATTTTTAGCATTCTGCAACAGAGTTGCTTTCTTGTTATTTAAATTTTAATTTTTTATACTTATAATGATTTTATGATTTTTTTTTTTGCACGTATTTCTTATAGCACTGACAGACGTAGGTATTTTACACCATGATGGTGTGAAGTCTAGGTGACACACATAGGTATTTCACAAAAGTCTACCATAGCCATCAGAGACTTTTTATAGACTTCACACTACATTGAAAGGGAGGATTTATTGTGGACTTCTTAGATTGATATGGCAGCACTGCATAAAATTAAACGAAATATCGATTATTTTATCGGAAACTAGATGTTTAAATATCTAATTTCAAGTTGCTTATGCGAAATGCATGAAATTAATTCCATCGTATGGATTTATATAACAAACAAACGATATTTTCATGGATTCTTTTGAGATAAAATCGAGGCTAAATGCTACCAAACTGTTTTTATTGTTTTTGTTGTTGTTTTAATTTTAAATTATCAGCTGTTTTATCGAAGTCCACAATAGAAATCCACAATCAATTGTAGTGTGTCACCCCAACATAGACTTCTTTCATTGTAGTGTGAAGTCTATAGCTTTACACCATATGTCTGTCAATATCTCAGTATAGGCTCTAATGGGCTCTACGCAGATATGCAGGAAGTATAGAGCTCATTCTTGTGAAGAAAGAATTTCAGAGTTGAAATTTCGATGACAGGGCGACAGAAATATAGAAAAATGTATGATTTAAATGCAACCCTGCATGTTCGATTGCTTTTAATTTGCGTATTCGTTGAAGTATTAGAAGTAACTCAAAGTACTTCTTCGATTTTTTTTTTTGCATGTGCTTAGTATCAGAAAAATTTTAACAGTAAACTCATTCGAAATGCCGTCAAATATTTTGTCCAAAAATTCATTAACTAAATATGTTTTTTCAAATCAAATAAAAACTATTTTCATGCTATTTGATAATAGTTTTTAACATTCGTAAGTAGTGAAATTTTCTCTGAAAGAATTCGGATGGTTGTTAAAATCAAGTTTAAATACGTCTGTTCTGCAGTTTTTCTGTGAAAAAACTACGGTCGTAAGATACTTTACTACGAATCCTTGTTAATTACACAATCGTGGTCTTCGCTCAGTGAAGTAATGTGGTTTTTACATTGACCTGAAGAGTTGCCACATCAATTTAAAAATGTTTCTTATTGATCAATAATTTGCAACGTAAATTTCAACGCAGCTCACGAATTAATCAGCCCTATTCTGAAAAATATTTCACATGAAATTTTCCGACAGTTTCAATACATATTTGTATGAGTGGTACACATGCATTTTCGCAAATGCCTTCGCAACTTTTCCCATCGTAAATATTCATATCATTTTTGACAGTTGTGTGATAAATTTCTCATTTCCCACTGTCGGGA
The DNA here is from genome assembly GCA_020466095.1 of Chlorops oryzae. Lineage (NCBI taxonomy): Eukaryota > Metazoa > Arthropoda > Insecta > Diptera > Chloropidae > Chlorops > Chlorops oryzae. Next base: position 88,704,561 of record CM035808.1, on the reverse strand, counting down.
GAGTAGGGCTGAATATAAAAAAAAAACAAGTAAGAAAGCTAAAGTCGGTCAAGCCCGACTTTGAAATACCCAGCGTCCCGACATTATGAGCGCACTATGATTTGCTTCTCTATTTGTGGGCGTGGCAGTGGGAGGGCAACATATATTATTTCCCTACACCTTTCATTCGCCTTGGTGAACCCATGTTGAGAATTTGAAGCTTCTACGCCTTTTGCTTCGGAAGTTACGAAAAATCTTCATTTGTGGGCGTGGAAGTGGGCGGGCCACAAACAATTTTTTCCTACACCTTTCATTCGCCTTGGTCAACCTATGTTGCGAATTTGAAGCTTCTACGCCTTTTACTTCACAAGTTACGATAAGCCCTTTTTTGTGGGCTTATTTGTGGGCGTGGCTCACGGAGGGCGGCGTCCATTTTTTTCCAGGATATGTCCCTTTTCGTAGTTTACCAGTACACCAAATATCAATGGAATGTGTTGAGTGGTTCGCAAGTTACAAGCATTTTACTGAAAACACATTATATTCATTTGTGGGCGTGGCAGTGGGCGGATGTCTCCCGTTTTTACTTAGGATCATACTTGGATCCCGATATACCTGTGTGCCAAATTTAGACTTGATTGGTCCAGCCGTTTCGGAGGAGATCCGACCACGGACGGACGGACAGACGGACAGACGGACGGACGGACAGGCGGACATGTCTAAATCGATTCAGTTTTTGGTCCTGATCATTTCTATATATATATGTCTATATCTCCGGAGCTTATTTCTCCCTGTTACAAGATTCGCACAAAACTAATATACCCCGCTTACGCTGGGTATAAAAAACTTAAGTCAATATGTTTCAACTTAATATCAATTTAACTTAAACATTCTCCACGAAATATGTATATAAAAACTCCATCAAATCAAACTAGAACTTTGCTATTTTAACATCTTCCAGTATTATTAAACCCGACACACTCTGTGCCGAGGGTATATTGCGTTGGTGTGGTTGTGTGTAACAACAATAACCAGTCGAGATCAAGGCCCAGCGAGAGAAATAGTGCTTTGGTAGCGCTTATATTTGCCACAGTGGTATATTTAGCAATTATAAGACAATAACCGAAAAAAAAAAAAATTGGGGGGGGGGGGGGCAAGAAGAAGTTAAGAGAGTTTTGGACCAAAAACCCAAAATATCCGAACAATTCATGACGTCCGATTTCGATGAAAGTTTATGTATGGAATAAGTGAAAAATTCTAAGATGAAATTTGATACTTAAACATGTTTAAAGGCAAGTAATGTGATTTCAAAAAATTGGAAAAGTGGGCGTGCAGAAGGGCGTTTTTCGTAAATTGTCTCCTAAACCCGAAATTCAATTGGGACTTGAACGAAATTTGGCACTTGTGCTTCCTTTGTAGCCATAAACATCCTCCCAAAATGTTTTTTTGATCGGTCCATTTTTAAGGGTACCTCCAGTACTGGGGTCTGTCACAAAAATCCCAAAACTGCCTCAAAATTGGACTTTTTCTAAATATTTCAATGAAACTTAGAATTTGAGCGTATATTTATGCATCCGATTAGAATTGAAAAAAAATTGGAAAAGTGGTCACGACAAAGGGGCGGTTTTCTTAAAAAAATTTTTTACAAAAATCGATTTATGGGGTCCCTAATGGCCTTAAAAACCTCTTGAATATTCTTTCTTAGTGGTCCTGTCTTTTGGGCGTGGTTCAAAAATTATTTAAACATATTATGTATTTGTGTCGGGTATTTTATTGTCAGGCTCGCCTGGCTGTTCAAAAATTATTTGAACATGTGTGCTTGTGTCGGGTATTTTATTGTCGTGCTTGCCTGACTATAACACCCTTACTTGTTTTTCTTCTATGTTGAAAATACTTGAATAATTATGACTCGTTTTTGATTTGAAATTGCAGTTTTTCCCTCAATGTACACTCTAACATGATTGCCAAGCATTTGATGTGTCTATACCGCGCATAAGCAGAAGAAATTTCTTCAAAATATTAATGTTCATTTCGAGGGGGTTTGAACCCCTAAAACCGCCCCCTAGCTGCGTACCAGCTTTTCGGACTAATTTAAAATACCCGTGCAGTAAATGAGACTAGTGACTGAGTCGATATTTTACTAGTTCCTTCGTCACCAGTATTGGTGACACACTACTTATACCCCAGACAATGCATTGTACTATTGACATTTTGGATGGGAATATGTTCCAGCGGCCACCAGTTAAACCTTAAGCTAGTGATGGAGTAGGAATTTCGGAGACAGCTCGGTATAACATCAACGTACCTATCCTTTTCTTAAGTTGTTCAACGGAAAAGCGCAGGTCGAGACCCGCCGTGGTGCTGTGGATATAGTGCATGCCTAGCAACCAGGAGAAAATTTGAAACAAATTTAAAAATTAAGGTTTCAAAATTAATTCATAGGAAGTTTTGCACGACACTGTGACACTACCACCTTTGGTGGTGGTGGGGAGGGTTGGTTATTCAGAGGAATAATGAGGCAAAAATAAGGCTTGTTGGTAAGTACCGGCCTTAGATACGTTCTTAGCACAAAAACGTAGGGTATGATACGTTGTCAAATTTTTTGCATATTGAAGAAAATTCAACTGGGAGGCCTGTGAGGGGTTTCTAGGGAAAATTACGGTCGTGGGTAAATTTTGACTTCAGATTCGTGATTAGCACACCATAAAACTTAGGGTGGGAAAGTAAACTCTTTTTTTTTATGTTTCCAAAAACCTTCATCCTTTGGTGGGTACTGGTTGTTGCTGGAGCGGAATCTTAGGGTCATGGGTAAAAACTGACTTCATATTCGTGCGTATTTGATCTGCATGGGCATCCTTTCTTCCTTAGAAATCATTCTTTGATACCAAAAGAAGAAACTGAAAATAACAACCTTCTTAAAAACTGTAATTTAGACCAAAAGTGACTTTTTTTGTTGAATTTTGTTAAAAATGAAGTAAAATACTGGATAATTTCTTAAACATCTTCTAAACCAATATTCACTCAAAAGGTGTTCCAAAGTTACTTTTTTTGTTGAATTTTGTTAAAAATGAAGTAAAATACTGGATAATTTCTTAAACATCTTCTAAACCAATATTCACTCAAAAGGTGTTCCAAATATAGTTGATAGAAAATTAAATTACCTTGAATTTCATAGCGAATAATTTAAGATCGGCTAAGAATGCAATGTTCTAACAATCCTTAATTTTTAGTAAACTTTAAAAACCGTTTTACTTAAAAAATATCTGACTACATATTCGGATTCAGCGGAAAGTTGAACTTAAGAAATATACATCAACTGCCGTACGACGTGAAATTTTGAATTTTTGTCAAATTGTGTTATTACCCCAGGGGAATAAGTGTAAGGCCTACTGAGAGAAGTCTGCGAATATAATTCGCAGAACATGTGATATATACTGAATTTAAACAAATTTTTGTTAACTCATTTTCTACCGGCAATTTTTTTCTGCAAGTTGAGTTATGAAATTTAAGTTCTATTTTTCCATTTACGGGAGGAAGGGGAAGGTCCCAAAATGACAAGTTGTATTATGTTTGTTACTGGGTTAGCTTTCTTCGCTTTTATACAGAAAACTGGATGGTTTGCAGTATTGGTAAACAGGCTATAACAGCTAGATGTTGGGTTCTGAGTATGATCCTTAGAAAAATTGGCCGATTATGCCGAATACGGAAGCCGAATCCTCGGTCGGACACTAGTGCATATGGAAGAGCGTAGGGGGCTCAAATTTAGAATGTAGGTTGACTATAACAAGTTTATAGTAGTTGGCGAAAATGGACATGATCCGGAAACTGTCAGGCCTACAAATGGTTATTGTTTCACTCTCTACGGAATAAAGACTGGGAAGCTGCATATACCATAGTCGGACCGACCTTAGCTCTCTAACTTGGATTTTTTTTGCTTGTTTCGAATAGTTCAACTTTTCGAATATTTTGGAATTTATGACATTTGAATATTTTGAAATTTTTTTTAATAGATATTTTGGATAAAAAAAATTTTTTTATGCAATTCGACATCATAATAGGCCTATTATGATGTCGATTTTAAAATCATAATGAAGCATATTATGACACTAGTTTTGAGAAAGTATAAAAAATTGTTTATACAAACAAAAAGCATGGCATACTACATGGTTTTTTAAGAATGAATTTCAAGGCGTGCAATAATAAATTTCAAAACGCACGCATTTCAAAAAATACAAGGCAAGGCGTGCAATAATAAATTTCAAAATGCACGCATTTCAAAAAATACAAGACAAAAATAAGCAGAGCATACTAAGAAGTTGTATAATAAAGAATTTCAAATTATGAATCTGTCAAATCAAAATAAAAAATTTCTTCACAATAACAAACAAACAAAAAACACGCTTTCTTAAATTTAGGTTAAAATCTAGTTTGAAAGCTTATTGCATAAAATATTGTTCGGCACTCGTGTCGAAACTCAGCTTTTTTCGCACTCGTGGTATTGTAAAACTCGGCTGCGCCTCGTTTTACAACATTTACCACTCGTGCAAAAAAAAGCTTCATTTCGACACTTCCCAAATAGACAGCTATGATATTCATACAATGATTTCAAGGGATGCATGAAAATTGTCGACAATTTGATAACAATTCTAGTCCTCAAAATATGTTTTCAAAACTACATCAAATTGACTTCATTGCACGATCTCATATCATGACATGAATAATGAATAATATGAGTATGAGGTCAATATGTAACCATATACTGAAATCATAATTTGCTCTCAAGTTGAGTACATTTTGTCCCTCATAAGCAACACATACTTTCAGCATCGTTTGAGTCATGCATGATGTCAAGATGATGCGAATATGTTGTATTTTGTCTATTTGGGTTGTATCGAAAATATCTATTTTCAATTTTTTCTCATTTTTTTAACATCTTCTAATAGATATATTATAGATTCAAAAATGTTTTTTTACTTTCCTTCTGTGGGATTTGAACCCGGCAACTTTCGTTTTCTAGTCTCTAGTGCTCACCCGTCGACACCGAAATTGCCAAATCGAAATTCTGCTATCATCCGCGATTAAAAGAAGAATCGATAAAGATTTTTCAATATGTTTCAAAAGCGAGTCGTATTTCAGTAACCCAGATGAGTAGTTTTCGAAAACGACGAAAACGACGAGTCGAAAACGACTCTTAAATATGTTTAAAAAGCGATTCGCATTGAAATTACAAAAACGAAACATAGAGCAATCGCCAATTAATCACGTAGGGCATAGAAATATGATCATTAAAATTGTTGCTATTTTATATTTCACTCAAAATTTGACTCAAAATTCAATTGAATGGAATTTGACTTTAAAGTTTTAAACGAAGAATTTCCTAGACTTTCGATTTGGAAAGCTTGGTGTCGACGGGTGAGCGCAGGACTAGAAAACGAGATTTCCTTGGCTCAAATCCCACATAAAGCAAGGAAAAAAAATTGTGAAATCTATAATATTAAAACATATAACATATACACGGAAAAACCAAAAAATGTGTTTGGATTTTTAAAAGTTTTTTAATTGTTATTAATTTTTGGAAAACAATCGATTATAAATATGAGTCGTAGAAGACTCAAAAATGATAGCAAATATGAGTCGTAGAAGACTCGAAAATAGTAACAAATATGAGTCATAAAAGACTTGATTATGATGACAAATATGACACCCAAGAAGAGTCGCGGATAGGATACCATTTTCTCCCGAAAAACCAGTCACGTTCGATCACAAAACGAGCACATGTTTCATTATTTTTATCAGCCACGCGACACAAATTCGAGTCGCTTTTGATCAGCATTTTAACATAATGTTGGGCGGGATGTGTCAAGCAAATATGGTTATATACATGCAATGCATATTTTTTGAAAAAATTAAGCTTTTTTCTTTGATTTAAAAAATACAAATTGAGAGGTTTGAAAACTTGAAAGCGGAAAACTTTATTCTGAAAATTCCGAAACAAAAAAAAACCAATCCAGAATTCATATTATATAAAGGGTTCATGAATTATTTCCGGGTGTTTTCCAATCTGTGGCTTCTTTTCTAAAGTGCATTGTATAAAGGGTTCATGAATTATTTCCGGGTGTTTTCCAATCTGTGGCTTCTTTTCTAAAGTGCATTGTCAGCAAATCAATAACATCCAAAAAATTTTTTGACGTGATAACGTCTATGAAATCGATGATAGGACACACGAATTTCGGGAAACTGACGCCGGAAAACTCAATGTGCGTTCAAGCTTATCGTTCAATTTACGCGACACACAAACACATTCAAAAATACACAAAAGTTCAAACCGGTTTAGAGCAGAGAGTTCGCTCTCATGAAGAATCAAATCCTCCCAATCGCCTCTCACAAGCAGACATGGCGAAAATATGTAAAAGGCACCGACAAACAAGCGCGGGACTGCCGAAAAACAATCAAAACTGTAAGCACTTCTCAATGTGTTGAGGCGAGAAGTCCGATTGTTTTGTTCTTGCCTTGGTACCTTCTACAAATTCCGAGCTTTGTTTTCATATAGAGTGTTGTCTTTCTTGTGAACAAATAAATTTGCAAAACAAAGACATATTTCAAAAAAAAAAAAAAAAAAAAAAAAAAACAGCGCAACAAAATATTTTCACTCCCTCTGCATACTCTATCGAATTTTTAAAAATTTGCGTGTCGCTGTACGTTTGTATAAGCGTTAGGCTGCAATTAGTGTGAAGCTGTCACGTGTGTGTTGTATTTCCGCAATAACAAATTACAACAAACACATGACAGCCTACGCTTCGGCTTTAGCTTCATTATAATTGCAGCCTTGGACATCTTAGTTATACAGTCTTTGGTTACATTACTTTAACTTACAATTCTAATAAGCATTATGCGGATGAACATATAAGACGTAACAAAATTGTCCGAACAATTTTTTGCACTTTTTTCACGCACTCATATAAATTGTGCAGATTAAATTTTGAAAAGAACAATTGCTACATCATCATACCCTGCACGTTAAATATATGTACATTGTGCCAAATAAAAATTAATCTTTGTATGAACAGGGCCTGCAAACATTTTTTAAACAAAGGCAGGGATATGTGCTCGGATTTGAAAAATTTTTAAGGTGGTAGATTTTTAAAGAAGAAGGGGTAGATTCGTATAAAAAGTTGGAGATTTAAAATTGCTTAATATATTAATATGTATAGGAATATACCTCATCTGATCATGTAGAAAATTGGGAAAATTACGTTTTTAGGTATTTTTTCTTCTTGAAAAAAAAAAAACATGTGTCAATAATTATTGGATGTCGTCAAGCGCCAATACGGCCATTCTTGACAACATTCTTGACAAAAAGGATCTGCCAACATATTTTTAAATAACACATAACATTGAAGCACATTTTTTATTCTCTCAATCATCATAATAAAATCATAAAACAATCATAAAATAAATAAAACAAAGGCATAAATAAGTAAAAAAACAAAAGCGGTAGATTTGGACCTAGCGTGGTAGAAGTGCCCAGTCGAACATTATCGCATGCATGAAAAAATCATTACTGCAGAATAACATAAGTGAAGCACTCATATGTAAACAGGGCAATTGGTGCTTTTTCGAATGATCTAGTGAAAATATCACAGAAGCAAGAGCGCGTTGCAACAGACTCTTCTTCAAAAGAAATTTTCATTTGAAAGAAGGTTGTATACTTATTTCAATACAGATCCTATGAAATTGTCATGACAAGATGTTTTTCAATCTGTGTGCTACAATTCTCAAAAGTTTTATTTTTTTTTTTGTACTTAAGATATTTTAAGAATTTAAATTCTTAAGTCTTTCTAAAGGCGAAAATGTGTCACAATCACGAAGTGACGAAATATGGCCATATCCGCCAATTTCTTTAATTTATTCTTTTTCTTCTCTTCTCAGATCTTCGCGGCGTATACTGTTTTTTCAAATGTAATTCTCATTCCCGTTGGTACCATAGTATTTGTTCAGAATGATATATTCATTCATGTTAGCAGCATATACTATATTTTCAAATGAAATAATCATGCACGTTTGATCCATATGAGCCAGCCAGCATGTACTTTTTGCCCAAATGAAGTTTTCTTGCGACTTAGGGTCATACACTCCTTTACCTAATGAACAGGGATGCCCGCGGAGCAAGCTTCGGAGCATTGAGAGCAAATGCTTGTGTACATACACAAAAGGCAACAAGCAAGCTGAGAAAACGAAACCTGTTTAGTCTGACATCAGGCAGCGAACGAGCAAGACCTATGTCGGATGAAGCAAAAAGAGAGAACTGAAAAAGGCGAAAAACGTTCTTCAGTGCAATGCGCACACACACTATCGCAAGCTTTCAATGTAGTGGTGGGCATCCCTGCTAGTGAATAACTCATGAATTTTGAAGCACTGAAAACAGCGGACATCTCCTAAGAAAATTCATTAAAAGTAAGGGTTAGTAATGCGAGCAGTCGCAGTAGGAATTTTCACCACTTCAGAAGTACTGCAGAAGTAGTGAAATTTCCGGCTGGGTGGTAAAAGTGAAAATACTGGTCGATCTACCATCAAAGTGGAAGTAGTCCGAAAATTGAAAGTATAAATTGAAGTATAATTATTATTTTCGTTTTTATATTTGTATTAAAAATCGCCAAAAAATTTAAAAAATTAAACCTATTTTCTAACATTTAAATTAATAAGTCTAAGGGGAGGGAGTTTGGAAAATCGTCAAAAATAGCGACGTGATACTTGAATGGTCCCTTGTATGTACATAATGAGTGTTTTCTTATGACGTTATCACGTAAACCTATCGTCCGTAAATTGACTTTAAGGACACCCATTTTTTAATCATTTATATCGTTTGGCATATTTATTGCGATGAAAATAATTTTGGCCGCATAAATCTCACAGATCCATCTATGAACGTTCGGCGTTCCTAAGGCTGAATTTTTGCTTTACGTGGTAACCGAAATCGGAAACAAACGGAAAACCAATGAATACGTATCCCTTAAGGATTTGCTCGCATGATTTTATTGTAGAAAAATTAATATTTTTTATACAAAAACATTAAGCTTCGACCCTTAAATTTCCCTTAAGGCCCCTCCGCATCCCTTATCAAACCACCCTAAAAAGGTGAAATTTCTCCAATATGCACTATGGGTAATTTGACCCGTTTTGCTGTGCGAAATTCGAATTTCGAAAATTCCAAAATAGCTTTATTTACTTGAGCAACATGATTGCAACACTTCAATGTAACCATGGGTGCATTTGGTTTTTGTATAATATTAGGAACCGTTAGATAGTCGGCAGTCAAAGTCAACATATCAGCTGGTGAGTGAAATAACATTTTGGCCGTCGGGGTTTGAAGTGAAAATACAAGTGCGTTTTCTATAAAGTGAAATAATATTTAAATAAATTTTGAAATGGAAAATCATAAAATAAGTAAGTATTAATCTTACTATGCAATCTTAATAAAAACTTTTCTTGTTTTACCTGAAAGAAATACAATTTTGTAACATAACCTAAAAATTACTTCGGCCGATTTGAACGTGCAACTTTATGGAAGCTTTTAAAATGTCGGCAACGTTTGGCAAAAATAAAGTGAAAAGATTATAATAACTGAAGATATTCTTAACTCATTTCATTTTATTTCATTTTGCGCTTTTTTGCGTTTTGCGAGTAATATCACATCCTTTTAGGCTATCTCGCTGTAGCAAAAATGGAATTGTTCGAAATTTGGCTACAGGAACGTACTAAGGAGGCAAAATATGATGCACTTAAAATCTATGTAATAGGAAAAATCTGCGATGCTGATATTTCTGATGACTGCAAGAAATCCGTTGAAGAAAAATTACGATTATTTTGCAAGTACTTGGCAGAAAAATGGGATAAATGTTACAGAAAGGAACAAAAATTTCGAAGTAGTAACTACGAGTGGCTTCATACTGAACTTCATTTTGAAGTAATGTCATTAAAAGCAGGCGTTGGCCGTCCACAAATTGCTTTTAATGGGAAGTCTGAGTATGGAAAACGAAAAGCATCAGCGCAGCTTTCAGCATTAGTAAGCAACGAAACCAACCTCCTAGTACGCGCAGCAGCAACATCAGCTAGAAAAGAAGGGGATCTAGACTTTGCAGCCGTGCTGAAAGAAAGTTTAGCGAGTCCAAACAGACACTCAAAAATTAAGAAATTGTGTTCTGAAAACCTTCAAAAGCCAATGAAATTTTCTGCAGAAGAGGCATTAGCTTTCTTGCTTGAAAACGATTTCACAAAGGCGCAGTATATTGCAATACGGCGTGAAAGTAAACTAAGAAATTGTGATATATTTCATCGTTATAGTGAAATCGCGGCTGAGAAATTAAAATGTCGACCAAATAATAAAACTGTAACCGACACTATAGCAAGAGCTTCTTTTGCAATCGGTTCTTTCACACACTTCTGAAAGAAAATTTGAAATGCAGAAAGAGGTTTTTATTTCCGTTATGGAAAAAAATTCAGTTATATAAAATCCGAATTGATATTGAGCTATGGATTCGATAGCAGCACTGGGCAAGCTCAATTTAAGCAGGCATTTAATGAGATTACCACATCTAAATGTTCTGATGCATCACTTTTGGCAACTACAATTATACCTTTAAGGCTTTCGTTATCATTAGGAAAGCCTATTTGGAATAACCGGTCTCCTCAATCGATACGATTTTGTCGGCCCATTAAATTAGAGTATGTTTCCGAAACGAAAGAAAAAATTTTGAAAGAAGAATCTGAGTTAAAATTTAAATAGGTACTTTGGAAAATAATTGCATAGCAATTGGCGAGGATAAACTGTGGAACTATCGTTTAAATTATATTTAACACTCATTGATGGAAAAGTTTTGAACGTTTTGACGGGAACAGCTTCGAATCAAGCTTGTGCTATTTGCTGTGCTACGCCCAAGGATTTTGTGAAAATAACTGATTATACATCCGAAAACTTTCGTGGGAAAGAATGCAATTTCAGATTTGGGATAAGCCCGTTGCATTGTTGGATAATCAACCTTGGATTAGATTTTTTGAGTTCATTTTGAATTTAAGCTATAAGCTTAAAGTAAAAAAATGGCAAATCCGAACTCACGACGATAAATCGGCGGTATCAAAACGGAAGCAGAATATTCAGGATGCTTTTTGGAAGGAACTAGGTTTTCGAGTAGATATACCTAAAGCTAATGGTTTCGGTAATACAAATGATGGAAACACTGCTCGTCGAGCTTTTACTGATGATAAAATCTTTGCTGACATCACCGGTGTTGACCAAAATTTAATTTTTCGCTTTAAAATTATTTTGATTTGCTATCCTGCCAGTTTCCTTTAAATCCAAATAAATTTCAAGAATATTGCTTTCAAACAGCTAGTATTATTCAATATTTGTATCCTTGGTTACCAATGACAGCTACGGTGCATAAGGTGCTGATACATTCAAAGCAGATATTAGAAAATACAGTACTTCCAGTTGGTTTCTTTGGAGAAGCAGCTGCTTAGTCACGCCATAAAGTCTATAAAGCAGACAGATTGCATCATTCACGCAAAAATAGAGGCATTAATAATATTCAAGATGTTTTCAACAGAGCGACTGATACATCTGACCCCCTAATATCAACAAAATACTTGAATCGGCGTATGCAACAAAAAAAGGTCTTTTGTCTTCCACCTGAGGTTGTCGAGCTGTTATGTCCGGTTCATCCAACAGAAGGTATTGATGGAGACGAGGAATATGAAGAAAGTTGTGTTTTTTCTGCTTCTTCGTTTGATTTTCTTAATAATTTATGTTTGGATAACGAATTACAATTAAATGGCTCAAATGATCTAATCGAAACTTAATACATATTAAAGATTTTTTCCCGAAACAAAAAAAATAAAATTGTTTTTATTTTCGTTTTTACTTCAAAAGGGTTAATGGTCGTGAAAGGGTTAATTTATTTTTTCTCTTTGTTTCCATTAGCCTTATTTGAACATTTCCAACCATTTCGGGTTTAAAAAATTAAGTATTTTGGATAATATTAATTTCGCACAACAAAACGGGTCAGATGACCCATTGTGATATGTAAGAAATCGAAATACATGTCCCGGAATACGTTTTCGGGTACACTGAGCAAGAATATGCAGTCGAATTTACGCTACGGACCTTAATTTTCCTTTAACACCCCTCGCCTTCAAATTTCTTGAAATGCTACCAAACCCCTATTTGATATTCCAAACTGCCCGATATTTTTGCTCGAAAAAATAAAAGGCAATTTTTAACTTCTAATTTTTTTTTCAATAGGAGTATTCACAAAGGCGCAGGCCCGTAGAGAGATAGTTTTAGGAGGGCCCCCTCATAAAAAAAGTGTGACCAAAAAAAAAAAAACAAGAAAAAAAGGTCCTCAATATATTGGTTGTACAATAAATACTTCGGCTACATATTATAAACCAGTAAGGGTGTTATAGCCAGGCGAGCCTGATTTTTTTGCAATTCTAATCGGAGGCTTAAATATACGCTCAAATCCCAAGTTTCATTGAGATGTTTCGAAAGAGTCAGATTTTGGGGCAGTTTTGAGATTTTTGTGATTTTTGGGCAGGATGTTTATGGCTACAAAGGAAGCATAACTGCCAAATTTCGTTCAAGTCACATTGGCGTTTCGGGAGTAGGAGACAATTTTCGAAAAACGCTCTTCTGCCACGCCCATTTTTCTATTACATCAAAATATCTTGTAAAACATCGGTTTTGGAGAAGTTTTTGTAATTTTCATAACAGACCCTAGTACTGGAGGTACCCCAAAAATGGTCCGATCGGGTCCATTCATGTCCCCGTGAGCACGCATACCGAATTTCGTCAAGATAGCTCAACTCCTTCGATAAGAAAACTGTATACAAACAGACGGACAGACAGACGGACAGACAGACGGACAGACAGACAGACGGACAGAAAGACGGACAGAAAGACGACAGACAGACAGACGGACAGACAGACGGACATGGTTACATCGAATCTCCTAGTGACGCTGATCATATCTATATATATTTTGTATGGTCTATCTCGACTGGTTCTTGGTGTTACATACAACCACACAAACGCAATATACCCTCGACACAGAGTGTGTCGGGTATAAAAACAGGCAAGAAAGCGAAAGTCGGTCAAGCCCGACTTTGAAATACCCAGCGTCCCGATATTATTGGCGCACTATGTTTTGCATCTCCATTTGTGGGCGTGGCAGTGCGCGGGCCACATACATTTTTTCCTACACCTTTCCTTCGCCTTGGTCAAACTATGTTGAGAGTTTGAAGTTTCTACACCTTTTACTTCAGAAGGTACGATAAACCCTTATTTGTGGGCGTGGATCGAGGAGGACGGCGTCCATTTTTTTCCAGAATATGTCCCTTTTCGGAGTTTACCTGTACACCAAATATCAATGAAATATGTTGAGTGGTTCGCAAGTTACAAGCATTTTACTGAAAATACAATAAAATCATTTGTGGGTGTGGCAGTGGGCGGATGTCTCCCATTTTTAATGTGTGCCAAATTTCGACTTGATTGGTCCAGCCGTTTCGGAGGAGATCCGACCACGGACGGACGGACAAATCTAAATCGATTCAATTTTTGATCCTGATCGAAAATATATAAGTATATATAAATATGTATGCCTAATTGCCTATATATGCAGTAGGGCGGTCCTTAGTTATATGGAGAAAATTAAAAGTGAATATTTTTATGTCCTCCGGGCATATTTTTGTTGTAATTTACTTCAATATATAACCTGCAAAGTCTCAGTCGATTAAGAATTTATTTAATGGGCCCGCTCTGGACTTAAAGTTTTGGTATATGGAAAAATCACATTTAATATGTATTTACCTTATATTGATACCAATATTTTTCAAATATCAGCCAATAAACAAGGGAAAAACCTAAAGTGGGCCTGCCATGACATGGGTAGATGAAACTTATATTTTTCAATCATGAAAAATACCAGTTACACCACGCCCACTTTCCAAAAAACGCCTAAATATCGCCCATGGTATCGAATTTCACGTGAAAATTTTGAATGATTGCGAAATTGCATTCGATTTCAGGTTTTCATTCAATATAACCGTGGCTTGCCGTAGGCGGGGTACCCCCATATTTATAACTCATCTACTTTAGAAATCCAGGTGTATCCAATATTCAAAAATTAAATCGGTCACTTAGTTGAAAATGTATGACGATTTTTAGAACCATGTCTATTAATTGCGCGCTCTGGCGCTTAAGTGTTGGCAAATGTGGATTGCACACACCCACTATTGAATACAAAATGGCAATTAAAAACAAAAAAAATTTATTCAGAGCAAAAGTTAAACAAGGAAATAATGATTCGGTTAAAGTATTTGTTTTTTCATTATATCTTTCGATATTTTTGGATAATGTCGTCGGTAGTCTTGAATAGTCTGAAAAATAAAATCTTGTATAAGGCTATTTCAATTTATATAGCTAATACTACATACAGGTTATCTGTAAAATAAACTGCTTCTGCTGTTCATCCTTAGTGATTTTATCATTAAAGTCACTTATAAGCTTTATTCCGCCCTCAGCAGAGTCATTTACAACTTTTAAATTATTAATGACAGCATAGGCTTGTCGATAGCTTTCTAAGTGTTCCCAAGTGTGTACAGAATGCGATGAAAAGTTTGGGATTCCAAAAGATTCAAAGAAATGGACGGAGTGCATGCCCAACAAATAAATAAGAATTTCTTCGTTACTATTTTGTAGCAAATTATTTAAGTCGTCGAACTTAAGGTTTAGTTTTTATACCCAGCGTAAGCGGGGTATATTAGTTTTGTGCGAATCTTGTAACAGGGAGAATTAAGCTCTGGAGATATATACAAATATATATAGAAATGATCAGGATCAAAAACTGAATCGATTTAGACATGTCCGTCTGTCCGTCCGTCCGTCCGTTCGTCCGTCTGACCGTCCGTCCGTCCGTTCGTCCGTCTGTCCGTCAGTCCGTCCGTTCGTCCGTCCGTCCGTCCGTCCGTCCGTCTGTCCGTCCGTCCGTGGTCGGATCTCCTCCGAAATGGCTGAACCAATGAAGTCGAATTTTGGTACACATGTATATCGGGGTCCGAGTATAATCCTAAGTAAAAATGGGAAACATCCGCCCACTGCCACGCCCAAAAATGAATTTATTGTGTTTTCAGTAAAATGCTTGTAACTTGGGAACCACTCAACACATTCCATTAATATTTGGTTTACTTGTAAACTACAAAAGGGACATATCCTGGAATAAAAATGAACGCCGCCCTCCTCGATCCACGCCCACAAATAAGGGCTTATCGTAACTTGTGAAGTAAAAGGCGTAGAAGCTTCAAAATCGCAACATAGGTTGACCAAGGCGAATGAAAGGTGTAGGAAAAAAATGTATATAGCCCGCCCACTGCCACGCCCACAAATGGAGATTTTTCGTAACTTCCGAATTAATAGGCGTATACGCTTCAAATTCGCAACATAGGTTGACCAAGGCGAATGAAAGGTGTAGGGAAAATATGTATGTGGCCCGCCCACTGCCACGCTCATCAATGAAGATTTTTCGTATCTTCCAAAGTAAAAGGCGTAGAAGCTTCAAATTCGCAACTTAGGTTGACCAAGGCGAATGAAAGGTGCAGAAAAAAATTTATATGGCCCGCCAACTTTCACGCCCACAAATGGAGACTTTTCGTAACATAGAGCGCCAATAATGTGGGAACGCTGGGTATTTCAATGTCGGGCTTGACCGACTTTAGCTTTCTTACTTGTTAAAAAATGATTTTATCTTTAAGAGCTCCTCCCAAAAAAACAATGCTGAGTTCAACTAGTTCTCGGTAGTCTTCGCGAAGAAAGTTAATCTTTAATATTTCATTTAGTTCTGTTAAAATTTCTTTTCGGTCATTTTTAAAAATCTGGCCTATCTTTGGATTTGTTACACCTGCCTCATACTTGTTTTTATTTATTTTTGACCAGTCTTTTCGAAGCCTGCTATATAAATTGATTTGAGAACCTGACGAGTTAAATCCCCTTTCTATAAACACTGCAGATAGTACGGTTTCATATATAATATATGGTGACGACAACCTAAATACACAATATTTTTTTGCAATTTCTGTTCTAGTGCTGTGCAGGCCCCATTTAGTCGTCCAGTGTTAGAGGCAGTTGTGTCAAAGCAGAATGCGTTGACTTTGTCCTGTAAACCCCACTGATGTAATGTCTCATAGACCGATGAAGCAATTTATTTCCCAGTAGAATTTTCTATTTCCGGAACTCCAAGTAGCTGCTCTACGTTGTGCTCGCTGGCAATCACAGCTAATCTTTCAACAGCCGTTCCACAAACATCTGTTAGCAATTTTGTATCCCAATGAACAGTAATAAAGTTCGTGTTAATGCCCAAAAATTTTGATTTTATTGTAACAGCGTAACTTTTACGGAAACGTTCTCTTTGTTTACGCAGAGAGGTTCGGTTAATGATGTATAAACTCTGATCAAGCTGCAAAGCTTCGATAAAAGCTGTTGCCAAATGAACAGCGTCTCTGCTGCTTACTCCACATTTATCAAGTGCAGCAGCTAGACGGGGAGTTAAAAAATCCTTTGATGCCCTTTTAGAGGAAAAACTTCTTAATTTGAAAATAGTTTCTTCACTGACTTCTAATTCTGAACTTGATTTGGAAGAATTAACTGTAGAGAAAAAATAAAATTGAATATAGCTTCTTATTTTACAAAATATATTAATTTACCTGTTGCAACAAAGTGTGAGGATTCACTTAAATTCTTAAGTCTTTGCTTTTCATAGTTTTCTAAGCGTTGTTCTCGGCGCTTCTCCAAATTTGCTAGGTTTTTATCTACGCCCATAAAGCAACCAACTCTCCCCTTTTCCCTTCGTTTAAGCAAAAATTGTTTGTATTCTTCAATTTTAAAAAGCTTCATAGCATCGTTATGAGCTATGTCAAATAAATCATCCAATGAGAACTGGAATTTGAGCTTTTGCCCAAAAAACATTACATTCGTCAATAACTAAACTTGCGCTTTGATCACAGTTCATTTTAGCTATACGCATATTGAAAAATAAAACAGGGTGAAAATTTGAAGGCCGAGCGGGCCCATTAAAACTTTTCCAAATTTAATAAAATTTTGCCAATGGTTTTTACAAACACAAGACAACAAGAATTTGACCGGATCATCTTACAATTCCTAAATTTTTTTTTAAGGACCACCCTAATATGCAGGGTATAAAAATGTCTCTATTTTAAGAAATCATATACAAGTAACAAATGAAGCGGAGCCGCGAATAACGTTGTAAGTGACAAATTTCACATTTTTGCAAATTTGCCATGCCAGTGAGTACTAACAAAGTCATTTCACTTCTTTATGGTTCTAAAGTGTTGAGAAATGTCCAAGAGTTGACCAAATAAAAACAATTTTTCGCTAGAGTATTATTGACAGTGAGAGTCCAAAAAATATGTTCCAAAAATTTGTCGCTTACAACGTTATTCGCGGCTCCGCTTCAATTGTTTTTTGCGAAAAACCTTGCTGCAAACTATAGTTACCAATATTTATAAATACCATAATGAACTTGGTTCTTATCTGGTGTGAACCTTTAACGTCTTTTGACTTCATTTTTGTTCGTAAAAAAACAAAAAAAAAAAAACAAAAAAAAACTCTTTTTCTTGGGTAAATCCATATAAGCACACGAGGTGGGCTCGATTCTCTTGGTAGTTATTCGAATCCACTTAAATTATTAAATATTTATAATTTTGACCTCATTGGCTGGTTGTACACAAATCGAAATACACACTAAATAACAGGAAACAAACTGATGTAAAAAACAAAATAAATTTTCAACATCAACTCTGCATTCATACCTTTGAGCTCCTGTAAAATTTTAACAGAGATTAAGACTGATATTGTATATTATTTCACCTTTTTATTGATTTTTTTACTTACACAATGATCAATACCTAACTTTCGAGCCAAAATGAAAACGGCTTCTGAGTGACATATCAAAGCAACTTTTAACTCAAAACTTTTTTTGTCGCTCTAATTATTTAACAAGCAAACTTGTTGGGATTGTATGTAATATTTTAGAAATCTAAAGTTCCCTACATATTGCAGATTTGGAAAAATCTGTCTTTTTTCCCTAAAAGCAATTTTTCTTCGAAAAAATCCCTAAAATAGGGAAATTTCCCTACGAATGGAAACACAGATAATTTAACATTTACATAATTTAAAAGACTCAGAAATAAAAGATTTTACCAAACTTTATATGCTTAAAAAATTTAAAAAAAAAGATTCCACAAGGATGTGTTTCTTCCTTGAAATTTATTTCCTTGTTTTCCATACTCCAATTTTTCCACAAATTCCTTTGCCTGTGACAGGGTTCTTCCAGATTACAAATCTAACACACTTCAACTTCGCTAGCGCGCGATCTCATTTGAGCTTGGTAGATTTATTATATGATTGTTAGTGCAAAACAACTGCTTTTTTTTAACTATGGAATGAGTACGGAATTCATATACTTTTTTGAATTAATTAATCTTGCTTTTAATATTAAAAAGGCTTCTTCGTAAAGCGATTTTCTTCCAATAAGGATATTTGATCAAATCGTCATTTTCATAAGAATGGCACATAATTTTATCAATATGGTCACCTTTTTATTTTACTAATCGAAATATTTGAAAACATAAAAACAACACGCCCCCCTTTTAGACTGACCACTTTAAAAACGAATTGGGTTAATTATAAAAAGTACGTTGCAACACACATACACTCCGAATATGCAATATGTAATGAAAGTCAAATCGATGAAGCGGCAGCAACCCTGAATTCAATATTAACTTCAGCGGCGGAGCATTCTACCCCAAAAACCTTTGAGCCTGCCGTTAGAAATTTTAGTCATTCTAATAATCAGTAGATAATTGCGAGAAAACCGTGGATTGAGAAGAGAATGGCAACAACATAGGTCCCATGGCAGTAAAACTAGACTCAATACAACTCAAAATCGCTCTTCAAAAAGACCAAGACAGGAAAAACTATAATTTCGTTTTAAATCTTGCACCTAACAGCACGTCAAAAGAGTCATTTTGGCGAGCTTTAAAAATAAAAAACTTACCCATAGAACATGAATCTCCCTTAAGGGATTCAAGAGGAAATTGGGCAAGAAATAATGAAGAAAAGCATCCACCTTTGCTCAGTCCTTCTACCAAACCCACCGGTAACCGGCCTAAGGTTTCCCCTCTGCGAGGTGAGCAACCAAATTATCCCTATAACATTTAATACCAATGAAATAAAATTCATAATTAAGGATAAATTTTGCGTGAACAAGTCTCCAGGCTATGACTATATAACCCCAAAAATGAGATATGGAAAGAATCGGTGATCATGATGATACTGAAGCCCGGGAAAGACCCGACGACAGCCAGCTCATATTGCCCAAGAAGCCTTCTCTCCTGCTTATCTAAGCTCTTTGAAAAAGCTCTTTTTATAAAAATAACGCCATACATTCACGAGAATGACTTAATCCCTGCTCATCAATTTAGCTTTTGGAAAAAACATGGAACTATTTAACAGGTAAATCGAATCAATCATAAAATTCGTATCGCTTTCGGAAAAAAAGAATATTAATATAAGCCCAAGATCAAAATAGCTGAACACAAAGCAGACACGAAAAAAGGAAAACAACAACAGTACTGAGCCAAGACATGACGACGCATAAACATGCAGCGGACTTCGAGAACGTAAAAATATTAGACTGCGAAAACAATGAGAGCAAGAGACTGACTTTGGAGAGTTTAAGAATACAACAGAGAATTAAGACATGTATGAACAATAAGGAGGACAAACACAAAATTAATTTAGTTTATTCGGTGAATCTGTAGGCTGTGATATAAGTGTTTTTCGTGAAGTCCAGTTTTTTCACTTTAAATTTTTATTAAATTTTATTATTTATTCTTGAAAAAAATAAACAATTTGACGATTGAAATTTTATAAAGTAAAATTAAATCAAATTAAATAAATAAATGTAAACTTTATGTAAGTAAGCTAAAGCTATATTTAAAAAACAAAAAACCTATAATTGATCTCCTCCTAGTTCAATAAAAAACGCTCCTGAAGAGGTTCCCACAAAGGAACGAAACGTTGTTTTTATTTACATCACACCTAAGGACCCAAAAGCTCACAAAAATTATTCTCTAAAACATTTGGTCATAAATTTCTTTTCAAAAAAGAATATTGTTCTGAAATATTCCTTGGAGTTGCTCAAGCTTTCGATAAAGTGTGGCATGGGGGTCCTATTGCTAAAATAAGGACTCTACTCCCTCAAAAATTTCACGAATTTCTTATATCATACCTCCAAAATAGATTCTTTAGAGTAACAGTTAATGAATTTATAAAACATCCATACCCCAATCTAGTGTGTAATCTATTTAGGAGTCCACTTACATAAACGATTAATTTGACGAAAACACATTTAACCAAAGAGGACCAACCTGAAACTTAAAGCATCAAAAATTGACTGGCTAATTAACTATCGCTCCCCACTTAATATGGATTATAAAATTCCATTATATAATAGTGTATTAAGCCAATCTGGTCTTATCGCATTCAATTCTGTAGAAATGCCTGCGCATCCTCTATAGAAATAATCCAAAGAGCTGATTCGAAAATTCTTAGAATCATTACAGGTGCTCCATGGTACATCCGTAATGAAAATATTCACCGCGATCTGTAAGTCCTACTTATTAAGGGCGAAATCGTTCGCCTTAAAACATCCTACAATGAGAAGCTAAGGAATCACTCGAATCAGCTGGCAAGAAGCCTTAACAATACAACACGTCGAACACGGTTAAGAAGAAAGGACCTTTCGTCCGCTTCAATTGTTTTGGAAATATAACACCGACACTCATCTGCACCTCGCTCGTGCATGTCAGACGCTTGGCCAATCAAAGAATTATAGAGATTGAGGCACCTCGCTCGTGCCTCAATGCTCCTAACTACCATCAGAGCAGCCGTTCCAGCCAATCAATTTTACGCACATCGCTCGTGCTCGCCGTACGCTTATCCATCCAAGGATTCACTAAGCTTCACGCACTTTGCTCGTGCATGATCAAGACTCATCCTAGCAACGGATGCGGTTTAAAAGTAATAAGTCCTCAGCAGCCCAGTTTCTCAAATAGAGGCCCGTTGGAATCAAACCTATTTATGTATTTCTCTGTATAAATAGTTAAGTTATATTTAAGAAACAAGATTCGAATAATTACTGTTAGTTTCCACCCAAAAGAAGATCCAGTAAAGTGACGCAAAATTTAAATGAAAAAAAAATATCAAGAAGTTTTCTATGTTCTTCAACAGAAATAATAAGTTATTAACATGAAATACATATATGAGGATATCTATTAAAATGTTTCAATAAGATTTTCTCTATGGAATGATTACATAGTTAATTGATTTGGAACAAACTGTTAAAATAAAAGTATTTTAAATTTATATTAAAAAAAAAAATTGAACGTTTTATTAGATTTCGCCCACTTTAAAACAGTGATGGCCAAACCAATAAGTAAACATTTATAATTGGGTGTGTGAATGCGCTGTCGACTTCGCTGTGAGTTGTTCCGCTCCAGTAAGCGTGGAGTAAATTGCCTCTAGGCAACTAGTACTTTCACCAGAACTAGTTCAAATAGGGGTAGAGTTTCGTATAGAGCTCTGACTCGTATTGTATGAAAAAAATTTTTTTCGGGTCAGTAGCGGAAAAGTGGCATGAAAGAGCCAGGTTATGAAAGTGTCACTTGCATTATTTCGGTAGGTAAGTGTTGCATTTGGTCGGCGATTTAATTCTAAGAGGGGGCACGGATTTCCCGTCATCCACAAAAATTAGACGGTTCGCAAAAACCAACAAATGCAGAAACTTCCAATCAAAGTTTTTATTGCTCAAAAGTAAGTATTTTGCTTCATTTAAGTTGTTTTTTGGTATTTTGTTGGGTATAAATATAGGTACATTGATTGTAAATTGTTTTTGTGCATATATTTATTAGGCTTTGCAGCTCCGTAGAAACTGAGTTGCAAAAATTTTGATAATATAATTATTTTGAAGGCTAAATTCTTTTAAAGAATAAGTTATGAAAGAGCCGAGTAAATGAGCATTGAAAGAGCTGGCTGTCCTGAAATTACACAAAATTGGAAGAGAAAGAAGATAACGCAAAAACTCAAAAAGTACTCAGAAAAAAGCTTCAAAACAGTCTATAAAAACCGATTCTTCTAACTCTATCGTATTGGCTGAACTAAAAACAACGCTTGTTCGAAGCAAGGCAAACTCCAACCCAAAAAAAAAAATGCTGATGATAGCGTAGTTTGCGGCAAAACATATGAAAACAGTGATCATGATTGGTTTTCATGCAAAATCTATTCTGGGTGGTCTCATGGATCCTGTGGCATTAGGGGAAAGTTAAATTTCTTTTGCAAGACATGTTTCTAATTTTAACAAAAATTACATTATTGAACGTTGACGGAATTGTCATATTTTAACAGTGCGTAATCAATATACTATAGCATTATTTTCACAATTACATTTTATAATAAATACAGACTGGCTCTTTCATAACCTTCAGTGGCTCTTTCAATACCGAAATGTTATGAAAGAGCCAAATGATACATTTTTTAAAAATGAATATTTTATCCATTTTTGTATGGTCTCTGAGATTTTTTCGGATACAATTACGTAGGTTAAAAATAAATAAATAATAAAAGAAATAAATATCATCATTTCTTTCATTAAAAATATATTTTTTTGCTATGTTTAGTAAACTGGCTCTTTCACGCCACATCTCCCCTAATAAAAGTTGCCCTGATATTGCTATTGTCAAAAGCGTTGACACTGCGAAATCAAATATTAAATCTACCTTTAAAAATATTACAGATGGAAAAAGAAAGTATACCCAATTTACACAATTGGTTCCCAAAGCACTAGTAAAGCGTTAGTTCAAGTGCACAAGTGGTGATTTTTAGCCCACACGCAATGATAGTTTTCTACAAAATAATACATAAGCAGGGGTATAAATAAGAACCAGTACTGGTGGAATAAGAACTAGTAAAACGCTACAGTCTAACTATTCGGACTTCCTGCAGGGTCTGATTTGCATTGACGAAATTTGTTTTTTGCACATAAGAACGCAGCCCACCGGTTTTCGCACGGATCGGTATACGCTATACGTACACAGAGAAAAAAACACGTAGTAAATTCAAGAGTGCGACGCTCTTAGAGAAATCGCTCTTGAATTCAAAGGATTAAGCTTTTAACCCAACAATGAAAACGCTCTTGGCTATCATTTAAGAGTGAAAGTAGTAACTTTAATAGTGAATCCGTAGAATTAAATACTTTCGCATTTAAAGTTCGGATTTTTACAGCTAAACTGTTATTCCAACTACATTTTATTGAATTTGTTAAGAGCGAAACTATTTAAGTTAAGAGCACATTCGAATAAGTGATGTTTCTCTTAGAGTATCGAAAACTGCATTCTCAGAAGACACAAAAGTGATATCTCCAATATTTTTCGAGATATAAGCTTTACGAAGAAGGTATGTTGTTTAAAACGCCCCAAAAATGGGAGTGGCCATAAATCGAAAAGTTTGACTAATAATTCAAAATCCAGCTAGGAGTGAACTTCTACTATGCTAACCTTTCAAACGCGCAGGTGCTCATGTAGCTGATTTTTTGACTGTCGCACTGTGTAATTCATGCGGGAAGGGGTTAAGCTGACGATTTGAAGTTATTTTATACAAATAATGTTAATCAGTAAGGCATTACTGGTAAAACTTTACTTTCAATTACTGATATATAAAAGAATTCTTTACTTGAAAACTCTATCAAGAAATAATGAAAGAAAATTTCACTGATTTTTACTGACTTTCCCGCTGGGACAGAACGGGGTAGAATTCGAACGGAAAAATTGCCATAAAAAATTCCTACCAAAATTAAAGCTAAAGAACAATGCACCAAGTACTAAGTATGCCCCTGAAATTTATGAATTTGAAAACGTGCAAAAGTGGATAAATTGGCTTCTTTACGAAAATTGCTTAAAAGTTTCATTTTCATATACTTTTTAAGATATGAAATTTTCTCATTTTCTTATCTTAATTAGATATAAATAAAGAATTTTTTTTTTTAAATTCCAGATCGGTTGCGGTATTGTTAAAGGTTACGTTACGTTACAATGCCTTATTGGCCTGTGCAAAAAAAAAAAAAAAAAAACGATAATTCGCGTTACATGGGGGAAGGGGGGCGTAAAAAATCTTCAAAAACTTGCCTTATGTAGGAATACTTCAACGTTATCTTATGCAATTCTTGTTACGGACACCAGATATTTATTGACATAAGTAAACACCGATTTATTGATAAAGTTCTTACTGTTCACTTTTAATCATGCTTTCAGAATATGCAAACTAAATGAAAATAAATGCAAGGCCTTCTCTTCCAAATAATGCATCTGACTTGAATTGGTATTTTCTAACTAATTGGGTACACATTTGTCTTTCAAATGAAATACATAGTTTTTGATACTTTTGTCCCACTTTAATTTTTGTACTTATTTCGCGCTAAAACGCCCTGTGGGACCACTGTGCGTCGTTGTAAATTCGATTGGTGCTGTTAGGGTGACTTCTCCTATTATGATTATTTGAGCCAGTCAAACCTATCGCTTTTATAACACCAAAGGCAAATAGAATCCATGGCTACATATCCAAATGATAAGTACCTAACCAGATGTGCAATGTTTATCAGCTTTCCATTTTCAAAAAACGGGTTTCATAACTTTGTTATTTCAATTGAACTCCAGTTAGAAGGCTTATACCTCGCAAAAATTACGACGATCATTTTAAAGGTTTCGAAAATTATTGTAAATAAAAGAAACAAAATTTATGTTATGAAACGCACAGATTTGGAAGTTTTAATTATTACTTGGTGTATTTGAAATATATACACAAAAAAAGCCAACTCGACATTCTGGCATTTAAGACAATATATACAGTGTTGCTTAAAAGCAATAATCTCGATTTCAAAAGAAGCTGCGCAACCTTTTTCAAAGGTTAACGCATAAGTGAGTCAAATACAAGTAATGCAATAAGTCAAAAAAGTCTAAGGAAAATCTTCCCATATGTATATGAATGAATTCAATTGTGAGGTCAATATATCTTATTGGTAGTAAAGTGAACTGCATGTCAATGTTATTACAAATTGAAGCAAAGCTTAACTCAACATAAGTACACTGAGCGAAAGCGATTGTGTAATTCACAACGGTTCGTAGTATACTACGACCGTAGTTATTTTACAGGAAAACTGTAGTACGAACGTATTCAAACATGACTTTAACAGCCATGCGTATCCCTGCAGGGCATCGAACCGATTTTAAAGTATTTTTAAGCTAGCTTTGTAATAAGCACAACTGGTTGATTAATCGACTTCCTTCACAGTAAAAACTATAGGTTTAAAATTAAAACCAATCGGTATAAAATTAAATCTTTTTTGTATTAAATTTGAATTTCAATACCAAAAAGTTTTATTTTAATACCTTTTGGTTTTAAAAGATCTCAAAAACGAACAAAATTCTCAAATTGTCAAATTGTTCTCGCGATTACATAGCTTTCGTACAAACATACGAGGCGTCTATAGTTCGATTTTATCGAACGTTGATATAATAAATCTAGTACGTGCGAATAATATCGCTTGTTAGCGCAGTGGAAGCGTTTTTGCCTCGCATTCTGAAAGGTCCGAGTTCGAACCCTGTCGCAGGCGAAAGAAATTGTGGAAAAATAGTGGGGCTTGGAAAAAGGTAAAGTAAATTTTGAACTTGGAAATAGGATAAATTGATGTACTCGGGAAGGAGAAGACATTACATAGTTGCCAGCGATAAAGTTTGAAGTATCTCGACTACCTTCAAAAATGTGTGTCTGTCCGTCATGCTGTTTCAAGAATTCCTATGAGAGGGTTCTTCTGCTGGAATCTCTTTTTTTTTTTCATAAAAAGATTGGTTGCAAGCTTTTTATTCCTCTTAAATTTTTATTCTTATATATAATTATTACCTACTTATTCCTTAAAAAAAAAAAAAAAAAATGACGCTCGCCTGACCGGGGATTGAACTCACCGACATCAGATTGTGAAGCAATATCTCTCATTTCTTTTCGCTCTACACATAATTTTTATACCCAGCGTAAGCGGGGTATATTAGTTTTGTGCAAATCTTGTAACAGGGAGAATTAAGCTCCGGAGATATAGAAAAATGTATATAGAAATGATCAGGATCAAAAACTGAATCGATTTAGACATGTCCGTCTGTCCGTCTGTCCGTCTGTCCGTCTGTCCGTCCGTCCGTCCGTCCGTCCGTCCGTCCGTCTGTCCGTCTGTCCGTCTGTCCGTCCGTCCGTGGTCGGATCTCCTCCGAAACGGCTGGACCAATCAAGTCGAAATTTGGCACACAGGTATATCGGGATCCGAGTATGATCCTAAGTAAAAATGGGAGACATCCGCCCACTGCCACGCCCACAAATGAATATAATGTGTTTTCAGTAAAATGCTTGTAACTTGCGAACCACTCAACACATTCCATTGATATTTGGTGTACTGGTAAACTACGAAAAGGGACATATCCTGGCAAAAAATGGACGCCGCCCACCTCGAGCCACGCCCACAAATAAGCCCAAAATTAAGGGCTTATCGTAACTTGTGAAGTAAAAGGCGTAGAAGCTTCAAATTCGCAACATAGGTTCACCAAGGCGAATGAAAGGTGTAGGAAAAAATTTTTTATGACCCGCCCACTGCCACGCCCAAAAATGAAGATTTTTCGTAACTTCCGAAGTAAAAGGCGTAGAAGCTTCGAATTCGCAACATAGGTTCACCGACGCGAATGAAAGGTGTAGGAAAATTTTTTTTATGGCCCGCCCACTGCCACGCCCAAAAATGAAGATTTTTCGTAACTTCCGAAGTAAAAGGCGTAGAAGCTTCGAATTCGCAACATAGGTTCACCAAGGCGAATGAAAGGTGTAGGAAAAAATTTTTTGGGGCCTGCCCACTGCCACGCCCACAAATAAAGATTTTTCGTAACTTCCGAAGTAAAAGGCGTAGAAGCTTCAAATTCGCAACATAGGTTCACCAAGGCGAATGAAAGGTGTAGGAAAAAATTTTTTGTGGCCTGCCCACTGCCACGCCCACAAATAAAGATTTTTCGTAACTTCCGAAGTAAAAGGCGTAGAAGCTTCAAATTCGCAACATAGGTTCACCAAGGCGAATGAAAGGTGTAGGAAAATTTTTTTTATGGCCCGCCCACTGCCACGCCCACAAATAAAGATTTTTCGTAACTTCCGAAGTAAAAGGCGTAGAAGCTTCGAATTCGCAACATAGGTTCACCAAGGCGAATGAAAGATTTAGGGAAATAATTTATGTTGCCCTCCCACTGCCACGCCCACAAATAGAGAAGCAAAACATAGTGCGCTCATAATGTCGGGACGCTGGGTATTTCAAAGTCGGGCTTGACCGACTTTAGCTTTCTTACTTGTTTTTATTTTTATTTTGCTGTGAAAGAACATTGATTAGATTTTTAGCAGCGAAAAGTCGCTTTTTGCTAAAGTTTATCTGCAAGGTGCTGTGAAGCACTCTTTTGGTTGAGGATAGCCTCAAGTTCGCCAAATTTTCTCCAGTTTTCTGCAAGTACCCGGGGTTCAGTTGTTCTTTCCGCTTGTTGGATGAGTGCAGCCCTCATGCGCCGAAGTCTATTCTCTATACCGCCGCGTCTTTTGGGTTTTTTCAGGATGGGAATACTAGTAAGTCTTTTTTCTTTCAGTTGTTCTTTATCTGCGATTTGCTTAAGTTTCCTTGCTTGGTAGTCAGCTATTGTTATTGGTTTGGGACCCGCGTTTGGATTTTCCTCCAACTCTTGTTGTAGTGTTTTTACCATTGGGAACAGCAGGAACGGCCAGTATTTGTATTGATAAAAATGTCCTTTTTCTTTTTTAGCAGGATCAGTAGTGTTTTAAAATAGGTCCGGCAGGATCAGCAACTCTCAGGATCGATCTGGCTTGGATCGCCATGTAATGTCTTTTGACATTATAATTTTAAAGATGTTTTTGTTTTTAATTAAATTGTTTTATTTATGTTGAAGGCGAGTGGAACGCCTTTGTTGGAGATTCAACTTAGAAATGAATATCGCTTAGAATTAACATTGCTTATTTATACTAGTTTCTAAAAGGCAGCGATCGATGGCTTGCGATCGCTGACTCAATGTGCTGATGGAAAAGGGTCACTTGCATTCTGTAAACAAAGAGCGTCGTGTTGCGCACGTTGCGGCATTGATTTCTTTTGGGTCAGAAATGCAATAGATTTCATTTGGGTCAAAGTGGAAAGCAAAAGGGTGTCCGGTTGCGGCACCAAAGAAGAATGCTAATAGCGCATGTCATAAGTGATCAAAGAAGAATGCCGGTAGGAATGTCGAGCAAGTGACCATTATCCATAACAGTATAACCTCCGAAGTAGAAATGTCCGATTTGTTCCAGGTCAAGAAATTTACCGTCGTAATTTCCAGTTGAGCGATGGTAGTAAAAGGTTTAATGCGAAGCTCTGTCCGAAATATGTCAAGGCTAGAACTCACTCTACGATAGGCAATAGTTTGTTTTAGTTGGAAAATCTGCAGGGGAAGATAGTAGGCGTTTTTCATGCAAAGGATTTGCGACCTTAATCTCAGTCCCGCTAGCTAAAAGCAAATCGTGGGTTGAGCCACACGTGGTAAAGCATCCTAAACTCGTAAAAGTCTATTCCCCAAAATATTTTGGTCTCAGGTTCGAAAAGCTTTTGGGTTTGTTGCCTACTGGGTCAGTTTAGGGAAAGGAAAGGGGGAAAAATTCGATACTAAGGGAATTAAATATGAAAATTATTTAATTGCCGGAAGGATATGAAAAAGTGAAAGCCAAAAAAAAAAAATTAAATTCCTAAGCCGTTTTAAAATTTTCAACTATCGAGAAAAACAAAATTGATCTTGATCAAATTGCTTTTCGAATGCACGGTTAAGAAAAAAAAAAAGAAAAGAAAAGAAAATGTGGAAATGTGAAGCTACATTTAAAATTCAGTAACTGTGTACGGATTTTGAATTGCAATGAAATTAACGTAACGTAAATAGTAATTTTGAGTTGTGACTATCCTGAAGAGAATTTAATTAAAGTTTAAGATGAACTGCGTCGAAAAGCAATTTATGAAATGAACATAATAACCAATAATTGGAATTAATGGTATTATCTATCTTCTTAATGAGTTGCTTTAAGTTTAATAAGAAATTTTTTTTTGTCGGTTATGAAATTTGAGATTGAACTGCTGGCTTTTAAGTAAAATAAAATGTCATTGAATATGCATAAATAAATTCGTAGTCTATTGGGTTGAATGCACGGATCGGAGGAGGTAATTGCCAGGTTGGAGAACTAATTTAATTAGTTTGTTCTTGTTAGGGACCATTGCGAAGTTTGGTCGAGCAATGGCCACGGATGGCCTTCATGGCTATATGGGGTGGGCAGACCACAGGTATCGATCTACACCTAGATACCCTACCTACAACAAGAATTGAGTTAGTTGTTCGTTCAGTTTGGTGATTGTTTGACGTAAGATCTCTTTATGATTTTGTTTATGGTCTGTGTGAGTAAGAACCCACTTCCTAGTCGAAATATATTATTGAGAAGAAAAACACCTGATTCTTCCCTCACCTTCCGTTGATATTGTTTCAACGGATGACAACAGTTCCGTAACAAACTTCCGAGGTAAAAGGCGTAAAAGCTTCAAATTCGCACCATAGGTTGACCAAGGCAAATGAAAGGTGAAAGAATAAAAATTTTTTTAGCCCGCCCAATACCACGCCCACAAATGGAGAATTTTCGTAAATTCCGAAGTAAAAGGTGTAAAAGCTTCAAATTTGCAACAAAGGTTGACCAAGCCAAATGAAAGGTGAAGGGAAAAAATTTATGTGGCCCGCTTACTGCCACGCCCACAAATGAAGAATTTCCGTAACTTCCGAAGCAAAAAGCGTAGAAATTTAAATTCGCAACATAGATTGACCAAGGCGAATGAAAGGTGTAGGGAAAAATTTTATGTGTCCCGTCCACTGCCACGCCCACAGATAAAGATTTCTCGTTACTTCCGAAGTAAAAGGCGTAGAAGCTTCAAATTCGCAACATAGGTTCACCAAGGCGAATGAAAGGTGTAGGGAAATAACTTATGTGGCCCGCCAACTGCCACGCCCACAAGTAGAGAAGCAAAAGTAGTGCGCTCATAATGTCGGGACGCTGGGTATTTCAAAGGCGGGCTTGACCGACTTTAGCTTTCTTACTTGTTTTTTTTATTATTATGCATACGAAAAATTCTCAATTTTTTCTCTCTTTATTTAAACCAAAAAGGTTTTAATTTAATTCCTTTTTGGCATTGTTCTATATAAAAACCAAAATGGTATTAAAGTTAAACTTTAGTTTTTACTGTGTTCCTTGGCTTCAACTCACTATTTTAACGGGCCATGTCCTAGGCAGTAGTCAATTGTCCGTTTCTGCATGACCTTGTAACTAAATACATAATATATGTTATGGCTACTTTTTGGTTGACTTGAAGTCAGAAAACGAAATCACTAATTAAAATTGGTTACAAAATGTTCAATAAAAAACTACTTTCATTCAAATTATAATTATTGAAAAATGTGTTTTTGTTCTTGTTTTTTTTTTTCAACGAATTAGTTTTTTAAACCTTTCATTTCATGTTAATATTTGAAAATTTTAAAAAAACGAACAAATAAAGTTTATTAAAAAGTAAAAAAAATAAAATTAAAACATTTTAAAAAACCAAAATGAACTCAGAAAGAGAAGTGGGTTCAATTTATAACTATGAGAGGTATATGAGTTGAATTTTTTTTTTCTGCAACAAAGGTTTTTAGTACAAGAGCAATAATTAATTTATGAATGTGAAAATGTTTTTCAAGCGGTGGCATGAAAAAGAAATCCATTGGCGACTAATTTGGCTGACGTACGTTTCGAACTGCCGTTTGGGGTCTCATCAGAGCAATTTTTCGGATTGGTTGACTATTGGGTAAAGTTTCAGTTTTCGTATCATTCCTCGAACAATCATTCAAACTCTTTAAACAAAAAAAAAACTCTAGCTGACTTCTTTTAAACATATTAGCGATGAGGCGAGTTAAAATTTTTTTACTGTAATAAAGTCCAATAAGCAATATGGAGCCATGCGAATTTCTCAAAACAAAAATGTTCGAGTTAAACTACTCTGCCATACGTTCACAGGCATTTATATATATGTATATATAGCACTTACCGCTGAAACTGAATTGAAACATCCCCTTATACAGCTGTAATGAGTTATGCTGCTGTCGCCCTGCAGTTGTAAGTAGCTATGCTTCAGTTAGTGTTGCAACATCGATCTGTACGGTTAGACCAAAACAATAAGCTCTGTTTTTTTGTTAGCGCTGCTTGAAGTTTAATAGTCTACGAGTTTCAGAGTGTTGAGTTCAGGTCAAGTAATTTTTGGTTATGGCTAGCACTGTTTTTCTCAGAAAAACGTAATAAAAAAAAAATTATATTATATAGTAGAGCGACCATCATACAAACTATGAAAAAATTGGCTTCTTGATATCGACATAAAATCCAAAATCGTAACCTTTTTATCTGCTGGATAGTCAAAATATCATCCAGCGATTCGAACAAAAATATTTGAATTCTACGAAACAAGATTAACATATTTGAAAGAAAATTTATTTATTAATTGATATTTGTATCGAAGTAAAAATTTTTGACTATAAAACCATCAATATAGGTAATATTTAATTGCCAATAGTATATTGAAATGAAGGAAATCACAGCGCCATACACATATATTCATGGGTGGTATGAAAAGCTATTTGATGCGAGGGTAAACAATGGCTTTGCAATTTTCTAACATTTGACTTTTTTCTAATTTTGCCTCAAAAGGGTCCATGATGAAAGCATTAAAATTTTTTACGTTTTAACAAGGTTACTGAAATTTTTTTTCTTCTTTACAGTGCATTGTTTGTATAAAACCTATTCCTTGAATACTTTGCTTCAATATTTTAGATGAAATATGTTCTGCCATAGAATGGTTTAACAAAAAATATTTGAAAAACAAAAAAAAAAAAAAATAATTCATGAATTTTTTTTTTTTTTTTACAGCACGTACAAACTTTCGATCTTTTTTCGTTTGGGTTTCAATTTCTTGAGTCAAACACACTTTTAAATAAAAAATAACACGAACGACAGAGTATTTGAATGTTTAGTTGAAGAAGGAACTACAGAAACGCGTCTTAACACGATAACGAACAAAGTTTGAATGTTTCATTTGCCAAATACACGAGACAGCTTTTGAAAATCGTTTTGATGATGATTTCAAGCAGCAAAGACAAAACCTAGCAAGAGTAAAAGAAAATCAAAAGAAGAGATAAGTTAAAGATACCATTATAAATGTGTATAGCATAGCATGGCAGAGGCAGACTGACTGACGTCTTTGAAAAGTTGGATGTTGCTCGGGAAGATGTGTTCGTCGCAGAGTACGGTAAAATGTACGAAGGCATGCAATTTATTCAAGGAATGCAAAACTTTTCATTTCCTCTTGGAAAGAAAAAATCCATGGTTTGAATATAAAAAATATATATTCGAATACATTTATTTTGCAGTTAGATATATTTTTTGGAACGCATCTGAAAAAACGAATCGTTTGAATCTTCACCAAACTTTTCGTGTTTTAGCAATTCGGATTTCATCTTTACCATCATATATTGACCTTTTTCACAGACAGCATTAATAACATCTAATGCGAGTAGCCAGCATTGTTGCAGACAGAAATTTTATGAGAAAAAGAAAATAAATGAGAAACAAGTAAGGATGTTATAGGCAGACGAGCCTGACCATACACTACCAGACACAGGCATATGTATAATATATGTATATATTAGAGAATTTTTAAAAACAGTCTCAAGACCACTACCATTAAGACAATGTGTTCTGCAGATTGTAAATGCCAATAAGGGCCTCATATTCCGATTTGTGTAAAATTTTTTTTATAAAAACCGCTATTTTGCCACGCGCACTTTTACAATTTTAGGAAATTTAATCGGAGGCTTAAATATGAACTCAAATTTTTTTTATAATCCCTAGTACTGAAGGTACCCTTTTTAAAGGACCGATGAAGAGTTTCCGAAGAAAATAATTGTGTCTGGTGAGGAAGCACACAGCCTTACTTTCGTTCAAGTCCTATCTGAATTTCAGGTGTTAGAGACAATTTTCGAAATAGCTCCGCAGCTCTTTAAGTATGTTCAGAAATCGAATTTAATGACAATATTATGAACAAATCGGGTTTTAGAGCAGTTTTTGTGATTTTCATAACAGACTTGGAGGTACCAAGAAAAAAAAAGTGGTTCGATTCAGTCCGTTCCCGATAATGGTTTTACTCATGTTCCCGTGAACACGCATACTTAATCGTCAAGATAGCTCAACTCCTTTGATAAGAATATTGTATACAGACAGACGGATGAACGGAAAGACAGACGGACATGTATAATTCGAATTGTCTGTTGCCGCTGATTTTTTCTATACAGATTTTGTATGGTCTATCTCGACTAAGTGTTACACACAACCACAAAAACGCAAAATACCCTCGAGTGTGTCGGGCACAAAAAGTTGATACAAAACTGGTTTTATTTTTGGCTAACTAAAAGCTTCAGACAAATGAATTGAATATTCCATTAGGAAAAGGTTGTGCCCAACTCAGTGTACGTGTTACAAATGAAACATCCCAGCAGACATTGATGTGAACAAACTAATAAAACATTGGTTCTATAATATTTTGTTCAATATGACCAAAACAAAAAGTTTGGTATCTATCAAAAACTGATGGTTGCAAAATTTGATTATGAAAAATTGAAAGAATTGGCGTAGGAGACTTCAAATTTGCAAGTTTTTATTTTGGTCGCTTCAAATAGTTATAAGTTTGGAAATACTGCTCTAAGCTACATGCTAGTGTCCGACCGAAGGTGGATTTTTAGCCGAAGCCGAACAATCGGCAGAGTTGAAGACTTCGGCCGAAGACCGAAGGCCGAAGCCGAATGCAAAAAATTTTACAGTAAGGAAACAAAATCAGTCTTTATTCATTTGACAAGCACAAAAACAAAACCGCTCAAATTTTCTCTAAATTCTTTCGCTTTAGTCGCCCACAAAGCGAGAATTTACGGCAATAACACTAGTTTACAAAAAAAAAAAAAAAAAAGAGCAGAGACGAAATGATGGAAATGATCACGAAAATGGCATCCGTTTTTTTTTCCAAAGAATAGTTTTTGAGATATGCGTAACAAAAGTGTTTTTTGGTTACTTTCCCCTTTGCAGAGATATATCATTTGTTACAATCGGTGTCTTAGTTTTTGAGCTATAGGCATTTGAACTTGCAAAAAGTTGACTTTTTTGGGCTTTTTTTAAATTTTCAAAATTTCATTTTAACTTTTAAGTACTAAAAAAAGTGTTAAAATTTTTTTCGGTAACTAAAAATGATAAACATACATATGTTTAGCGTATACAAAAAACTAAATTTCTTTTAAATCTGTTGAAAAATAAAGAAGTTATAAAAGATTTTCCACATTTACTCAAATTTTAGTGCCCTTATGTTATGTAAAAATTGGTTTATTGCTTTCAGTTACGTTGAAGTAGGCTCGGTTGATTTTAGTGCTCCGACGTCTATGAGTAAATGTGGAAAATCTCTTATAACTTCTTTATTTTTCAACCGATTTCGAAGAAATTTTGTTTTTTATATACGTTATATACAGGGTGTTTCCCATAACGGTGTACATCCGAAGGGTGGTGATAGAGAGGGTCAAGACGATTCAAAAATCGTATGGGAGAGGGGGGGGGGGGGGCTTAAAAGCACGCTTGAGGAGTTATAGGGCCTTAAAATTTTTAGGCAGTAAGTCGAGAAAAAAATTCTCCCACGATAACGGCTCATCGTAGAAAAAAAACTGTTATACGGTTTGAAAGCCAATTCTATGGGCTTTTAGGCAAAATTAAATTAATGGTAAGAATTTAAGCTATTGATGGTTAAATAAGCGGTCAGTCAAAAATTCTGAAAAAAATTCTATTTTTTTTTTTACTTTGGGAGCCATTTTGGTATGAAAGAGGTCCTATTAACACATACTTTTCTAATTTTTTCGAAATCCTTGATTAATTTACTTCAAATTTGTGGTACATATCTTTTAATTTTTTTTTGATTTCACTTCAGGAAAAATAGGTTTTTAAAACACACTCATAAATTTGCGAATTTCTCAAAACAAAAATGTTTGAGTTAAACTACTCTGCCATACGATCACAGGCATTTATATATATGTATATGTAGCACTTACCGCTGAAATTGAATTGAAACATCCCCTTATACAGCTGTAATGAGTTATGCTGCTGTCGCCCAGCAGTTGTAAGTAGCTATGCTTCAGTTAGTGTTAGAGCTGGAGAACTATCGATAGTTGCGACCATCGATAGTTTCGATAGTCTAAACCATCGATAGTATCGATAGTACTATCGGAAGTTTTATTTTAAGATTTCAAGTAATTTGATTCGCAGTTTGCTATTGGGTTGAATTCACTTTTTGTCAAATAAAGGCTAGGCGCCGACTACTCAATTTTCAGTTGGCCAGTTTTAAGTTGGGTGTTTGTGGCACACAGACCTATATGACAGCGCGCCGACATTCCAATTTTTAGTCGACCCAATACAAAATATCTGTTTTGCCACAAATTTTTAATTGTCCAAACGTGTTGTGTTACATACGTTCCTATGGGGCGCCGCACAATACTCAATTTTTAGTTG
Source organism: Chlorops oryzae (assembly GCA_020466095.1). Lineage (NCBI taxonomy): Eukaryota > Metazoa > Arthropoda > Insecta > Diptera > Chloropidae > Chlorops > Chlorops oryzae. Next base: position 88,668,707 of record CM035808.1, on the reverse strand, counting down.
GAGATGTTCTATAAACACATGGTACCGAGTAATTAACAAATTATTAAGTAATTAATTAAAAATCAATTAATTTAATTGAAAGTATCCAATTTTAAATTGTAAAGTCGGCGCGCAAGAGCACTTTTCCAACTAAAAATTGGCCAACTAAAAATTGAGTAGTCGGCGCCTAGCCAAAATGTTCGAACTGTTTAAAATAAAAATATCCAAAATTTTTAAGTTTTAAGTTAAAAAAAAATTATTTATTCTTACAACTCAAAAATATAAAATCCAAAACTATAGTCAAAAACTTAACAATTCTGTACATGCTGGAGAAAAACCACTTCAACTATTATGTACATATTGGGGAAAAGGCACTTACTTCTATTCTGTAGATTTTGAGGAAAATCTCATATGGTTTTTGTGAGGAATCCAAAATACCGGTTATTTTAAAATTTTTTGATGCAAAAAAGCAAAGCGTTACCGAAGGTTAAGAAATATTTTAAGGATGAATAAATAATCCTTATGAAACACGGATTCAAAATTTTCAGAGATCTTACTTTTTGTGATTTTAAAAATAAAAATCATAGCCATACAATACTACAAGCGACACTCTCTAAATTTTTTGAATTTGCTTGTAGGTATGATAAGAATATGCGGGTGCGATAGAGACAGAGAACAGTTTACATGAGTGCGACTGAAAAAGATAGAGTTTTGTCAACGACTGCTGTGGTGAACAGTTCAACAGCCCTGCAGGAAGTATGAGTACTTAAGTTCTAGCGTTTTACTAGTTCTAATTCCACCATCACTGGTTCTTCTTTATACCCCTGGTTATGTATTACTCTGTACAAAATTAACATTGCGTGTGGGCTAAAAATCACTAATTGTACACTTGAACTAACGCTTTTTTTAGTGATTTGGGAACCAATTGGGTAAATTGGGTATAGTAAAACACTAGTTCCTTTGAAAGATTATTGACCATATTTTGTGGTTTTTTGGTTATTTTTGTTCTAAAATTTTTTGAGCCTCCAATACGCAATATTTAAAAGACACCGAATTATTTTTCGTGTTTGTTTTATTTACAAAAATATTTGTAATATATAAAGATAGATTTTATTTTTGATTTCGGAGCACCAACGCTCTTTGCAACAACTATATAATGGCAACTCTTATTACTGACACGAAAAACCATTTTTCCATGCAGTACTAGTCGGAGCTTTATACGAAGCTCTACCCCCTTTGCACTAGTTCTTTAGTTTTGGTGAAAGTACTAGTTGCATCCGGGCAATATAACTCACGCTTCCTAGAGGGTAATAAGCTTTGAGCTCTGCTGTGTTGAAAGTCAGATTGTAATGTCGATGTGTGAGTTCATCTGTACACAAATCGTGGTGAAAGTCAGTTTATTTTATGTGAATGTGTTAACTGTGGGCAAAGTCAGATTGTGAATGGGCAAAGTCGGTTTATACAAGCTCCCCTCACCCGTCTTAGTGATTTTGGGAAGTGTCGCTTGTAGTATTGTATGATCATAGCTTTAAGCTTCATATTTTTTGCGCTAAAACACAGAGTTTTATAAGAAATATATTTTATGCAATTCGACATCATAGTAGGCCTATTATGATGTCGATTTTAAAATCATAATGAAGCATATTATGACCGTTGATGCCCGCGGAGCAAGCCTCGGAGCATTGAGAGCGAATGCTTGTGTACATACACAAAAGGCAACAAGCAAGCTGAGAAATCGAAACCTGTTTAGTCTGACATCAGGCAGCGAACGAGCGAGACCTATGTCGGATGAAGCAAAAAGAGAGAACTGAAAAGGCGAAAAACGTTCTTCAGTGCAATGCGCACACACACTATCGCAAGCTTTCAATGTAGTGGTGGGCATCCCTGATTATGACACAAGATTTGAGAAAGTATAAAACAAAATTTTAAAATAAACAAAAAGAATGGCATACTACCAGGGTTTGTAATGAATTTCAAAGCGTGCAATAATAAATTTCAAAACGCACGCATTTCAAAAAATACAAGGCAAGGTGTGCAATAATAAATTTCAAAACGCACGCATTTCAAAAACTACAAGGCAAGGTGTGCAATAAAAAATTTCAAAATGCACGCATTTCAAAAAATACAAGGCAAAAAAAAGCAGAGCATACTACGAAGTTGTATAATAAAGAATTTCAAATTATGAATCTGTCAAATAAAAATAAAAATTTTCTGCACAAAAAAAACGTTTTCTTAAATTTAGCTCAAAATCTAGTTTGAAATCTTATTGCATAAAATATTGTTCGGCACTCGTGTCGAAACTCAGCTTTTTTCGCACTCGTGGTATTGTAAAACTTGGCTGCGCCTCGTTTTACAACCTTTACCACTCGTGCGAAAAAAAGCTTCATTTCGACACTTGTATCGAAAATATCTATTTTCTCTCAGAAAATAAAAATCAAATATGATTTTTAAAATTTTGTCCTCAAAATAACGATTAATTTTGCTTTTTATATTTTTGAGTTCAATTTGAAAATTATTTTTTGATTTGTAATTTTTCCAGCCGAAAATAAAAATCGGTCAATATGAAAAAGATTTTTTTTTCGGCTCAAAAGATTAAAAATCAAAAAATAATTTTTAAATTGGCTCCGAAAATATAAAAAGTAAACAAAAAAATATGTCACAAACGTAACATTCCTCGATGCAAAGTACTTTGGAATATACAATGAGGCGGATCTTTCTTACTTTTTAGGAATCTGTTGTGATAAGTTCGAAACGACTCAATCTGTGTAAGGCAGTGTATGCCAAACTATGCCACTGGTGGCAAGTTCAATTTCACAACAGCACACACACAGTATGCGTGTAGCTGCTGATATTCGTTTAGTCTGCTTTCGACTGCCGAAGCGGAAAGGTCTGCGCTCGGATGTGTTGACAAAACGACCGATAAACTGCGAAAAATAAGTTTGAAAAATTTGATAATGTTCAGGGAAAGCTGGGAAGAAGATTTTTTCGTTTTGGAACATGTTGAAAACGATATTTCCAAAGCAAAATGTTTGATATGTAACGAAATGATGGTTGAATTTCACAGTTCAGAAGCGTTACTGCATTCTCGGTACGGCAAGCTTCAGGGCTGGGGTGGGAACTTGCTTCCTTCATGTGAATAACCCGTCACAAATTTAATTGAATGCAGTTAATCGGGATAGAAATAAAGCCAAGAGTGTAGTACCATACTATTTATGAAAGCGTGTGACTTGCAAAACAGAATATCGTCTGGAATGATAAAAATTCATGAAAAAAAAAAAAACGATATGTCAGACATCTGACCGCAATTTAAAGTTGGCTGATTATCACCCAAAGATGTTACGTGTATACCTTACGAAGTGTGTTTGGGTAAGGATGTGATGTCGTGCTCCTTACCGTCTGTACCCACCCGACCTGCTAACTCAAATGAAAATTACGGCTAGCCCTTCTCTTTTGCTTTTTCTATTGTTTACGTCACCTGCTATACCATTTCACTAAATTAGAAATCACGCGTTTTTATTCATTACAAATTCAATAACTATTTTTATTTAAAAATAAAGAAAACAAAAAAAAAATACCTCTTTGAACACTTAAGCAATATTTTGATCATGGTCTTCATACGGATCTCTTTTCCATTTATCAACATATTTCATTCCCTTTTGTCTTATAACAAAAATATTTACAAAAAAAAAAAAACGTTTCTGAGCAGCAAAAACTCAAAAGTTTGATTTCTAATATAAAGCAAAAACCACTGAATTTTGAAAACTAACAAAAAAAAACTTATCTTACATAGTTTACCGCTAATTTTAAATCCATTCCTTATCATTTTAAATTTAGTAAAGCCTTTTTTCTTCTTCTTCGCTTATTTAAAATTACAAGTTTAGTTAATTGAGGTTTTAATTAATCATAAACAAGGAGTTACAACCATTTAGCCAAAATGCAATTCAAATTCGTTGTGACAAAAGGTAATGCGCAAGTTACGCGCGGAACAAAATAAAACAATTCAATCGATCTTTGGTTCATCTTGTAAACAAAGATTTTTTTTTTCCAACTTGCATTTGCTAGACTTTCGTTGGTAACCTCATTTGCTTAAAGTATAATTTTCATGGCCAATTAGCGATCACAACAAACACAAACAAATTGACTTACTTGTAGTATTTCATCATTCCACTCATTAGGATGTTCAGCTGACTGTTCTGCAGGCGCCCGTAGAAACAGCTGTGAGAAGATGACTCAAAAGAAAAGAAATTTATGCCAAAAATGTTGGATCGCTTTACCAAATGTAATTTCTTTCTGTTTATTCTCCCAAATGGCTTATCTCTATTCCTTCAATATCTTAAACGACTATACTTCTATCGACATCTCGCTCGTACACCGACTTAAGTCATGGGTCTCGTTTTTGCGTTAAGTGCTCCCGCGTTGACATTATTGGTAACAAGAAAGATATCCTTTTCCGTAGTGGCTTTGAAATTTGAAAGTGAATGTGGATTCTGGGGTAAGTAACCAGTCAGCGTCAGATTTCCTTTATTTAGCATATCTCAGAAGGACCTCTGGAAATTAGCAATAGTAGTCGAGTCTTCGCTTTTCTTCTCGAACAGTATAGCGAGTGATGGAAATGACGTAACTATGGAAAAACCCGTTGTATAGTGCTGGTGCTTAGGGAAGACCATTCCCTATATACTTTTTTTCAAATCCAGCGGTATGGCGTTTGGGAAAATTCTGTGCATTCTTTTATTGATTGACTGAATAATATTAACGCACAGCATGAACTAAGCGAATAACACCATTTGTAGCGGTAAACCAATTAGAGATCGAATTTGAAGCTTTTTAATTACGCGATCGTTGGACTGCTCTCAATTCGGTTAATTTATCTCTCTTGGACGAATTTTACAACGGAAGTAGAATTTTAATACTTTAAACGTTCTGTGCGCCAGAGCAAATTCTTCGCGTTCCTTTTTCTTTTTTTTTCTTCCTCCGGAAACTGCCTTCTGTCAAAAAAAAACTCCCTCGTGTCGAAAACAAAACATATCTCCATTTCAGTCAGCAAGTAGACACCATGTAGGAGTATATGTCTAACTCTCCTTCTTTCTAATCCCTGCAATGTGTTAGAGCTACGCTGCTTCAACATATGCATATAGCACGAGGAAAAGAGAAGCATGATATGGCAGCGAAATCCTTAGCTCTGCTGTGGTGAAATGCATTGCCACTTTTATTTTTAATTTTGGGAGATTTTCGAGTTCATTACATATAAAATATCTAGCAAACTCATAAAATCATATGAAAAGCTTGAAAAACATAAAACTAATCAAGGAAACTCAATGTCAAGGAGAAAATTTAAATTGTTTTTTTGTCCAACCCTGTCCACATAACTTTTTGATTACACTATTTCAGCAAAAATGCTAAATTCTATGTACAATCTAATTCGCAGCCGTAGTCAAAAATGTATGTCAATTTATTACAAAATGAAAACATTCGTGCACATTAAGCATAAACATATCGCAAAACATTTATTAAAGCTTCAATTATAACTTTTAAAGCTATATAAAAAACCCGAGACGACGCCTTGTTTCTTTGATAATTTTCTTGCAAGTGGCATCATAGTGCCACTTTTTGTCTGTCCGTATTGTTTTTGGTAGCTTTCTGGTGAATTACTCGAATTTGTTGAATTTCCTATTCTTGCCTAAGGTTTTTGTTGGTAGCTTTTTGGTGAATTTCCCCAATTTGTTGAATTTCCTATACCTGCCTAATGGTGTATTTCTCCATCGCGGCAGAGCCTTTTCGATGTCGAGAGTTAGACCTACACTCCTACATGGTAGGCACTCTCCACCATTAGTCCCCCTTTCTACCTGGTGTAACGATCTTTTCTCAGCCGGGGTATCACTCAGTCAGTCCAGGGTTCGTTACAAGACCATAAACTGTGCTCAGTAGTTCAATAATGCTGTCGAGTGATTTAGTACATCGTAAATTTCATTCATTTATTCCATTCTTCGTTTCTTTTCTCCTAACATAATCTTAACGTCTATTTACAATTGTCGAAGCGGTAACGTCGGCGTCTCTTATCCAGAATCCTGTTACCGTGGTGAAATTTCGTGCGTTCTCCAGTGGGTGCCGTGCTGATAACTAGAACTCGGGCGGTTCCAGTAAGCCGCGTGTAGGGTGTGATTCGTGTCGATCGGTGAATTTTCGGAGGGGGCGTAGTCTATTATGTAGCTCCTGACTCGACTACCTGTTGAACGGGGTTGGACCGCCGGAACAACAACTAGCGGGGACTAGCTAACTTGACTAATTCATTGACCGTGGGTTGTTGTTTTTTCTACCGCTGACAGGTAAGACACTTCCGGACGTAACTCCTTATGTCACGGTAGAATCCAGGCCAGAAATATCGCCTACCAATTCTTCCGATAGTTTTTTTCACGCCAAAGTGGCCTGCAGTAGGATCGTCATGGTTTTCCTGTAAGACTCTGTCCCTATCCTTTTTCGGGACGCAGAGTTTCCAGTTATATCGATCGTCGTCTCCTCCTAGCACCGGTAGATATCGGAAAAAATTTCCTTCCGAGATACGGTAGTCCGGGTATTTTTCTGGGTTACTGAGGACTCCTCCTTTCTTCTTTTGCACCCAGTCACTCGTGTCTCTTCCCGCGCCATCCTGGGTCTGAATGACCTGACATACGGTGTTCAACGGCTGGCGAGAAAGTGCGTCCGCGATGACGTTGTATTTCCCCTTCCGGTATCTGATCTCTAACGAGTATTGTTGGAGTTCCAGCGCCCAGCGAGCGATCCTTCTCGTCGGGTTGTCGATTGAGTTCAACCATTTCAGCGCTAAATGGTCTGTGATGACGACAATCTGGTATCTCTCCAAGTAATTGCGCATCTTGCGGACTCCCCAGACGATGGCCAAGCACTCTTTTTCCGTGGTGGAATAGTTGAGCTCCGCTGGGTTCAGGTGTCTACTATCATAGGCGATGACACGCTCCTGCCCATCGATCTCCTGTGTAAGCACGGCTCCCAGGCCATAATCTCTGGCGTCGGTTTGCAGCAAAAAGGTTTTTGTAAAATCTGGGCAGGCGAGGACTGGTGCTTGAGTCAGCTTTTCCTTGAATAACTCGAAAGCGTCCTGTTGATCTTGCGGCCATTTCCAACGGTGCTTATTCTTCAGCAAAAGTGTCATTAGGTGTACTATCTTTGAGAAGTCTGGCACAAAATGGAGGTACCAGCTCGCAATACCCAGGCATCGGCGAAGCTCCTTCAGGTTGGTTGGTGGTTGTAGCTCTCGGATGGCTGCAATTTTTTCGGGGTCGGTGTGGAGTCCTTGGGGGTTCACAAGATGCCCTAGATATTTTATTTCCTGCCGGGAAAATTCGCATTTTTCGGGGTTTATTTGAAGGTTAGCGGCTTTAAGGCGTCGAAATACTTCCTTGAGGTTTGCCATGTGTTCGTCGAGTGATCTTCCGATCACAGTGATGTCGTCCAGGTAGTCCAGGAGTCCAAATGGCATGACCTTCCATTGATAGAGTCCTCTGCCTGGTACTGTAAACGCGGTGTACTGCTTGCTAGTCTCCTCCAGGGGGATTTGCCAATATCCGTTTTTTAAGTCGATGCTACTGATGAATTTGGCCTCTCGGAGACGCCCCAAAATGTAGTTGATTCGAGGTAGCGGGTAGGCATCCTGTACTGATTTTTCGTTAAGTTGGCGGAAATCTAGGCACAACCGCCACTTGCCGTTTTTTTTCCCTAACCATGACGACCGAGGAGCTGTACGGACTGTGTGAGGGCTCGATGCAATCCAGACGAATGAGCTCGTCGATCTCCATATTAATGGCGTCCTGCATAATTGGGTTCTTCGGGAAATAGCGTTGCTTGAAGGGCCTGGTGTCCTTCATGATGATTTCATGCTTGGTGATATTGGATGAACCTCAGATGTCTGCGAGTTCCGCTAATTCTTGTGCGAGGAATTGTTCTTTTGTGTCGGAAATGGTGGTGGTGGGACTGGTCTCCGCTTGGGTGTGTAGAAGGTTGGTGGTGTCTTCTGAGTTGGTTCTGTGGACGTCCGCTTGTTGGGTAATCCATGCCGAATGTCCTCCTATTGTGACTTGTGTTCCAGCCCTGCTCAGGAAGTCCATTCCCAGAATTACCCCATCCAAAGTGGTTGGTAGGACCACGAACGTGATGTCTGCTTTGTATGACCCCAGCTGTACGGTGATGGTAAAGGTCATTTCCACGGTTTGTACTGATCCGTCTGCCATGCGTACGTTGGTTATACTGTCTCTGAAAGTTCCTTGCGATCCTAGTTTGACCGCCACTTCGGTGCTGATGACGCTTCGGGAGGCTCCTGTGTCTACGGTGGCGATGTGTCGGTGGTCCCCGAGTTGGACCTGGGCATATAGTAGTTGATTATACTGTAAGAGTTTGGTGGGTGGCAAGGCGCGTTGCGGGGAGTTTTCACCAGGCCTTGCGTTTAGTGGACTCCTCCGGGGTTTTCCGATGCTTTCCGGCAACACTCCACCGTCCTGATATTTTCCTTCCTGCATACCCAGCAAAACAACTTCTGGGGGTTCTTGCAGTTTGCTCGCATGTGTCCTGTTTCCCCACAACGATAACAAACTTGCTTTGGGGCCATAGCCATCGTTTGAACCCTGGCTTCGTCACTGCTGCTAGATTCAGCCCTGGTGTGGTTCTCCGTCTCGATTATTTCTCGTTCGCAAGCCAGTTCGGTTAGGTCGCTCAATGTGCTGAACTCTCGCCGTTTAATAAATAGTTGATACTCCCGCCGGCTGTTTCGGAAAATGATGTCCAGACGCTTCTCTTCGGTATAGTCGACATGTCTCATGAGCGCTTGGATGCTGGTGATATATTCTTTAAAGGTTTCTCCTGCGCGTTGTTTTTTGGCTTTGATTTCGTCCTCTAATCGTTCAAGATACCGGTAAGGTAAAAAGAACTTCAAAAATTCCTTTTTGAACGTCGGCCAATCGGAAAATTCTTGCCTATTATTCCTCAGCCATGATAGTGCATAGTCTCGTAGGAATTCGGGCATCGCCTTCGGCAGGTACTGTAGGGGGATATCGTAAACTCCAGCAAGTTCCTAGATCCTGTCAATGAATTCGATGGCATCCTTTTTCCCATCGAATCGGATCGACCATTTCCGCACCTGGTCGATTATACTAGCGTATGTCCTCACAGGTGTGTTGCTAGTCTGTTCCCCCTTTGGTACACCGGGTTGGTATTGGTAGACAGGAGGTTTTCAGGCCATATCATCCTTCAGGCTGGTCTGGGTATACTCGTGTTGGATCGGTGTTTGTGTGACCTTTTCGTGAGTGCCGGTACTCCATGCTCTCGCCTCGTCTAGCATTGTCGTGCCTATACCTCTCTCGCTCGGTTTTCCTGTATCACTTGTCTTTCTTGTGTCGCCTGTTTTACCTGTGTCGCATGTTTTGGTTGGGGGTAGTGGAGAAGGGCTCCTCGTGAAGCGTACCTCAAGCTCCTGTACCTTAGTGATGTACATCGTAAATTTCATTCATTTATTCCATTCTTCGTTTCTTTTCTCCTAACATAATCTTAACGTCTATTTACAATTGTCGAAGCGGTAACGTCGGCGTCTCTTATCCAGAATCCTGTTACCGTGGTGAAATTTCGTGCGTTCTCCAGTGGGTGCCGTGCTGATAACTAGAACTCGGGCGGTGCCAGTAAGCCGCGTGTAGGGTGTGATCCGTGTCGTTCGATGAATTTTCGGAGGGGGCGTAGTCTATTATGTAGCTCCTGACTCGACTACCTGTTGAACGGGGTTGGACCGCCGGAACAACAACTAGCGGGGACTAGCTAACTTGACTAATTCATTGACCGGGGTTGGACCACCTGTACAATGAGCTAGCGGGGACTAACTGAAGGACAAACGCAAAGACTATTGTCCTCTATTGATAGGGGTTGAACCGCCTGATCAATAGCTGGCTGGATGAATCGAACTACTGCCTGGGGATGACACCATCCAGACAATAGTTCCAAAAAATAGGGCTAACCTAAGAGACAACTGAATTTAATTACCTCTGGTTACCGCGATGTTTAGCTTAGTGGTCCGAATCGTATAAAAAAACTCTTTCGTTTCAACGATTAGGTCGCTCCGTGAGCTGAACACTGACTCTCTCTTCGCTGCGAAAACTGTGGCTTATATTCGTCCAAAATGTTAAACTAAATGAGAATTCTACAAATTTTTGTGCAAACTGTCAAAGGGCGTGTACTGACGCCGTGTGCTCGATCGATGGAAGTCGGGTTTGTGCCTGTGGTGGATTGGTGCTGCGTCGCGGAAATAGTATTAGATGTGTCATGGCTACTGTTTCAGGGGGCGTAAACTGGCACTGTGTCCTGGCTACTGATCTTGATGTGTCACGGCTACTATTACAGACGACGTAGAGTGGCGCTGTGTCTTGGCTACCGACCTTGTTGTGTCACGGCTACTGTTCCAGGGGGCGTAAACTGGCGCTGTGTCCTGGCTGTTAAAAACCATTTGTTCCTTTTCTTATTTCTTATTCTTATATATATATGAATACATATTCCTTTTTTCTTATAATAAGGGTTCTCATCTAATAGTGAAAACCTGATATACTCCTACCCTCATATATCAACTGTCAAATTTTGTATGAAAGTAAGCTTCTGCGTTTTGCACTACGATATGGTAGCGCAAAACGTATATATAAAGCGTATAAACTCGTTGACAGATTAGTCAGCTGATCGACGCATCGGAAAAATGGCTGAGGTAAGATGATTTTTCATTTTCAATCTCAAATTGTGTCAATATACTTATTTTGTAGACTTCAGTTATAAGAAATAAAAGGCCGCGCTTGAATCCCACACATCGGTGAACTGAAACGGAAATGTGTGAGCTTCTACAGGAAGTGAATGATTTAATTAAAGATAACACGTGCAGTTTCGAAGTAAGTTCATAGCAATGGCAGTTGTTTGTAATTTGGTTTAATAAATTTTTGTTTTTAACAGAAACCTACTGCGCAGAGGTTTTACTTAAAAATATCTGAAAAGTCCGTTACATTAAATGGAATTTGGTGGCAAGTCATGAAAAGCAAGATGCGCCACTTTCGAAATGCATATGTAGCAGCAGTTGCCTGGAAAAACCAAACAGGGGCTGTCCTTTTGGAGAATGGAGAGGAAAAGAGCGTAGGAGACTACATTAATAAAATATGTCCATATTTCGAGGAGTTAGACCAAATATTTTCGCAGAGGAAAAGTATAAATCCGCGCAATGTTTACGAAACTTCTTTTGATATCTTACCTCTGACAAATGAAAGCGAACTTATGGAACTTTTTTTTGAACTTTGGATGCTAGCTACGAGGATGAAACACAGTACTTGCTAGAGCAAGGTTTGGACATTGGTGTTCCCACCTCTGACAACAGTCCTCCTGTACACTTAAACTCTAACCATTCTAAAAGGCTGTTATGTGGCGTACCTGCAAAGGAAAGAGAAAGGAGAAATTAATGAATGTAGTGAGAGAATTGAAGAGGGGAATACAATTAAATTCTGTAGAAAAATATAAATATATATATATTGGTGTGCATAAATAGAATAAAAAAAAAAAAAATAAATAAAAAGAAAAGAAATAATATTATATATATGTATAAAAATATATATATGCATTGGTGCTCCTTTTTTTTTCTTCTTCTTCTCGTATTGATGCATGTCCAGGTGAGTTTGTAGAAAAAAAAAAAAAAAGGAAACTACAAAATATTTATATTAAAATCAAAACATAAGACCTACAAATATCACACACACCCTCCATACACACAAATTTTACATACATACCGCACACACGTTTTTCTGTTTTTTTTTTTGCAGACAAACGAAGATGAGCAACGACCAACGAAGACTCGCAGAGCTGAATGCCCGAATCCACGCCAAGATGGTGCAGCAGCAAAACGGTTTGTCCACCACCAAAATTATGGCAGCAAATCTGTTGGAAATGTACGACCACCGGGCAAAGCGAGTTAAACTTGCTGAGCGCCCCAAAATGGCTCCAGTACCAAAAGGCCTAATCGATACCACGGTGGTGACGCAACAGAAAGCTCCAGCCACGCACGAGCAAAAAGAGCTGAGTGACGATGACGATATGCTCAGCATCGACGGCTATGATATCGACACGGACGATTGGGGAGGCTATGTAGTCGAGGCGGAAGAGCCGACATATCCTGAAAGATTGCTGGTGGACGGCTGTGCTGGCAGAATTGAAGTGGCGGAGACCGAAGTGACAAATGGAGTTCCTATCATTTTGCGTCGCATCATTCGCGATATGCGCGCGACTCAAAAAAAGAACCAACGCCTGAAATGTATGAAGATTATTAATGGAACCATGTACCAAATCCTAAGCAACGGCCCAAAACACCTGACCGTAAGGAAAAAAATAAGTGAACCAGGAGAACCTGCAAAATACCTGGTTATCTGCGAAGAAAGAGCTTCCAAAAGAGAGAAGGCACCGCGACGCGTTAACGACACAAATTTAGATATGCCCGATCTGTTTTAAAAGAAAATTGTAAAAATTGTTAAAATGTATTTAGAATAAGTCAGGTAAGCATGAATTAAAAAAAAACCAAGTACCTGTTTAATGAAATGAATTTATATAAAAAAAAAAAATAAAAAAAAAAAGAACAAAAAAAAAAAAACAAAATAACATATATTTTTGGTGATATATATATAAATATGAATTTTGAAATTATTATATAAAAGAAAAAATGAATTTAAAAACCAAATGAAAATACTAGGGGTATTCACAAAGGCGTCGGAAAGTAGGAAAGTCGGAAAATCGGAAAATTTTAAATGCTTAAAAAGTTGTGCAAAATACAAAAAAAGTTTAAAAAGTTTTTAAGGAGTCGCAATTTTCCGATTTTCCGACTTTCCAACGTTTTTAACACGCCTTTGTGAATACCCCTACTGAACTCAAATTAAATTAAACTTGTAAATAACAATCAACTCGAATTGTTGAGGAAAAAGAGGAAAAGAAAGAAAAAAAAAATATATGAATTACGATAAACGAACACTCAAAAAACACTCAAATTTTAAAAATACTTCACCTTCTGACATTTTTTAAGCGACCCGCCATAGCCATCCAAAAGATGTTGGGAACCACCGCCTGCCATTCCGCACTAAGAATAGAAAAGAAATTTTTTTGAGAAATATAAACATTTTGCAAAGGGAATAACACTTAAAAGAAATGCCTACCTGAAATAATTCCAAGTTGAAATGATGTATGGCGATCTATCCAAGTGGTCTCCGTCCTTCTAGGTGCCATCAGTAAGAGAATTTTTTAAAAAGAAAAAGAAAAATATCAAAGCAAATAATATTTGCACTTCCTAAATGTAAACAAATGAGAACTGTCATTTTTGACAAAGGGGTGACAGAAACAAGATCAGGAGAAGTGATAGAAAGAGACAAACATAGTTAAAATTAAAACAGCTGCGATAATGGAGAGACTTCCATCAGGGCTGCATTTTTTATGAAACCAAATTTGAAATTAAAAAGCGAGTACTCAAAGAAAGAAATTGGAGACAAACAGTGGACAAATAGTTTTCAATAAAGTACGAGTTCGTATAAATAACAGCCTTAAGGCATATACCGGCATCAAAAGCAGTACAAGTAGCACAAAAGGGAGTAAATCGACAGTGGTGAGTTTCTTATAACTACAGATTAAGCAGATGATCTCAGCAGCTTTTTGTTTTGATCAGGACGAATTCCGTTAGGTTTGCGTAGCATTGTTGCTAGAATTTATGACTTGCCTATGCTGACCGTGTTAGAAAAAGCATATAAAAGGAGCTCAAAATTCAAGAAAAGTCAGTTGATTCTGGGAGTCCAATCTTCCTTCTTCAACCAACTTTAGCATTTGAGTTAAACTCATTCGGCTAAATAGGGAAACCTCTTGGACAATTCTTTTTTTCTTGACGCAGGGATATATTTTTTTTCAAGTAAATAGTTAAAACACGCATACCTTAATTTTTTTCTCTCGTCGACATGCATCATTATGAGGAACAAAAAAAGAAGGGAAAAGAAACTTAGACAACCCTTAAATCTCAATTAAATCCAATTGGAAAAGTTTTTTCCCCTCTTCGGTGGGATTCTCTAAAAAAAATATTTTTTTCTTTCTCTCTCTGCATAGAATTTTTTTCTCCAAAGTTTCTCCTTAGTCACTGCCCCTTTTGTGAACAATTTAGCGGCTAATAATATGCTAACAAAAAAGGCAAATGAACATTCTCAGTAGGAAATGGCATGGGTCATAATCATTTTTGAGTCAAATATTAATATTTTTTTTCCTCTCAATTTCTTTTTATTTTCCCAATCGAATTGAATATATATACATATAAATGAAAATCTGTAAATTTTTTTTTTATCAAATTAAGTTTATTGATATAAAAAAAAAAAATATATATATATATATATATAAACTCTTTTTTTTATTAGAAACAATCAATAAATAATATCTATAAATAATGGTTAAATTAATTGTTTTATTCCATGTAAAAATGGAAAAGGACGATAAAATTATGCATTGCTAAGCAGTACACATACAGGTGTGGAGCCTTTTTAGGGGCTGTCGGTGGGCTTTTTTTCTTTTACAGACAATGACTCAATGGACTAAATAAGACGAACAAACGGACTGAAGTAGGGGAGTGTGCTAAAATTAAGCAGGAGCCACAGCACACTCACAGGTCTGTGATGTTCACAGTGTGGTGGGGCAGCTCCAGACTTCGGACAGGGACGGTTAGGAGGAGTGAATATGGGTGGGCCTTTTTCTGATAGGATTTAGCGGAGTGCGAGCAAGACTGAATGAGGGGGTATGGGAAGTGAATGGGTTAAGAATGTGGATATGGAGTGTGTGCGGCTATAATCAAGCGGGAATAGGAGTATGAATGTAAGATGGACAGTAGGTGTTTGCTTTATGTTTCTTTCTTTCCTATTCACTACGCTCTCCTTTCTTTTTTTCTTTCTTCCTGTTTTGTTCTATTTCTCTTTTTGAACCCCTGGTACGATATTTTAACGTGAATTGAAAGGGCTGTTGTGCGGGGTGGCAAGGCCCCACGCCATGCGGCGAGCTAGCCGGCCTATGCCACCGTACCAACCCGCCACCGCAAACGACAACATCAGCTTATGATTATTTAAAAACGAATCCTTCAATTACAAGGCCGAAAAAAAGTAAGGTGACTACTCCTTTGGCTGCAGTAGTCTCAGTTCAAACAGACAAAGTAGCTTTAGAAACGAAAAGATTGGAGTGGGAAATGGAGAGAGATAAAGCCCAGTTCGAGCTGAAAAAAATGGAACTGAAAAATCAATTAGATTTGAAAAAATTAGAGAATGAGAAAGAAGAACGTATTGAAAGGATGAGGATTGAGAGTGAAGAGAAACTAAAGATTTACGAATTGAATTTAAAACTACAGAATTGATTGTGAGTTCGGACGGTTTATTCAATCAATTTTGTCATTTATGTTATGTGTTGAGTTCGCATAAGATACAAATTATTTTCTTTTATTTAATTTTCTTATTAGTAGCAAACAAGGAATGTGATTTATTTTTGATAACAAGACTGCAAAGAACAAAAGATTGAATACCAATTTTTATAAGCCTAAGTTTTTTTATAAGAAATAAGAAAGGTGTTTTTATTAAATAAATGAATAAAATTTTTATTTTTCAGTTACTTAATAATTGTATGTTTATATTACAACTGCATAAGCTGCATTATCGCTGTCCGTTTTTTCTCGCCTTCGTTCCTTCCAGCAGTGAATTGTAACGCAATATTCTCTTCTTCAAACAAATTTTCTTCTATGAAAGAAAGATGGTTTTTGTCCTTTTGTTCAATCGCTATGTTATGAAGAATGGCACATACTTAAATCCACTGACAGCTCTTCGTAATGCTTGCATCGTTTCTAATTTGCAAACGTAGCTCTTTCAAGCTGTTAAACCTTTCTTTAAGTAGTCCAAAGCAATGTTCGATACTTATTCTGTACTGGCTATGTCTTTTGTTGTAAGCTAGTTGTTTTTGTCCGGCCGAACAGAATGCATTAGTTCGAAATGGAGTTAGAACCGTCTCAGTGAGCTTATATGCGCTGTCTCCAGCAATCCATTGATCACCATCAAAGAAATCTTTTGGATTGTTTGCTAAATCGCAAGAGTTATACATTCTGGCATCATGTACACTACCTGGATATCCAATTACCAAATGTCGTATGGAAAGGTTTCGATCGCAAACACCTTGTACCTTGATGGAATATATATGCTTCCGGGCAAAATATGCTTCAGGATCTTCGAAGGGTTTTTCAGCTAACTTAATTTCCGTACCGTCGACATAGCCGATGCAATGAGGTAGTTCATGAAACGTCTCGGTTAAAAGTTTGTTGCTATCAAATACATTTGTCCAAAACAATTAACGAGATTTCAGCTTCATTATTGCGTGAAATACTCTGTTTGTTATTGCCTGATAAAAATGAATTATTTAGTTGTATTGTTTTGAAAAAATTTGTAGTACCTGAACAGATCCTCCATCACCAACACTAAACAAATGAGCTATTTTACTAATCGTTGCTTCATCGCCACTTGAACCTAATCTGTACAGCACCGGAGTAACTGCGTTTTTACCGGATACGTCCCGAATACGCTCCTTCAAAAACATCGTCATGTTGTATTAACGACAAAACAAAATCAAAAGTTGGCCGGTTCAGTCTTGAAATTACTTTGAATCGCTCGTTGTCCAACAAATCCACAACTCCATCAACGAACGCCAAAGACTTTGGTATACTGCTGTGAACAAATGGTACACTATATCGAATAGAAGCTGCTGCACTTTCGATAATGCACCAATCTTACAATATTTCCGCTTCTTTTTTGTTACTTTCTAAAAGTTTAGGAAAACATGTTTAAAGTACTTGACCAAGTTAATAGCCTCTACTTGCCTTTATTTGTTTCACATAGTTCAACCATTAACATATCATTTATATAAGTGTTGCTGAGCGCATCCAAAAATTTTCTCTTCTCACTTTTTCTTGGCATTTTTTCCAAAATTTATGTTTCGAATATATGTCGTTAACGTTTTGAAGATTTGGTTTAGTATAAAATCAGCTGTTTTAACTTCACTTGCGCGTAAAATTTTTCGAAGGTGCGTTCATGCAACTTGCCGGATAAATTTATTCAAATGTCAGTTTTGCATGTTTTGCACTATTACATGAGAACCCTTAATATATTTTTTTTCAAAAAGAACAAATCATAATTGTAACAAAAATAAATCAATTTCCGAAATATAAAAGTTTTTTAAAAGGTAAAGAAAAAAACATCTCGCGTTATCCCTTAGTCGTTTCTTACTAGTGTTCTAATGTGCGGGAGGGAGAATAATAATGATTAACCAAACAAATGTATGAGTTAAAATTTTCCGTTTGGCCCCAAAAATTTTACCTCATTACACTGGTAACCATTCTAAAGTCCCTTTTGCACGCTAATTTCGTACGTTAGGACACAATTCGGCCGTGAACAGCATTGACCCTCACAAAACAGATACCATTAGCGAAAAATAAGATTTTTCGAAGAATGGGAACTGAAAAGGTGGTCTTCTACGAAATATCTTTGCAATGATAAATACCCGTGTTTCGCGAACCACAGTCCTGCAGTTTATAATAGTGAGAGCCTATCTTACTTAATACAACAGCTTTAATTCCGTGTGGGAGTAATTTTGCACAGACATTTTTCGCCAGATTGCTCTGCCCAAAGTTCCTTCGAACCACCGTTTCCCCTACTTTCAACTCCCTAGCAATTTGTACGCACTCGCATTTTTCTCATAAGCAGCCGCGATTTTGGCTTGTACTTGCTCGCGAATCAGGGAAAATTCGTCAATGCGCTCAAGCTTGCTGAATCCTTCGTTTAACGACTGAAGTTCCCTAAGTAAAGCATTGTCTCGACCATGAAATATCATTGTCTGTCCGAATACCAATTTATACCTATGGAGCCTTGCCAACACTCTGATGTACCGTATTACGTAAAGAAGCATTTATCGAACTGAGATACAGGTCCCAGTCTTTCTGATCTTTTCTAACAAATGAACGTAACGCCTCATTAATACTTCGATTTACCCGCTCGGATGCGTTTGACTGTGGCGAATAAACGGCAGTGCACACATGATTAATACCAAAACGAGTCAGAAAGTTTTCGAATTCCCTACTTTTAAACTGACTCCCATTATCGGAAACAACTATCTCGGATACCCCAAAGCAGTTAAATATTTCAATTTCTAGATATTCCATGATAGACTTAGACAATCCCTCGAAGCGGTTTAAGAAAGACGAATTTAGAAAAGTGGTCTAATACTATCAGTATTCCGATATGCCCTTTTCTTGACCTCGGAAAAGGCCCAATGAAGTCCAAATAAAGTATCTGAAATGGCCTTTCCGAAAGCTCCAACTACCCCATGAGTGGTCGTAAAACATTTGTATTTGCTTTTGAAGTTTTGCATAACTCACAGTTTGCTATGTAGCGCTTTACGTCGACTGTAAGACCTTGCCAATACAAGTACCTCCTGATCAGATCAATGGTTTTCGCTATGCCACAATGGGCTGAAACTAGAGTGTCATGAGCGGTATAAAGGACGTCCTTCCGAAGCTCTCGTGGAACTACCAACTTCCAATCTGTTGACTCGTTTGTCAGACCTTGTGAAAAATTAGTTCGTTTCTATAGATATTTGCCTATGATCCTAAAGTCTGGAAATTTTGTCGCTTCAACAGTCTTTTTGAATCTGGTATAATCCTCACTCTCAAAATACGCTGAATCCAGATCAAAAGCTGGCATTCTGTCTAACTCTACAGCTGCTATAGTGACTTCATCCTGAAATACTTTCGATAAAGCGTCGGCCACCATATTATCTTTTCCCTTGCGATGCTCCACACTAAAGTCATAGCCTTGTAATTTTAAGGCCCATCTGGCTAAACTTCCACTCAAATCTTTTTGACACATGAGCCATTTCAGGCTTGCATGGTCGGTTACCACCTTAAAATTATGACCCTCTATATACGGCCTAAACTTTTTTATTGACATTCTAGCCAGAGCTGTAAAAACCAAGTACAAGTACCAGTACAATTACAAATACTCAGTAATTAAAAAATTCAAATACCAAGTACAAATAAAATGTATTTGTACTTGGTAATTAATTCCTTTACAAATACTTTGGAATATTCTCAAATACTTTCAACTACTTTCCAATTCTTTCAAGTATTCTCATATATTTCCAAATACTTTCGAACTGGCAGGTACAAAAATATTGTAAATTAAATGTAGTTGGAAAAAGCAACTTGTCTGTCCCAAATCAATAATAAAGCCAATTATGAGAAAATTAAATTTATGTATATACATTTATTTGCATAAAAGAAATGAAAGAAAAAGATCAACAAAGATTACACAAAATTCGTGGGTTTCCTTTGACTTCCTTGAAGTCCGTCTGGACGTCTTTGGAGTTTCCAGATCGCTGAATAAGTCGTCGGAACTCATTTTCAAAATAGAAATATTTTACCAACTAATGAACAATATTTTAGCTGCTAATATTTAATAATGTTTCAAAACAATTGAAAATTTCAAAGAATACTTGAAAGAATTGGAAAGTAGTTGAAAGTATTTGAGAATATTCCAAAGTATTTGCAAAGGAGTTAATTACCAAGTACAAATACATTTTATTTGTACTTGGTATTTGAATTTTTTAATTACTATGTATTTGTACTTATATAGTATTTAATTACAAATGTAATGAATACTTTACAGCTCTGATTCTAGCTCAGTGACTGTATAATTTCGTTGTGCTTTGTTCAATTTATGAGATATGAAGGCGATCGGTCTCTCAACTCCGTTTTCATCGACTTGTGCTAGCAACCCACCAATTCCCAACAAACTAGCATCGCACTGCACGATGAATGGTTTATTGTAATCGGGATGAATCAAAAACGGTGCTGAGGACAGAATAGCCTTCAATTACTCAAACGCTTCGTTCGCTTTACTATTCCATTTAAACGTTTTCTTTTTTGTTAGTAATTTTGTAAGTGGAAAAGTGACAGTTGCATAATCCTGCACAAAGCGACGGTACCACGCAGTTATCCCCAAAAATCTACGCAGATGACGGATCGTTTTCGGAATTGAAAATTCACTAATTGCACGGACCTTGTCGTCGTCAACCTTGAGCGTACCTTTCCCCACTACAAAACTTAGATATTTAACTTGAGTAAGTCCAAACTGGCTCTCGTCAACATTAATAGTCAAGCCGGCTCGACGCAAATGGGATGCTACTTCAATCAGCTGTGATATGTGCTCTTCAAAAGTATTCGATACCACAAGCAAATCGTCTAGATAAACCAACACCTTTGACTTCAAAGTGTAGGGTATTGCCTTGTCCATCAGACGACACATGGTCTGGGGCGCATTGCACAACCCAAATGGCATGCGTGTGTATTGGTACAGAGGACGGTTCGGAATGGTGAAAGCCGTTTTTACACGTGATTCTTCATCTAACTGAATTTGGCAAAAGGCATCCTTAAGATCGATTTTAGACACACAATATACTGGAGGCAACCGTGAAATTGTTCTATCAATATTTGGCAGTGGATAAGCGTCTTTAACCGTGACGGAATTCAATTTCCGTGAATCCAGGCACACCCTATCTTTACCAGGTTTAGCGACCAAAACGACTGGTGACGACCACGCTGAATTTACCGACTCTTCGATAACACCCAACGAAAGCATTCGATCAACCTCATTACACAACCGTTAGCTGGTGATATTGGTAAATATCGTTGTTTGATTGGCGAGGCAAGACCTGTATATATTTTGTGCTCTATGAGCGAAGTACACCCTAACCCCTCTTTTTCGAAAGATGGAAAAGATCCTATCGCTGCTTCAAGTTTCAATTGATCGGACGAGCTAAGGCCAAGTTTCTCTTCAGATGCCGGCTCTCTTTCCATTGCACTAATGTTATGAGTAACACATACATCAATATCAAAAGCTTCAAAAAAATCTATTCCACATAATATGTCATCCATAATCGAAGGTACGATCAAGAACGAACATCTCTGGCTTCTATTATTGAATTTAATGTCTAACTTAATTGAACCTTCTATGCTTTGCTTGTGCCCATCCGCAGTTCTGACATTGCCATTGAGTTTTGTTACATAAGGACTGTTATTTCTGTTTTGGCCAATTCCCTTCCTAAAACACTCGTTGTAGCACCACTATCCAAGAGTGCTAAATACGTTTTTCCAAATAACTCTAAGCTAATATGAGGACGTCTATCAATGCCACCACGCATAATTGATGATATTACTATTTTATCTAAGCTTTTAATAGTTTTCCAAAAGTTTTTTATTCTAGCCGGCGATCTTATTCTTCTCTTCGATCGAGATTCTTCTTTAAAGAGTATGTTTCTAAGCATATAATATTCTTTGACCCTAATATGTAGTGGTCGTTGAAGCGGATGAAGCCGCTTAGGGTTATGAAGGTCTAGTTCCGAGGAGAGTTTAAGGATTGGCGAACATCCTTGCGAGCGTTTTCCTGTTTAGGACCACAGATAACACATTGAGGTTTGTAGGTATTTTTGGCTCCGCAACCATAACAAAAAACCGTGCGCGTTTCAAGACATGATTTATAGCTATGACCAACCTGATCACAGTTCCAAAATGTTATTGTATTATTAACGGCAAAAATATCCTGTTCAGAAGGTGATATGTCTTCTGAAATTTCATTGATTTGCCTTCGAGGCTGCGAACGATGAAATTTCATTTCTTCGTTGATAAACTTTTCCGAAAGGCGTGCCCTTGATTTCTCTTTTTAAATTTTTTCAAATTATTTGAACCACTTCGGACTCGGACAGGGGTTCACTAGGCTTGTCACATAATAACATAACTGCGTCGAAATAATCATCGAAGCGTTCATTTTGTTTTTGTCGCGCACTATGTTTTGCTTCTCTATTTGTCGGACAGGCAGTTGGTGGGCTACATAAATTATTTCCCTACACCTTTCATTCGCTTTGGTGAACCTATGTTGCGAATTTAAAGCTTCTACGCCTTTTACTTCGGAAGTTACGAAAAATTTTCATTTGTGGGCGTGGCAGTGGGCGGGCCAGATAAAATTTTTTCCTACACCTTTCATCTGCCTTGGTGAACCTATGTTGCGAATTTGAAGCGTCTACGCCTATTAATTCGGAATTTACGAAAAATCTCCATTTGTGGGCAAGGCAGTGAGCGGACTAGATAACTGAAAACACAATAAATTCATTTGTGGGTGTGGCAGTGGGCGGAAGTCTCCCATTTTTACTTATACTTTACGGAACATACTCCGACCCCGATATAGATGTGTACCAAATTTCGCCTTCATTGCCTCAGCCGTTTCGGAGGAGATCCGACCACGGACGGACGGACAGACGGACAGACGGACGGACGGACGGTCAGACGGACGGACGGACGGACCGACGGACGGACGGACCGACGGACGGACGGACCGACGGACGGACGGACCGACGGAAGGACAGACGTACGTACGGACGGACGGACGGACAGACATGTCTAAATCGATTCAGTTTTTGATCCTGATCATTTCTATATATATTTGTCTATATCTCTGGAGCTTAATTTTCCCTGTTACAAGATTCGCACAAAACTAATATACCCCGCTAACGCTGGGTATAAAAAACAACTCTCAAGATTTTCAACTCAATTGATCAAGTAGTTTACTTTCCCTTTTATAGTTTACAAAAAATTTTGAGTTGTTTTTTGTAATTTAAAAAAAATTAGAGCTTAATTTTTTTCACATTTCGCACCATATCCTCCACATTTTTAATACGAAATCGAAAAATTTGGCTTCGGGACTTAGTATAAAGAAGCACCTTTCAAACCATGCAAAAAGAATATTTAAAAAAAATTTCTTCATGCCATAAAAGGTCAAAAAAGCTCAAAAAATCGAAGAAAAATTAAAAAATACCCATTTTTTACAATTGGGAAGCTCGTACCGTAAAAACTACAAGCTCTGTCTAAATGAAAAAGGTGTCATTTGATAGACCGTGATATTAGCTTTGACACGATATCAACCATGATTTGTTAAAAAAGCAGTAATATATATATTTTTCCTTAAAATCCAAACAACTGAAGACCTAACACAAAATTGATAGTAGCTCCAAAACTACACCTAGGAAATAATAAAAAAAAATATTTTTGATATTACCAATACCACCCTTATCCGTAATAATGAACGAAATCGCGGCAGCAATACCACTGTTGGCCTGTGTTATCGAACTCCTCTATCACTCTCTTCTTTAACGCCTTTTTCTCTCAACTCAAATTCAATTTTCTATTCTATTTATCTTTCTACTCTATATCAAATAATTTTGTATTCGAATTCACAGAATTTATATTATTTAGTCCACCGGGTTAATATAAGGCATAGATTTAAGCTATATTTTTATTTTTTATTTTTTTATTTTTTTATTTTTTTATATTTTATTAATAAACAGAATTTGTACCATAGAAGCACAATAGGAGACTTAAGTCTTATTGAGTGTGCAATGGAATAAATAAATAAATTGAAATTGATATTGAAAATATAACATTAAGTGCGAAGTTTATTGTGTTTGGTATAGGGAATCTGTCAAACTGATGTTCTTCTTTCTAAATTAGGTTTTTTTTGTTTGTTAATTGCGAATTTTGAACTATTTCGGGGGAATATCACGAATCTAGGGAATTTAAGGAGCATTTTAGAGAGAACCACCAGGCGCAACACTGGAATTCTTGTTGTATTTCTAAAAGAGAAAACTGAAAATGGCTGAGCAGAAATGAAGCTGCAATATTTCATCATTTCATCTCACTAACTTTACTAAATTTGTCTTATTAGAGGCAGCGTTGCCAAAAGTGAAGATTTTTCTGAGTTTTTTTTATCGAATAAATGGTTGGGGCTAATAATATAGCCTAATATACATATATATACAAAAATTTTGTGTTGTTTACTAGCAATTATTTCAGTGAAAAGATTTGTTCATGTTTAGATCTTTCTTTGATTCACTTTTATAAAAAAGTGAAGATTTTTGCTGTTGTAAGTTATGGCACCGCTGATTAGAGGTAAAATAAGACCGCAAAGTTCTTCCTCGCATTCGTCTTCTTCGTCAGAAATCATATTTATGAAAATTTTCTGACAGTTATATCGAAATAAATTGATTTTTTTTTCTAACCTTTAGATTAAACGACGTATTTTGTTCGTTTAAATTTTTGAAAGTTTAAACCAAATATTTTCTCTTAACGACAACTGATTTACCGCCCCTTAGTGTAATAATCATGTTTCTTGCACTTTATCAGCGCTTTAATTTTTGTTTCAGCCTGCGCAAACGTAATATGTGAATTTTTTCGATCACAGCTAAGTCTTGACAAGCGCCAAGTACATGGTGAAATAAAGCATATCGCACAGCGGCAACTAAAGTGACACAAGTGAAAAATCCTCCATTTTGATGTAAATTATGAATAAAGTTTGCCACACTGTTGCCGAATAGGTTTAAAATTTTAACAATAGTTTTTCATGCTAAAGCCAATATTGCATTGTGCCACTTTAGTTGCAGATATGCGTGTAAATGTTGCAAGTTAACAATACAATGATTTATTTCAGTTGATATCCCCTTTTTGAACAGGTATTTGGCTCATGATATTAGAGCAATATGCAATTATGGTCATTCCGTTGGTTGATGGCAGACACTGTCCCAAAAACTCAAGAAGGAGGGGCTGTTTTACCACAACCCCTTCATAATCTTCGTAGGAGATATTTCCATCCTTGTCAAGGTCAAATTTTTTAAACATTAGTTCAACCATATCCTTTGAGAAAACAATTATCTTGTGAAACATGTCGAAAATATTGAAAAGTTTATCTTACTGAACGTAACTCATTAACTTCGTCCTCATCATCGCCGGTAAAGAATTTATTCACTGCCTGAGTCACCACTTCTCTGTTTAAATATTTTGATCCATGTACATCATAGATCTAAGAAATTTTTCAAAATGATTTATTGGTTAAATGCATGATTCAAGAAAACAAGATACCGCCATTTCAGCCCGATGATGTCACAAATACAAAATGAGAGCTTCGTTGTTGTTGTTTTGCATGTTAAGCCCAACGTCACAACTATACTTTAGCATGGGAAACAACAACAATGCGAATGCTACAAAATAGCGGTAACCGAAATGGCGCTATCTTGCTCTCTTTGTATCATGGGTTAAATGATGGTTACTCCATTTACCTCAAAAGCAAAACGCATTCGCTCCTCCAGATTTGTACTCATAAAAACAGAGAAAAGTTTTACCCAAGCTACGGGATCGACTTCCTTTTTAACATCTGAAGTCAGATGCAATAATATTCGCTCTATAATCTGCAAGTCGTGAATGCGAAACAGCACCAAGAAGAGATGAAAGAACTGTTTTTTCGTCATGCTTTTTGCTTTTGCTCCATTTGCTAAGACGTGTTTATGGTAAACCATCAGTATACTGCTTACTTCTAATTCAGTGAATTGAGTTTGTTTCGACATTTGCTTTATAAGATCATGGTAAATATTGCTAAAACGGGTGTTTTGTACTTCGTCAAGAGTGGCGTCGAGCTTATTCATCGTACTGTTTTGCAATCAAATATGTCGAAAATATTTTAATAATTTTCTTGTTTCTGCCGGAAATTTTCTCAGAAAATTTTCTTTTATGATTTCAATACTATTGCAGCAATAGAATTTCGATCCGAATCAAGCTTGAAGGTAAAACATAAGAAAATATGATTCCTAAATCAGTGAATTGTAAGGTATTTTTCAAAATTTTAATTCTAATAAAAAGTCGTTGAATTTTAAAATTTTATGTCTAACAAAAAGGTCATCAAATAAAGTTAAATGGTAAAACTTAGAATCAAATGCTTT
Source organism: Chlorops oryzae (assembly GCA_020466095.1). Taxonomy (NCBI): domain Eukaryota; kingdom Metazoa; phylum Arthropoda; class Insecta; order Diptera; family Chloropidae; genus Chlorops; species Chlorops oryzae. The sequence continues at coordinate 88,642,808 of CM035808.1, read as the reverse complement.
TCTAATGGGAAAGTTTTTTCGATAGAAAATTTTGTTTTAATGGTTTTCAAGGTTTGACCAATTTGTTCCATTTCTTGGTTTATGATTTTAATTGCATGGTCTTTGGAAAAAATCAATAACATACGTGATCAGTAGTTTCATGTCTTAATTTGCCATTTTCATTATTTTATTATTTTTCTGTCCACAATGCGATTCTTCGAGGTACCGAAAAAAATTATTTCATAACTGACTCTTCATTAACTGGAATATTGCGATGGATATTTAAAGCCGCAAGTTCATTTAGACGATCTTCTTTTATTGTTGACCTCAAGTACGTTTTCAAGCGTCGCAGAGTAGAAAATGACCGTTGGTTTCCTGACGTGGTAACAGGCAAAACGGCCATGATCCGAAGTATAATATTAACATTTGGAAAAGCTTCTGGCCTACAAATCGTTCCCTGAGAATACCGGTGTCGTATGTCGCATTTTTGCCATTTTAAGGTTTTGATGCAGTTTTATTAAACAAGCTCTTTCGATTCCTGTTAAAAATTTTTTATAGGAGTTCTACTTTCCGAGATATAGAGTGTGCATTTTTTCGTATGTCGCCCTATCTAAGCACTTCAGTAGTACTTTTGTCGTATGTCATAAAATCCTACATACGACAAAAATTTCATATAATATATTTAGTGGTCTTTGCGTTATCAGAAAACACAAAAGGTATATGGATATTATTAGTGTCACAAGGAGACTCGATTTAGCCATGTCCGTCTGTCAATAAATCACTAAATCACTAAAACTGCTCTAAAATCGAAGTTGTTCAACATGTTTTGATGAATTTTGATATTTGAATATGTTTCAAGGCAAGTAATACGATTTCCAAATATTTAAAAAGTGGGCGTGACAGAAGGGCATTTTACAAAAATTGTCCCATACACCCGAAATTCAAATTCAAAATTCAAAAAACTGCTTTGGTCGGTTCATTCTTAAGGGTACCTCCAGTACTAGGGTCTGTCACAAAATTCTCGAAACTGCCTCAAAATCGGACTGTTTCGAAATATTTCAATGAATCTTAGAATTTGACCGTATATTTAAGCCTCCGATTAGAAATGCAAAAAAAATGGAAAAGTGGGCGTGGAAAAGGGGCGGTTTTCATAAAGAAATTTCACAAAAGTCGGTATATGGGGCCCCTTATGGCCTTAAAAAGCTCTCGAATATTCTTACTTAGTGGTCCTGTTTTTGGGCGTGGTTCAAAAATTATTTTAACATGTGTGTCTATGTCGGGTATTTTATTGTCAGGCTCTCCTGACTATAACACCCTCACTTGTTTACAGAAGTTTTCGGGGCACCCTTTATATGTATATACAGGGTGTCCCGTAGGTGAGTGCTTTTTTTTACAGGGATGGTAGGGGAGGTCACGACGAACAAAAAATCGTATGGGAGGGGGGGGGGGGGGGTCCCAAATGCACGCCTGAGGAGTTATAGGGCCTTAAAGTTTTTAGGCAGTAATTCGAGAAAAAAAAATCTACCAACATATTGGTGTACTGTAAAAGAAAAAATGTTATGCCCTTTAAAAGCCAATTGTGTGAGCTTTAAGGCAAAATTGAATTCATCGTAAAAATTTGAGCAATTGTGGGAGAAATAAAAGGTCAAAGTCAAAAATTACAAAATAAATTTAAATGTTTTAACTTTGGCAGCCATTTTGGTATGAAAAGTGTCCGATTAACACCATTCTTTTGCATTTTTTCCACAATCCTCAATCGATTTCCTTTCATTTGGTACCCCATAGGTTTCAGAAACTTTTCCAAATAAGACGCAAACAATTTTTTTTGGGTTTGAGAACTTTTTGTTTTTTAAATTAATTATTCAAAGTAGTCCCATGCTGAAAATGTATGGAAAAAGTGTTAATATTAACACATGCTTTTTCTAATTGTTTTCAAAATCCTCGTAATTTACTTAAATTGGTGGTACATATGTTATACTGTTTTTTTTAATTCAATTCAGGAAAAATAGGTTATTAAAACACACTCATAAGCTTTGTGTTCAATCAACTGTATTTAGCATAGCTAGCCCAGCTAGCCATGCACTACACATTTAAAAGTTTTTTGGAACTATGCAATTCAACCAGCCTCAGAGTTTTCAGCGAAAAACGTGGAAAAAGTATAGGAAAACTTGCAGTCACTATTTTGTAATTTTCTATCGTAAATGGCATATTCATTTGAAGAATATGCTGACATAGTCTTCGTTTTTGGGTTCGCTAACGGAAACCAGGCAGAAGCACGCAGAGAGTACACCAGACGATTTCCCGGACGCACAATTCCGAACGAAAGAACTTTTGGAAACTGCTTCAGACGCCTTCGTGAATATGGGTGTTTTGAAAGCCGTCGAGTAGACAGTGGTACACAAGTTGGCCATGTTGCAGAACAAGATACCAGTCTACATATTGTGCGAAACGATCCATCCATAAGCGTTCGCCAAATAAGTGGAAGAACGGGAGTTCCGAAATCTAATGTGTGGAGAATCCTGCGCAGGGAACGTCTACATCCATATCATTTTACGCCTGTACAAGAGCTTATACCGAGCGACTATGAGAAAAGAATGCAGTTTTCGGAATGGATCAGAGCAAACACCGCGAATATTTCCCACTTATTATGGACTGACGAGTCCTCTTTCACTAAAGACGGGGTTTTCAACTTCCACAACTCACACCTTTGGTCTGCATCAAACCCAAAAGCTATGCGGGAGGGTCACTCGCAATTTAAGTTTCGAATAAATGTTTGGGCTGGTATAATTGGTACAACTTTAATTGGTCCACATGTTTTTGAGTCGAATTTAAACTCCCGGCTGTACTTAGAATTTCTGCAAGAGACTCTACCTATACTTCTTGAGGATGTGCCGTTGCTGATTAGAAACCAAATAATTTACCAGCACGATAGCGCTCCAGCACATTTTGGTGCAAATGTAAAGGTATGGTTGGATGAAAACTACCCAAATAGATGGATTGGTAAGAATGGTCCGGTGAAATGGCCACCTCGATCACCAGATCTTACGCCGTTAGATTTTTTTTTGTGGGGTCGGCTTAAGGAAATCGTTTATTCAGCTCCCATACGGTCGAGACATCACCTTATGGAACGCATAATGGAAGCTATTGATATTGTAAAAATGGAGTTACTTAACACAAATTTAGGTTATGAAATTCAAAAAAGAGCAAACTGTTGTATACGAACGTCCGGTCGCCAATTTGAAAATCTTTTGTAAAAATAATAAATAAAATTTTTTAATTTATGAGTGTGTTTTAATAACCTATTTTTCCTGAATTGAATTAAAAAAAAACAGTATAACATATGTACCACCAATTTAAGTAAATTACGAGGATTTTGAAAACAATTAGAAAAAGCATGTGTTAATATTAACACTTTTTCCATACATTTTCAGCATGGGACTACTTTGAATAATTAATTTAAAAAACAAAAAGTTCTCAAACCCAAAAAAAATTGTTTGCGTCTTATTTGGAAAAGTTTCTGAAACCTATGGGGTACCAAATGAAAGGAAATCGATTGAGGATTGTGGAAAAAATGCAAAAGAATGGTGTTAATCGGACACTTTTCATACCAAAATGGCTGCCAAAGTTAAAACATTTAAATTTATTTTGTAATTTTTGACTTTGACTTTTTATTTCTCCCACAATTGCTCAAATTTTTACGATGAATACAATTCTGCCTTAAAGCTCACACAATTGGCTTTTAAAGGGCATAACATTTTTTCTTTTACAGTACACCAATATGTTGGTAGATTTTTTTTTCTCGAATTACTGCCTAAAAACTTTAAGGCCCTATAACTCCTCAGGCGTGCATTTGGGACCCCCCCCCCCCCTCCCATACGATTTTTTGTTCGTCGTGACCTCCCCTACCATCCCTGTAAAAAAAAGCACTCACCTACGGGACACCCTGTATATTATTTTTTTATAGAAATATGATAAAATAATAAATATAAATGTTTTCCATACTTTTGTATGGAAGACCCTTTAAGTTGCTGACTAAGAGCTTCGTGACCAAAGAGAAAAAGGTAGCTGAATTAAAAATAAGGAGGGGTAGTAATCAATGTTTGTTCTGTCAGAGGTCAGATTTACCCATCAAATGAGAAAACGTTTTTCGTTAAAAAATCGGATATAGTTAGAAAATTTTTTTCTGTGTAGAGATAAAGCTTTACAACCAGAGAAAGAAAAATTCAGTTTTGAAAAACAATAAGGTCCACGAAACATTCTATGTAGCGAGGAGTAATACTTTTACCCAGTTTTTTCAAAATTTAAGATCCATTCGCAATCTTCATAAATTGGGTTAGAAATATGAAACTTTGCTTGAACGCCTCTATAATTATGGCTAACTAATTGAAAATACACCAAAATTAAAATTTAAAAAAAAAAAATTTCACTTTAATCGAAGGTGTAATTCGAACCCCCGAAACCCTCCTCCTGCGTACGTGCCTGCTGGAGCGAGCCCCTTACTGAAAAATGAGAAATTTTAAGTTGTGTCACCTTAGAAGAGGGTCGTGTACGATATGGGCATTTCCACAGAAATGTCAACCACAACTTACAAATTTATTGTGCTGTTAAGTCAAATATTTTTATATATTAGAATACTCTTATACATGAAGCTTTAATTCTGAAAGTTTTAATATCTTACATAATATGTAAACCTAAAAAAACCTTGTCGAAACTTGTGGCGAAATTTTTCGATAATCTTGATAAAGTTTTCGTATGAACACATAAGCATACGGCTGCGTAAAAGGAATGGTATTGGGTAAAAATTTTTTCTAATAATTTTTAATGATAGCCCCACTATGCAAAGAGAGCGCTTGAATATGAAATAACATAACTGTAAGTTTTTATACCCAGCGTAAGCGGGGTATATTAGTTTTGTGCAAATCTTGTAACAGGGAGAATTAAGCTCCGGAGATATAGAAAAATATATATATAGAAATGATCAGGATCAAAAACTGAATCGATTTAGACATGTCCGTCTGTCCGTCTGACCGTCTGTCCGTCTGTCCGTCTGACCGTCTGTACGTCTGTCCGTCCGTCCGTGGTCGGATCTCCTCCGAAACGGCTGAACCAATGAAGTCGAAATTTGGCACACATGTATATCGGGGTCCGAGTATCATCGTAAGTAAAAATGGGAGACATCCGCCCACTGCCACGCCCACAAATGAATTTATTGTGTTTTCAATAAAATGCTTGTAACTTGCGAACCACTCAACACATGCTATTGATATTTGGTGTGCTGGTAAACTACGAAAAGGGACATATCCTGGAAAAAAATGGACGCCGCCCTCCTCGAGCCACGACCACAAATAAGCCCAAAAATAAGGGCTTATCGTAACTTGTGAAGTTAAAGGTGTAGAAGCTTCAAATTCGCAGCATAGGTTGACCAAGGCAAATGAAAGGTGTAGGAACAAAAATTTATGTAGCCCGCCCACTGCCACGCCCACAAATAGAGAATTTTCGTAACTTCCGAAGTAAAAGGCGTAGAAGCTACAAATTCGCAGCATAGGTTGACCAAGGCAAATGAAAGGTGTAGGAACAAAAATTTATGTAGCCCGCCCACTGCCACGCCCACAAATAGAGAATTTTCGTAACTTCCGAAGTAAAAGGCGTAGAAGCTTCAAATTCGCAACATAGGTTCACCAAGGCGAATGAAAGTTGTAGGGAAATAATTTATGTTGCTCTCCCATTGCCACGCCCACAAATAGAGAAGCAAAACATAGTGCGCTCATTATGTCGGGACGCTGGGTATTTCAAAGTCGGGCATGACCGATTTTAGCTTTCTTACTTGTTTATATTGCTTTTATTTCTATTTTTATGTCGCGTGAGTTACAAATATATGTAATTTTTGACCAGTGTGGTTATAAAAAAAAATTCAGTACAAGATCTCCTGCGACTAAAGAGAGAATAAGTTTTACAACTAAAAGTGTTACAAAGAAAATCCTACACAGAGAAAAAAACACGTAGTAAATTCAAGAGTGCGACGCTCTTAGAGAAAAAGCTCTTGAATCTAAATAATTTAGCTTTTAACCCAACAATGAAAACGCTCTTGGCTGTCATTTAAGAGTGAAAGTAGTAACTTTAATAGTGAATCCGTAGATTTAAATACTTTCGCATTTAAAGGTCGGATTTTTACAGCTAAACTGTTATTCCAACTACATTTTATTGAATTTGTTAAGAGCAAAACTATTTAAGTTACGAGCACTGAGCACTTAATTAGATTTCATTTCGTTCGGTATAATTCTCATTTGTTTCATAAAATAGGACATATAAGACATTTATTCATCTTAGAACTTTTTAAGCATTGCGAAAGCAGTCACAACAACGGAGTGACAAAATCGGATGAAGTCCATCCGATGGCTATTTTTGGTGTTATGTTAAGAGTAGGAAACACATTTTTCTGAAATTATTTTTGCGATTAGTTAAAAAAATTATCTACAGCTGTGCATTTTTATTCAACAGTATCTTTTTTGGAAATTATTAAAAGTTTTCAATTTTAAATCAAAATTTTCGCTTTTGGAGATTTTAAAAGCTGTGCATTTCAAATCCACCGTTTTCGCGCTCGGAAATTTTAAAAGCCATCTTTCTTAACGCAACAATTTCGCTCTTAAAAAAAATAACAGTGATAACATTGTTGGTTTAAAAGCTAAAAACTCTTGAGATCATTTTAAGAGCGAAAATTGTTGGGCTAAGAGCGAAATTGGTATAATTTACAGGTATTTTTTTCTCTGTGTATATATTTTGTTTACATATCTATTAATTGATGTTGAAATCTGTCGCGTGAGTTACGGTAAGAGCAAATTCGAATACGAAAGCTTCAATAATATTTAATGTTTTTATATCTTGGGCAAATAGATGAAAAAGAAAGAATAGAGCAACAAAGTCAAAGAAAGAATAATGAAGTGGAGATTGAATTTAAGAAAAGATGATGGAAAGTGGAGAGATTATAGGAAGACACAAACGGTCAAAATGCAGAAATTTAGGGAGAAGAAAAAATAATTGTTGAAGAATAATGCAAAAATTCTTAAGGAGAAAAGAGAAACCGATCGACTTCGACAGAAAAAATTGCGGGAAAAAAAATTTTATATTTACTGACGCATGCGCATCTCAATTCAAAAACAAATACATTTTGTCAAGTATGCCAGATTTTGTAGAACAATTACAGTGTGATTACTTGGAATGGAATTTTTTCGCGACGTCTCACGGTAAAGGAGCAGTAGGTAGATCGGATCGGCGCGTCAGTTAAAAAAAAGTGTGGGAACTAGTGAGACCAAAAAATATCATTTTGAAGGATGCTTTTGACTTTTACCAATGCTCAAATGATCACATTCACGGCATAAATATAATTAATGCACATAAAGAGCAAATTGAAAGTTTTTGTAAACATTTATGCGGAAAATGGTATAAAATTCGTTATATTGTGGAAAAAAAAAATAATCATTATTTTTCATTTGTCAACAAAAATAGTACTGCAGTCGCCAAAACCTTTAATTCAAAAAGCATTACATTAAGATATAGACGTCCAAGTGTAAAATGAATCTTGATTGATTTTTTTTATCTCCTTAAACTTTTGAATTAACTTATTATTATTATTTTTTTTTTGGTAATAAAATACATTTTTGTTATGTTATTTAATATTTAATAAAACAAAACTTTGTTTAAGAGCTAAACTTTCAATATTTGAACACTAGTTTTCTTAACGGAAATTTTGTCGCGTGAGTTTTGTCGCGTGAGTTACGGCAAGTATTTTTTAAAAGCTCAATATATTATTGAACACCCAAAATTGCTTGGCTAAGTGGGTTTATTATAAAATTTCACAGTTTTCCAATTATTTCAAAATTTAAAAAAAGGCAATTTGTGTACGAAAAATTCGCTACATTTTCAACTTGTAACTTTGCTTGTAAAACGAACTTACTTTTTTTGTCGCTAGGGTTACGAAAACTGCTTTCTTAGTTAGTTGTTGCAAGGACAATTTTGGTAGACCATACCGTTAGTACTTCTACTAAGATAGATGTACATTGTAAATGTTTTATACCTTAATTGGAAATGCCCATATGTTCTTTGTTAAAAATTTTGTTTTGTCTATATAAGGTCTGTTCCAATCTCCACGAAACTGCCCAAAACTACCCAACTTTTTGAACACTGTATGAAATTTGGGAATTTTTGGGCAATTTCGTGCAGTACGGGATAATACATATCTTCCTATTAGTTGATATTGACATCTCTGTATTCACAAGAAAATATTTGACATTTGGCCGTACTCGCCACAACAAAAACCTCCCTGTTGTTTTTATCAAGTTGTACTTGATGTAGCACTGTTATCACCTTATTAAATAAGCCCTGGTATTTTTAAATAATGAACAAGAAAATCCTTGCGATTAATTTTTGGCAAAACTCCCACAAGGAAATTGCAAAAAATTATTTTCGGATAATTTAACCTTTATTTCGTTTTGACGTCACGTCGCACAGTGTCGCGTCCCCATACATGATGTGGTCAAAAATAGAAGGAGTTGCGCTAAAGCTATGAAATCTGGCAAGGATGTTTGTTGGTATAAAATTAGGAAATTTTAAAAAAATTTTAAAAATCAAACCACTTCAACGCACTCCCCATATAGAGGGGGACCCAAATTTCTAAATTGGGAGCCTACAGACTTTAAATGCGAAACAGTGATTACTATTGTGCCGAAAAGTTGGAAAAAATTAATTTTATAATACTTCTACACCCAATTTTAGTGCTTCGCCCATTAAAAGTTGGTAAATTGAAATATTTTGAACGCCCTGAAAATCGTGCGAAAATTTCACATAAAATGGTAAATGTTATTTATTTGTAAATATAAATGTGCATTAAACACATAAAATAAAAAAAACCCGGCTCAGCCTTGCCAAAGAAAATGTGAGATGAAAAACTAAAATTCATCGTATGAAAATATATTCAGGGTGTCCACGAAATTTTCATTATTTTCAAACGTTATAGTCAGAGCCGGATTAAGGTCTCTGAAAGCCCGGGGCCAGAGAATGGTGGTAGACTTTTTTTAATAAAAGATGTAGAAATAAATTTCAAACGTAAGTCCGTTATTGACCAACTGAAGACCTAGAAATAAGTCATTCGTCGCAATGTTGTAATTCTGTTGATCTTATCTTGGTCCAATATTCTATCTGATCGGGAGTAAACGATTTTTTCAAAACTAACATCATTCTGATTTTCTAGTGTTACGTGGGAGTGTTGGGTGTCACGATCGCACAAACATTTCTTATACCCTATTGCGATAAAAAAATGCAACAATAGAAACACCGGCGTTCAGAATCAAAAGAACGTAAAAGCTGGCGAAATAACCGAAATACGCTTTGCAAGCATAAGCTGGGCACAAGAATGCATTATTAGACTGACCTATACCAACAATAATGAAAGTCAGCCGAGAATGTCGTAAATGCCGATACTGCCAGCACAGCAATAACAAAATAAATGGAACACGCAACAAGTGAGCTGTGGCTAGCGGTATTGAGCAGGGACCCGAAATAATAATTATTGAAATTTCAGATTTAAAAAAAGTTGCCTTTATTTCAAAGAAAATTATTTAAAATCTTTGTATTACAAATTCAAAAAATTCAATAAGTCTTTCCATAACTTTTTCTTTCCAACTTTTGGTTTTTACGTTTCTTAATAACTTTTATTTTTATCATGAGAAGTTTTTACGTCTTTGAAAATTTTTATTGTTGAATTTTTATTCGCTTCACTTGTAATAAAGTACCCTGCAGTAATATGGACTGACCCAAGTGTAGCCTTCGGTCAATCCTTCATGTTACCAGTACTAGTCCCCTCATAATTTCACTTCTAATGTATTCAACTGACCATTTTAACATGGGCCTGTCCTAGGCCGCAAAACGGCCAGTTTTTTGGGTCAATTGTCGTAATTTTGTCTGGTTTTAGGATAGCCAAATGAGGCAAATAAACAACAAATTTCTTATATATATTCTAACTTGATGAAAGTGCCATTTACAGACTACCCATAAACTAACCTCTTTATTACCGACCGCCGGCTAGCCGAATTCCATGGAGCGAACTGCCATAATTTAAACGGTAGGATTTGGATCGGTCAAAAGCCAGTCCTTCTTAGAAAACTGACCGGCTCATTACTGCAGGGTAACAACCTTTGTAAAGGAATCCTAAAACTTAATTTTGACTTAGTTCCCGGTTTCCGATTGATCTGAAACTTTGCACATATCGCACCCTTGCTACTAAATCGGCACAATTCAATATATCGCATTTCTCGAAAATCATTCAATCTCTCTTGAAACTAAGGAGGAATAATATTTTTTCTAAACTTATATTACTCTCAATCGACTGCTGCATCAGTCAACCACGGGCATAGTTGAAATGACAAAATATTTAAAAAAAATATTCAAAAAAAATACTACACAAGAAGAAATTTAAAAAAAATAATTAATTTACGTTCAAAGCAAATGGCCATAGAGCACTCTGCTGAACATGACCCAAAAAATAGCCATCGATGGACTTCATCCGATTTCGTCACTCTTTTTTGGTGACTGCTTTCGCAATGCTTAAAAAGTTCTAAGATGAATACATATCTTATATGTCTTATTTTATAAAACAAATGAGAATTATACCGAACGAAAAGAAATGTGATTAAACATATTTCCTTTCAATTTCAACCAAAAATGTTGTTGACTCAACCATTTTCTTTTGAAATTTTCGTTCTGCTCGAAAATCAAAAGGACTGTGAATAACAATGCGCCCTTTTAAAAAAATCATGGTTACGTTCGCTCAGTGCACCCAAAATTGCTTGGCTAAGTGGGTTTATTATAAAATTTCACAGTTTTCCAATTATTTCAAAATTTAAAAAAAGGCAATTTGTGTACGAAAAATTCGCTACATTTTCAACTTGTAACTTTGCTTGTAAAACGAACTTACTTTTTTTGTCGCTAGGGTTACGAAAACTGCTTTCTTAGTTAGTTGTTGCAAGGACAATTTTGGTAGACCATACCGTTAGTACTTCTACTAAGATAGATGTACATTGTAAATGTTTTATACCTTAATTGGAAATGCCCATATGTTCTTTGTTAAAAATTTTGTTTTGTCTATATAAGGTCTGTTCCAATCTCCACGAAACTGCCCAAAACTACCCAACTTTTTGAACACTGTATGAAATTTGGGAATTTTTGGGCAATTTCGTGCAGTACGGGATAATACATATCTTCCTATTAGTTGATATTGACATCTCTGTATTCACAAGAAAATATTTGACATTTGGCCGTACTCGCCACAACAAAAACCTCCCTGTTGTTTTTATCAAGTTGTACTTGATGTAGCACTGTTATCACCTTATTAAATAAGCCCTGGTATTTTTAAATAATGAACAAGAAAATCCTTGCGATTAATTTTTGGCAAAACTCCCACAAGGAAATTGCAAAAAATTATTTTCGGATAATTTAACCTTTATTTCGTTTTGACGTCACGTCGCACAGTGTCGCGTCCCCATACATGATGTGGTCAAAAATAGAAGGAGTTGCGCTAAAGCTATGAAATCTGGCAAGGATGTTTGTTGGTATAAAATTAGGAAATTTTAAAAAATTTTGAAAATCAAACCACTTCAACGCACTCCCCATATAGAGGGGGACCCAAATTTCTAAATTTGGAGCCTACAGACTTTAAATGCGAAACAGTGATTACTATTGTGCCGAAAAGTTGGAAAAAATTAATTTTATAATACTTCTACACCCAATTTTAGTGCCTCGCCCATTAAAAGTTGGTAAATTGAAATATTTTGAACGCCCTGAAAATCGTGCGAAAATTTCACATAAAATGGTAAATGTTATTTATTTGTAAATATAAATGTGCATTAAACACATAAAATAAAAAAAAACCCGGCTCAGCCTTGCCAAAGAAAATGTGAGATGAAAAACTAAAATTCATCGTATGAAAATATATTCAGGGTGTCCACGAAATTTTCATTATTTTCAAACGTTATAGTCAGAGCCGGATTAAGGTCTCTGAAAGCCCGGGGCCAGAGAATGGTGGTAGACTTTTTTTAATAAAAGATGTAGAAATAAATTTCAAACGTAAGTCCGTTATTGACCAACTGAAGACCTAGAAATAAGTCATTCGTCGCAATGTTGTAATTCTGTTGATCTTATCTTGGTCCAATATTCTATCTGATCGGGAGTAAACGATTTTTTCAAAACTAACATCATTCTGATTTTCTAGTGTTACGTGGGAGTGTTGGGTGTCACGATCGCACAAACATTTCTTATACCCTATTGCGATAAAAAAATGCAACAATAGAAACACCGGCGTTCAGAATCAAAAGAACGTAAAAGCTGGCGAAATAACCGAAATACGCTTTGCAAGCATAAGCTGGGCACAAGAATGCATTATTAGACTGACCTATACCAACAATAATGAAAGTCAGCCGAGAATGTCGTAAATGCCGATACTGCCAGCACAGCAATAACAAAATAAATGGAACACGCAACAAGTGAGCTGTGGCTAGCGGTATTGAGCAGGGACCCGAAATAATAATTATTGAAATTTCAGATTTAAAAAAAGTTGCCTTTATTTCAAAGAAAATTATTTAAAATCTTTGTATTACAAATTCAAAAAATTCAATAAGTCTTTCCATAACTTTTTCTTTCCAACTTTTGGTTTTTACGTTTCTTAATAACTTTTATTTTTATCATGAGAAGTTTTTACGTCTTTGAAAATTTTTATTGTTGAATTTTTATTCGCTTCACTTGTAATAAAGTACCCTGCAGTAATATGGACTGACCCAAGTGTAGCCTTCGGTCAATCCTTCATGTTACCAGTACTAGTCCCCTCATAATTTCACTTCTAATGTATTCAACTGACCATTTTAACATGGGCCTGTCCTAGGCCGCAAAACGGCCAGTTTTTTGGGTCAATTGTCGTAATTTTGTCTGGTTTTAGGATAGCCAAATGAGGCAAATAAACAACAAATTTCTTATATATATTCTAACTTGATGAAAGTGCCATTTACAGACTACCCATAAACTAACCTCTTTATTACCGACCGCCGGCTAGCCGAATTCCATGGAGCGAACTGCCATAATTTAAACGGTAGGATTTGGATCGGTCAAAAGCCAGTCCTTCTTAGAAAACTGACCGGCTCATTACTGCAGGGTAACAACCTTTGTAAAGGAATCCTAAAACTTAATTTTGACTTAGTTCCCGGTTTCCGATTGATCTGAAACTTTGCACATATCGCACCCTTGCTACTAAATCGGCACAATTCAATATATCGCATTTCTCGAAAATCATTCAATCTCTCTTGAAACTAAGGAGGAATAATATTTTTTCTAAACTTATATTACTCTCAATCGACTGCTGCATCAGTCAATATAAGCGTTTATTTTCTAGGTGTTGGGTTTCTAACAGAAAAATGCAATCGAACATAAAAAAAATTTATTACAAAAATTTTGAATTGTGCCGATTTATTATCCAGGGTGCGATATGTTTGGTTTGGATGACAACGCATGAAATCCCAACTAGCAAAATAGGTCAAAAATTGGTTATCTCTTACCCATTTTAGGTCAGAATATTTCGTTGACCTAACCTAAATAGGGCATAATTACGTCTGTACGACGTCGATTCGTCCTTCCGTGTATTACCGTCGATTGGCTGACGACGTAAACTATTTTTCTTCAAACATAAAACTTCTAAGGCAATTAGAAAAAAAATTTCCCCTTGTAAAAATTTGAAAAGACGTAAAAAATATTTCTCAAAAATAAAACTTATTTTTCAATTAATAAAATTTTTTCTCATTCATAATAGTTATATGGAAATCTAAATATATAAAAATTTTTATAATAATTATGAAATATTTTAATTATTTTAGTCACAAAATAATAATTATTTTAAGACTTTTTTCGAAAATACTTATAAAAGTCAGGTCCCTGGTATTGAGCATCAGCAGTCTACTACAACAACGAGTAAGCTGACCTGATGGGAAAGATATTGGAAATGCAGAAACAACAGCAAAGATGAGCCAGAAGAATGTCGCAACAAACGATATTGCTAGACCAGCAATATCGCTCAATTTCAATCAAGCATAGTTCACTGAAACGGGACTACAATCAGAACCGTGAACCGAAGTATTCAGTATATCTCAACTTTAACGCACGTACTCACGAGCCAGGACGTTGAAGTGTGGATCTCCGCGTTATCTAGGGAATAGCTCAGTTAAGTTAGTTAGCAAAAGGATTTAATGTTTAATGTTTGCGTTAATCTACTTGGACGTGCTCCCTAGACAACACAACACCATTAATACGTTACTGGTAATGCAAATCAACTTTAATTACCGTATTATTAGCATATTTGAACTAACGCATTGCCTAACTTACTTGGATGAAAAAATTCTCTCCATCACTAGTGATGAGAGATATCGTTATTGCTGCACTAGGGGACACGAACTACTGGGTATTGTTTGCATTACATTTAGAAAAATGGCTGCTATAACACAATAAGAATCGGTTAGAAAGGCCTAGAATTTTAAATTTTGCCTTCAAATTGCTTAGTCTATTTGAAACATCTTGTAATATTTTTTTTACTGAAAATTTAAGTTTTTTCTTTTACCATTAATAGCTTGTTCTCCCGGCGTTGTGAAGCAAGTGTTTCGGTTATCTAAAGCGAGATGCAGATTTACGCGTTCTCCCTGTGCAATCTTGCTTCGTTCCATTGATGCCAACATAGATATTTTGCACTTTCTATTGCTAATAGTTGGCAGCACTGCTTTGTTTTGACTGTTGGTTTTTTATTTATTATCGTGAGCAAAAGCCTTGGTTGGTGCGGAATGGAGATAAGGTGTAAGTTAATTGTTATGCATAATATATTTTTAAGGAATGCATCTTTTTACCCGGGTTTGTTTATTTTTCTTTCTCTGCTGTCATTTATTTCCCACTATTTCCGATTATTTTCGATAACAAGCAGGGTTGATATCAAATTTAACTTGCTTCGCTACTTGCCTCGAACTGAAGCAAGTAGAGATAGTGCTTCGGGCTGTCAAAAATTTATATGGCGAAGCACTTGCTTCGCAGCTTGCTTCGCAGCTTGGTTCGCCTGCGAAGCGAGAATGAAAGCCGAAGCACTTGCTTCACAACGCCGTGAGAACAAGATATAAGAATTTGCTGATAATGGTTTTTTTTTATTACCAGTAATTATTTACTGGTACTGGAATTGGATTTGCATTATCCAAAAAGTTTAATGGTAATGAAATTTGATTTGTAAAATATTATTGGTGATGAAATTTATCTGTTATGACTCTTTTCAGACTCTTACAAATATTAGCAAAATTTTTTTGTTTCATGATAGAATTCATAAGTTCTGATATTGCAAAGGGTAAACAAATAGTATTTTGTTGATTTGACATTGACACTTTACCTTTGAGATCCACGGGATTTGCGGGATTGAAAAAACACTGCACTATATCTAGAAGTGAAGATTACACAGGCCTTCATACATAGGTACTAGAACTTTTTCATAACTTTTTTTATTTCAGTGCTGAGTTATTGTGTTTAGGGACCTGCTGATTCCGAAAAAAACATTAAAATTTTTCCATTACGTCAGAGTTTTGAGAAAACTACGCATTCTGTTTTTGTACCATGGATTTTTTCGAATGGGGTTTACTTAATTGTGGTATATTTAAAATTTTTAAGCAATAAGGAGTTCTAGGATAATTCGATATTCACAAAGGCGGGCTGAAAAATGGCCCCAATGCAAAATTGCCCTAAAATGAAAATGTATTTCGCATTATGAAAAATTACCCCAAATCAAAAATGAATTTGGCCCCAAAATAAAATGAAAAAAGGCCCCAAAAGCAAAAAGAGGTGTTTTAACCGAAATGAAAAATTTCCCCAAACTAGAAAATAAAACCGCTGTTATGGAATATGAAAAAAATTACATTTAGGGAAATTTTTAATTTTTTGATTTGTGGTAATTTTTCATAATGCATTTTGCCCCACTTTGAAAAATGAAAAAAGGCCCCAAAATTGGGGTTATTTGGCATTATTAAAAATTTCCCCTAATAAAAAATTTAAAAGGGCCACAAATGTAACATAAATTTTGAAAAATGCAACATGACCAAACAAAAAGAACAAGTAAGAAAGCTATAGTCGTTCAAGCCCGACTTTGAAATACCCAGCGTCCCGAAATTATGAGCGCACTATGTTTTGCTTCTCTATTTGTGGGCGTGCCAGTGGGCGGGCCACATAAATTATTTCCCTACACCTTTCATTTGCCTTGGTGAACCTATGTTACGAATTTGAAGCTCCTACGCCTTTTACTTCGGAAGTTTCGAAAAATCTTCATTTGTGGGCATGGGAGTGGGCGGGCTAGAAAAAATTTTTGTTCCTACACCTTTCATTTGCCTTGGTCAACCTATGTTGAAAATTTGAAGATCCTACGCCTTTTACATCGGAAGTTACGAAAAATCTTCATTTGTGGGCGTGGCAGTGGGCTGGCTACATAAATTTTTTCCTTCATCTTTCAATCGCCTTCGTCAACCTATGTTGCGAATTTGAAGCTTCTACGCCTTTTACTTCGGAAGTTACGAAAAATCTTCATTTTTGGGCTTGGCAGTGGGAGGGCGACAAACGTTTTTTCCGTCCTTTCACTCGCCTTGGTCATCCTATGTTGCGAATTTGAAGCTTCTACGCCTTTTACTTCGGAAGTTACGAAAATTCTCCATTTATGGGCGTGGAAGTGAGCGGGCTAGATAAATTTTTGTTCCTACACCTTTCATTTGCCTTGGTCAAGCTATGTTGCGAAGTTGAAGATCCTACGCCTTTTACCTCGGGAGTTAGAAAAAATCTTCATTTGTGGGCGTGGCAGTGGGCGGGCCACATAAAATTTTTTCCTACACCTTTCATTCGCCCTGGTCAACCTATGTTGCGAACTTGAAGCTTCTACGCCTTTTACTTCACAAGTTACGATAAGCCCTTTTTTGTGTGCTTGTTTGTGGGTGTGGCTCGGAGAGGACGGCGTCCATTTTTTTCCAGGATATGTCCTTTTTCGTAGCTTACCAGTGCATCAAATATCAATGGAATGTGTTGAGTGGTTCGCAAGTTACAAGCATTTTACTGAAAACACAATAAATTCATTTGTGGGCGTGGCAGTGAGCGGATGTCTCCCATTTTTACCTAAGATTATACTCGGACCCCGATATACATGTATGCAAAATTTTGACTTCATTGGTGCAGCCGTTTCGGAGGAGATCCGACCACAAAACTAATATACCCCGCTTACGCTGGGTATAAAAATCGCCCTAACATTCGTGCTGTTGAAAACACAATAAAAAATTTTGGGACCGTTTTGCATTGGGCCCATTTTTCATGGAGCCTAAAAATATTGCTTTTTACGTATTCAAATATGTGATAATAGACGGCCTAAGATATTTTTCCATAACCCCAGTCCACAAAGGAAGAGAAATTACCTGAAGGAATTTTTTCCCATATAAAATGTATGGGAGATATTTCTCCGCGAAATGAAGAGGAATGAAAAAGAAAAGGAATTCCTTTTTGTTGTCTACAAAAGAAGAGAAATGCAAACAAAAAATTGACAGCTGGCGATTTAAATTTTTAGCTACAAGTGGCAGCACCGAATGAGTTTACTTTACGATTTATTGAACAATATTAATAAATTGAAAAGAAAACGTGATATCAGCTGTTTGCAAAAAAAAAAATTTTCTCGATATTGAGTTCTTAAATGAGAAAGAATTAAAAAAACACGAAGTTAATAAAAAAAAAACTCAAAAAGATTTCAAAATTTTGATGAAGGAGAAAAAAGGGATTTGATAAAATACGTGAAAAACCAAAATGCAATATGGGATTTGCAATCTCGGGAACACAGCGATATGAATGCAGTGAATCGTTCGTGGGTTGCTGTGGCGCAAGCTCTTGGAAAAGAAGGTTAGTAATGTGGTGTTGTGCTCATATACGGTAATAATACCTTGCACTTTTTCGATAGTGAGCGAATGTAAGGTCGCATGGAAAGCGATCAGGAAATCCCACAGATACAGGACGAAAGTGGCGAAAACCCGAAAAAGCGGGAGCTCTGGTGGCTTGCCGTTGGCATCCCCTTCGTTAACCCATGATCAGGAATGGGAGCTCTCAGAAGAGTTGTCATTTTTAACGGACACGTCCAAGAAGCGCAGGTAATTTAAGGGGTCTTCTCATTAAAAACCCGTTTTTTGGACCCTTTTTAAAAATATTCTTATTTGAAAACGCAAAGAATAATTGAAAACTTTTTTTATTTATTGTATTACAAAAGGTTCAAAGTAAATAAAAAATTTTTTTTGCCTCGATACGTGGGCTGTTCTAAAAGAAATGAGACTTCAAAGTTGGTGGTGAAAAAAAAGGTGTCGTCACGGCGGCCACGATTCCGGGTCTCCGGAGCGTCCGAAATGGAAAAAAAAACGGGGTTATAATCAGTATAGATGTAATTCTCGGGTGAACCTCAAGCTTAATTTTGTGATTTTTTGTGACAAAATGGCGGCCATTCAAAAAAAATTTCAATTTCGGGCTTTTTTTTGTAGTTTAGTGTAAAAAAAAAAAAAATAGTAAAAAATTTTTTAAAATTATTGTCGAGGTTCACCCGAGAATGGTGACAATTCTGCGTCGATTCCATTTTGTTTCATGAAAATCTGTTCAGTTGAACTTGAGATATCATGGCCGCCAGTTCGAAAAACGTGGTTTCGAAATAAACGCGTTTAACGTTTGAAGCAACGCAAAAATTACTCGTTTTAGCGCAGATCTTGCTCGCCAAAGAAGGCTATATCCTCTAAACTATTTTGAATTTCAAAAAATCCTTTTAGGGGCATATTCACAACTACCCAAGCTATAAATAAATGCAAAAAAAAAAAAAGTCGAAAAAAAAGTTTCTCAATGAGAAGACCCCCTTAATATGCTGTAAAATTTAAAATGTCATTTTTGACTAATTCTTTATTTTTCACATTTTTAGAACATTAAACTCGAATGAAAATTTTCCAACAACGACGATTCCAATGAAAAGGAAAACCAAGGGAGCTATTATTATGTAAGTTTGGTGGTACCTCAAAAGAACTTAGTTTTTCATGTATTATGTATAATATAATTTTTTGTAGGAACAACCCAGAACAAGCAAAAATTTGATGGTAAAAAAAAATGCACCAATAATAGATTTAATAGAAACTCAGAAAAGTCTAATTGCGGCTCAAACTACACCGAGTAAGCAGGAAATGGTCCAAGAAGATTTTTGGAAGTATGCAGATAGTTTGTCCAAAAATTGAAATAAAAATGATATGTTGGACATGCAAAAACAAATTTTGAACATCATCCTTAATAAGTTAGACGAAGTTAAGAACTCTGAACTATAAATTCGCTTTATAATACTTGGTATGTATAATGTTTTTTTTATGTACCTTTGTTAATTAATTTTATATTTTTTTAAAGGAAAGAAGTGCCTTTTTTTTTTTGTTTAGCTTTTAAGAACCTCAAAGCCTTGGTAAATTTTAAGACTGAGTACCTATATAATGATTGTGACGCTGGCGTTTCCATACAGTTGTAAACCGTACAACCATATCGGTTTTATGACTTGATTATATAGGAGGATTTTAAAGTCAAGTTTAAGAGGGGAACGACTATTCATTAGCCAGTGCAGACTAACAGCTTTGAGTTTCATTTGTGTTCTCTTTGCTTCGATGTGTTTGCGCCAAGTCAGTCTTCTATCCAAGTGAGTTCCGAGATAAGTTACTTCTTCAACTTGAGGGATTCGATTGTTGTTTAAGTATACGTCTGGAGCGATACCTCTATTTAGTGTAAATGTTATGTGATGAGAGTTTTGTTCGTTGACATTAATACGCCAGCGAGATAGCCAAGTTTGGATTTCATTCAAATGCGTTTGGAGCTGGTTGGACGCTATCATCACGTTCTTGTGTCTACTTAAGAATGCTGTATCATCGGCAAACGTCGATGTGACAAGATGCTGACTGATAGGAATGTCGGCTGTAAATATAAGATATAAGAATGGACCCGCAACACTCCCTTGCGGGATTCCGGCTATAATTTCAGATTCTTTTGTTACAATTGAATTTTGTTTAACTTGGAATCTTCTATTGTTCAAGTAAGATTCTAGAACTGCATGTACGTTTTGTGGAAGTAAGTGTCTTATTTTATATCTAAGCCCATCATGCCAAACTTTGTGGAATGCTTGCTGAACATCCAAAAATACCGCAGTGCAGTACTCACGTTGCTCGTATGCAGTTCTAATTTCATTTGTGATTCTATTTACTTGCTCAATTGTGCCGTGTTTTTCCCTAAATCCAAACTGGTGAGAGGGAATTATGTTTTGCTGTAGCACAAATGGCGACAATTTTAAAATCAGAAGCTGTTCGAAAAGTTTGGAAAGACAAGGAAGGAGGCTAATTGGCCTATATGATGAAGCTTGTGTAGGGTCTTTTCCTGGTTTTCGTACCATTGTAATAACTGATCTCTTCCATTGTTTTGGGAAATATCCATACATTATAATTGCATTGAAAAGGCCTGTTATGAACTGTACTGCTACAAAAGGTAAGTATTTTAACATTTTTGGAGTAATAAAGTCATGCCATGTAGCTTTTTTGCAGACTAATTAATCTTGACGACGTCAACTACTTCACTAGGAGTTATTTGAATATTAATTTGCTGATTGTTATCAGGCTGTGTTGGAAGAGGATAGAACCCTTTACTTGGATTCGGTTGGAATACCTTGTTCAGATGCTTAGCAAATACTGCGGCTTTATCTTCATTGTTTCGCGCCCACCCATCGTTAGAATCTCTAAAAGGGGATTCACTTTCGACTGGAGTCTTAAGACATCGGCTTGCTCGCCATAGAGATGTTTTGTTATTGCCTCTTGGAGAACGACTTTGTACAAAGTTATGTTTGTTAAGTTCTTTTTCCTTCAAAAGAGCTGCTTTTAGCTTTTTTTTCAGCTTCCCTAAGTCTATATTTAGATGCTGGGGATCGGGTTTGTTGCCATTCTCTCCTGCACCTTCTTTTAATAGCTACGAGATGTTCGATTTCAGTATTTGTCAAAGGATTCGTTTCTTTATGGATATACTTTGGCGTAGAATTTTCTGCTGCTATGGATAGCATTGTACTAAATACTGTAACAGCATCATCGATATGCTTTTTACTTTAAATTTTGTAATTTGTGTATATATGTGAGCTTATATACTTTTTATATTTAAGCCAGTTAGTATTGGGATTTGTTAACCTGTGTGGAAACTCAGCTAGAGTTGGTCTTTCTTTCAAAAGGAATATCACTGGGGAATGATCAGAGGAGAGATCAAATGTATAAGGTCTGGGATTTTATTTGGATCTGTTGGCCAGTATGTATTTTGTCTAGGTGATACAAAGTCGAAATTATTACTCCTATTGATGATTACCCTGTATAATTGTGATCCCTTTGGATTACAAAGACGGGAACCCCAAAAGGGATGCTTTGCATTATAATCGGCAGCGGCTATAAATTTATCACCTAGAGTGTTGAAAAAATCTATAAACATACTTTCGGTTATATTAAAGCGAGGAGGGCAGTATACTGATGAAACTGCCAAATTTTTATTGTTAAGTTGTACATTTATTGTAGACGCTTGGATAAAAGCTGTTGCATACGATCCCATATGGGCATGCCTAATTCTATTACTAAGAAATAGATGCAATAGAATTTGTCCATACCAACTTCCCGGATTGACAGGATGGGATCTACAAATCCTCTCACCCCCATTTCGGTATCATTACACTGTTGCTTTGCCTTTCTACATACTTCTTCACTGTACAGATTTGCTGGCTCCTGATCCCCAAAGTCCATGGTTTTTCGAGCCATCTCCTCATCGCATACGTTAAAGTGCCAGAAGACATCTGTGGACCAAGTGCTGTCCTTTCTGCACCTTTCAACTGGGGCTTAAATATACGGTCAAATTCTAAGTTTCATTGAAATATTTTGAAAAAGTCCAATTTTGAGTGAGTTTTGGGATTTTTGTGGCAGACCCCAGTACTGGAGGTACCCTTAATAATGGACCGATCAAGAAAATTTTTTGGGAGGATGTTTATGGCTACAAAGGAAGCATAAGTGCCAAATTTCATTCAAGTCCCATTTGAATTTCGGGTGTAGGGGACAATTTTCAAAAAACGCCCTTCTGCCACGCCCACTTTCAAAGTTTTTGGAAATCGTATTACTTGTCTTGAAAAATGTTCAAATATCCAATTTCATCAAAATATGTTGAAATACTTCGATTTTAGAGCAGTTTTTGTGATTTTCGTAACAGACCCTAGTACTGGAGGTACCCCTAAAAATGGTCCGATCGGGTCCATTCTCGAACTTGTTCCTACTATAAGATAACTGTATACAGACAGACGGACAGCCAGACAGACATGTCAAAATCCAATCTCCTGGTGACGCTGATCATTTCTATATATTATATATTTTGTATGGTCTATCTCGACTGGTTCTGGGTGTTACACACAACCACATAACCGCAATATACCCTCGACACTGAGTGTGTCGAGTATAAAAATATATGTCCTACCAGCCTTCAATTTGTATTTTGTCTCATTTTTGTACTCAACTAGACGAGGCTCTATCGTTTTCCAATCTTTAGCCTGTATTGTGATAGTAGTACGTAGAATTTTGAATGGCACTCGTCCTCCTGTGTCATGTATTGACCAATTCGACTCATTCGTTCCATCCTGATATTTTGAAGTGTACTCTTTGGGGGGGAATGAAAAATGGCCCCAATGAAAAATGGCCCCAAACTGAAAATGAAAAAAGGCCCCAAATTTTGGGGCAATTTTGCATTTTGAAAAATTACCCCAAATCAAAAATGAAATTTGGCCCCAAAATAAAATGAAAAAAGGCCCCAAAATCAAAAAGAGGTGTTTTTAATCTAAATGAAAAATTACCCCAAACTAGAAAATAAAAATGGTCCTATGAAATTTGAAAAACTAGAAATGAAAAATGGCCCCAATTTTGGGGTAATTTTTCATTATGCAAAATGGCCCCACTTTAAAAAATGAAATTTGGCCCCAAAATCAAATTATAAGTAAAGAATATAAAACAGGGCTGGAACGCGAAATGGATTCATAACCAAATAAAAGAGGCCCCGACTTTTGGGGTCATTTTGCATTATGAATTATAGCCCCAACATGGAATGAAAAACCGCCCCAAGAATCAGGATTCGTTTTGAATACAAATGAAAAATTGCCCCACTTCATTTTCCACCGTCGCTGCCCAAATGTCGGTATTAGTGGTTTGAAGGTCTATCATATATTTTTCCAATATGTTAGCCTTAATTGTGTAATACGACTGATGGTGTGCTTCTGCTTGTCCCATTGATATTTCCGCAATGTTTCTGTCCAATGCTCGCAAAAGCGCCTTTTGATTGCGTATCAATTTGCGAAGATGTATTGCCTGATCATCCAATTGATTTTCAGCTCGTTCCTCCTGATTTGTTGCGCCACCACTTGCTTCCGTATTATCAGCCAATTCACATGCCTTATTTTCGAGCGCCTTGGTGAATTCCACCACTAAATTATTTATTTTGTTATAATAATCCTTAGTGAAGTACTCATCACCAGATTGTTCATTTTTAAATTTCAAAATTGCCAAATTGTTTTCATAAAATGTTTGGCCCAATTGTTGTAACCGTTGTATTCTGTTTTTGAAGAATGATGACGTACGCCGATCGATTGGAGCCTTCTTACAGTTTTCGATAAATTGCTTGATTTCGCTGCCCAATCCATATTGAGCATTAACAATTCCTTCAAAATCCATTCTTTCGTTGTGTCCCTTTGACACCGATCACCTTAATCAGTCCTTTTGACACTCCGTAGTTTGTTGATAGCTGCTTGTGTCCTTGTGACACCGAACGCCTAACGTGCTGGGGAGTTGAGCTCCTTGCTCTGATTAAATGATTTACAATAAAATGCGATATTTAATTCGCGACGGACTTTTGTTTCACGAGGACCTTGTTAGCGTCCTAGCAAACGAATTAATGCTTCGCGAAATAAAAGGATTGCGTATCTGATAGGTGGTACACCAACAGATATCACGTCGGGGTCACCAAAAATGTATACTTCACAACTAAGTGATATGGCCAATAGCACTTAAACTATGACCAATTGCGATTCAAAATTGATTTGGCACTTTAACCAATCAATATAGATTAATAATTACACTTTGAAGTTCGAATTTTGACTTGTTTATTGATTGGAAATATTCTTCTTATATACTAACATTTTGCTTATTCAAACAAAAAAAATTATTTGGCAATACATCAAACGAAAACAAAAGAAAGAAGGCACGTTTTGTAAGCTTGCAATAATTGAGTTCATTGAATGCTGGTGTCATATTTCCCGTGCTGGTAATTGTGTTTTCTTTGGTTTTCGTTTTCTTTTTGTTTTATGAAATGTGAAAGCAATGCATGATGTTGATGTGCATTTGCCTTTAAGTGGCTGTTTAAGTTTATATGCAAACGCACATACATTTGTTAATTCTTGACCAAGTAACTCAAACTGTTTTTGAGCAGGGAATCGATGACAATAAAATTTTTGGAGCGGAGATTCCAAGCGTTGGAGGTTCGAAGTAGTACTGGGACCGCAAAACGCACGTGTGCACCAGCGTTAAACAAAGATGAGCCATGTAAAATATGTAACAAGAGTAATCACTTTGCTTTTGACTGTGCGATGTTTAAAACGGCATCTATCAAGCAAAAATGGCGTTACATAAAAATGCATCATTTATGTGCAAATTGTTTGAAACCTGGGCATCAATCCAGCGTATGTAAATCACAGCATTGTACCAAATGTACAAGAAGACACAATACATTACTACACCCAGAAGATGAAAAGCTGCAAGAAAAAAAACCAAATGGGTCATCTTTAGTTGCTACATCGGTACCACAGGATCAAGAAGAAAACACAGATACGGAATCAACTAGTGCAGTCAGCCTTGTGGCAAATCAGTCGAGCCAGCAGGACAACATCGTTTTATTAGGAACAGCAAGGATAACGTTAGTTGGCGAAAATGGTCATCCTATTCAATGTAAAGCAATACTGGATTCTGGGTCACAGGTGAATTTAATAACAGGAAGGTTATTAAAGAAACTCGGAGTTTCAACAACAATCTCGCCGTTAAACCTGGAAGGCATTGGAGTAAAGGAAACCGCTATTCAACATCGCGCTACAATTCAGATTCAATCAAGAATCAATGGATTTACGGCAAGGCTAGATGTACATTGCATACCAAAAATTGTGTCTGAGCAACCTGCATACCCCATTAAGGCAAGGGAATGGAAAATACCTAAGGACTTGGTATTAGCAGATCCTGAATTCGATAAACCAGGACGTATAGACTGCTTACTCGGAGCAGAAATCTTCTATGATCTGTTAACGAAAGGCAATATAAAGCTTGGTGCAAATCTCCCAACACTTCAAAATACCGTATTTGGCTGGATTGTGGCAGGTAGTGTGGGATCTACAGATGTTAATAGAGCCATTTGCGGTGTCTGTACCACAGTGGAATTAGAAGACATGGTAGCTAAATTTTGGAAATTGGAAGAAGTACCAGAGATCAATAATAAACTATCAGAAGATGACATAAAATGTGAGTCACATTTTATTGAAAATACGTCACGAGCACAGGATGGCCGATTTATGGTAAAGCTGCCGTTGAAAGAACACCCGTCCGCAATAGGAGACACCAGAGAGTTAGCGTATTTTCGTTTAAAGCACATCGAAAACCGGCTATCAGCAGACCAGGATTTGAAGGTACAATATATCGCTTTCATGAAGGAGTACGAAGCTCTGGGCCACATGACAGAAATTAAACCACATGAGATACGAAAACCACACTATTACATCCCGCATCATTACGTTATGCGTCCGGAGAGCACCAGTACAAAATTAAGAGTTGTGTTCGATGCATCAGCACACAGAGCAACGTCATTGTCATTAAATGATATCATGCATGCAGGACCAACTGTGCAAAGCGAACTATTCTCGATCCTGTTGAGATTTCGTATATACAAATATGTGCTAAAATTTGATGTGGAAAAAATGTACCGTCAAATATGGATACACCCTGATGATCGAAAGCTTCAATTAATCTTGTGGAGGGAGAGTCCCATGGAGAAATTAAAAATATATCAGCTGAACACGGTAACCTATGGAACACGTTCCGCTCCTTATTTAGCGACAAGATGCTTGAAGTTATTAGCTGATGAAAATGCAACACAATTCCCAGGTGCAGCACAAGCAATTTGGAACAATTTCTATGTAGACGACGGCTTAGTTGGTGCTGACTCATTAAAAGAAGCTGCAAGCATTCAAGAACAATTAACATGCATGCTGAATAGTGCTGGAATGAAATTAAAAAAGTGGTGCGCTAATCATCAATATCTGCTAAAAGGCATAGCAGTTGAAGACCAAGAAGTTACACTTGACTTCAATGCAGAGGAAGACAGAAAAACTAAAACATTGGGACTTACATGGCTGCCAAAATCTGACATGTTTCGCATAAGAACTAATGCCCAAACAAGTCAATCCGCTACAAAAAGAAGTGTTATTGCAAACGTTGCAAGAATATACGATCCCCTGGGACTCATCGGACCAGTAATTGTTACTGCCAAAATATTTATACAACAACTTTGGCAAGTTAAGCAAGATTGGGATACACTTCTGCCAGTCAATCTGCAAAAACAATGGGATACTCTCCAAAAAGACTTAATCTCGCTAGAACGCATAGCTATCCCAAGGTATCTGTTTGGGACTGAAGACTACATTCGAATGGAGCTACATGCTTTCGCTGATGCATCAGAAAAGGCTTATGGTGCAGCAATATATATCAGAAGTATTTTAAAGAACGGCACTGTTAAAGTTAGCCTCGTGTGTTCAAAATCTCGAATAGCGCCATTAAAGGCACAGACCATTCCGAGACTAGAGTTATGTGCGGCAGTGCTAGCGTCAGAATTGTTAGCAAGGATAAAAAGAGACTTAAAATATCAGGATAAAGCAACATACTATTGGACGGACTCTCAAATCGTTTTGGCATGGATATCGAACCAAGCAGGATCGCTGCCTCCTTTCGTGAGTCATCGAATAGCAAAGATTCAGCAGATGTCAACCATTAATCAGTGGCATCATGTATCCTCCAAGGAGAACCCTGCAGATATTCTATCTAGAGGATTGAAGCCCCAAGACCTGGCGAACTCACACATGTGGTTTTATGGCCCTATGTTTTTATACCAAAATAATCAAGCATGGCCACTACAAGCAGATCGTCTTAAGGAAGTCACAACTATAACAGCAATTTCATAACAGGAACTCAGAAAGGCAACAGATTCAGATTGGGTGTACACCATTCCGTCCAAAAATTCAATTAGACATGTACAAAAAACGATTGCTTACATGCTACGGTTCATCAACCATTCCAGACTCCCTAAAGAATCAAGGCATAAATATGTCAATCTCACACCCGCCGAACTAGATGCAGCTTTAAGGTTAATAGTGCACCAAATACAAATTGCAGAGTTCAATGACGTCGCAAAAATGTTGCAGAAGGACAAATTTTTACCCAGATCTCATCATCTCAGTTCACTCACGCCCTTTCTTGATGAAGAAGGGATCATTCGCGTTGGAGGAAGAACTAGTGCGTCATCTCTACCATTTGACGCCAACCATCAGATGCTGCTGCCTTACAACGATCCTTTGGTTATATTACTCATGCAAAACTATCATAAAGACAACTATCATATTGGAGCTCAATCACTTTTAGCACAGGTGCGACAACGTTTTTGGCCGTTGAAAGGAAAAACCATGACCAGATCTATAGTTCAACGCTGTGTGGAGTGCTCAAAGGCTAAACCCATATTTTATACACAAGTAATGGGAAATCTACCAGATCATCGAGTGCAGCCAGCTCGTCCATTTCTAAACTCGGGCGTAGACTACTGTGGTCCGTTCATGGTCCATTTCAAAATACGAGGAAAACGACCGCAAAAAGCTTACATTGCGGTATTTTGTTGTTTCGCAACAAAAGCAGTCCATTTAGAATTGGTTAGCGACTTGACCACAGACGCATTTATAGGAGCACTAAAAAGATTCATTGCTCGTAGAGGGCATTGTCAAACCCTATATTGCGACAATGCTACCAATTTTGTGGGAGCCAAGAATCAGCTGATGGAAATGGAACAAGTAATTTATACAAAATCCGCACAAGAGTCAATACGAGCAATTTGCAGTACCAAAGGGATAGATTTCCGATTCATTCCTCCAAGATCACCCCATTTCGGAGGCTTATGGGAAGCTGCAGTCAAATCAGCGAAACATTTATTAGTTAAAAACGTAGCAACAGCATCCCTCACGTATGAAGAGTTAGAGACCGTCATAGTGGAAATCGAAGGAATCCTCAACTCTAGACCTCTTATTCCACTCTCTGCTGATGCCAATGATTTAGCGGCACTTACTCCTGGCCACTTTTTAATAGGCGATCAACTAACATCAAATGTGGACGTGAGAGCCAAATCACAGGAAAGAAAATTACTGGAGAGATGGAAATTGGTATCGCAGGTCAAACATGACTTTTGGAATCGTTGGTCAAAGGAATATCTAAATCAGTTGCAAGAAAGACGTAAATGGAAAGGACCAATAAAGACGATATTGCCAGACACCATGGTGATCATCAAGGAAGACAATCTCCCAGTTGCACAATGGCCTCTAGGACGCATTGTGAAAGTTTATAAAGGTGATGATGGCTTTGTGAGGGTATGTGATGTAAAAACACAAAATGGGCTTTTCAAACGAGCAGTGCATCGATTAGCACCATTATTTCGAGAAGAGCAACAAGGAGAAAGGGAAGAAATTGAAAAAGAGCCCGTTCGCATGGATTCATTGCCTGTGAGTATACCATTACATCGAATTAAAAACAAAGGTCATCTGAACTTGGAAGAAACCCCTGCCAAGCGGTCACGCGGTATAAGCTCAGGACTATTAGTTACTATTCTAACTCTATTCTTCCTACCGCTGGCTCTGTGTAATAGAATCGACATAACTAACTTCTATAATCAACCTGGAATCTATTTCGAACAAGTGAGCACCGTCAAACTTCTAGCCGCTAACTGGAAAATCATCGTTTATTTCGACCTTGAACCGTATCATCAACAAATTGACATAATAAATAATGGAACATCAACGTTACAAAGACTATGCAATCAGGCTAACAACACAGATTGCACGTTCTTAATGAAGTTCTTCGATCATGTTATTGAAGAAATGAGAGCAGACCTCAATCTTCTGGCAGTCAAAAGGGTGAAAAGAGGAGCAATCGACATCATTGGGAATGTTGCAAATTCTTTGTTCGGAGTTCTTGATTCGAATTACGCTGATCACATGTGAAATACCATTAATGAACTTAAATCAAACGATGCATACCTGCAATATCTGATCAAAAATCAAACATCGCTCATAGATTCTACAATAAACTTAATCAAAAATAACCAAAAGGAAGCACAAGCCAAATTTACCGAGATTGATAATCAAATTAATCAACTATTACACTCCAAAGGGTCAATTGATAGTATTGAAGTCAACCAACACATCCTGTCACTTTCCGTCCAGATGTTTATGATTGTTTCAAACATACAACGTATCCATTCTGCAATAATGGATGTGCTCATTGATAGCCACCACAATAAGCTCAACCCTATTCTACTTACGCCTTTGCAACTTGAAGAAGAAATAGTAAAAATCAAAGGACAACTATCAGTACAATTGGAACTACCAATTCATCAAAACAATATACTGGAAGCGTACAAGCTCATCAAAGTGAGTGGAATTGTAGCCAAAAATCATGTCATATTCAGCATCGAACTGCCTCTCACAAATTCTCAAGAATTTCAACTGTTACACCTCGTGCCCATTGTAGCTGCAATAAATGATTCACTGTCAGCAATCAACTTATCCACCCAATATCTTGCTATAAGCGCTCATCGAGACCAGTTCATTCCAATGACGCAACATCAAATCGACACCTGCTCTTTATTAAATGAGAACGAATTACTCTGTTCAAACATAGAAGCCACGTACCATGTACCAACCCAACCACAAATACACAAATGCGAGATTGATCTAATTAACGAACGAACTGATCCAAGATGCAATTTGAATAGATTGCCTGACACTACTCTATGGTATCAGCTTCATCATCCGAATCATTGGATTTTTGCAACACTAAACACCATTAAACTTAATGCAGTATGCGGTGACGACGTTATTCAGTTTTCACTAGAATTCAGCGGCTTGATGATCCTGGACCCCGATTGCTACATGGAGATCCTGGCAGGATCGCCATGTAGTGTATCCTTCGCGTAGAAGAATTAATATTTTTTTATTTTATAGTTTTTATTTCTTTATATCCTAAAGGTTTTTATTTTGTTATGTCCCGCTATTGCTGAGCGGCAGGACTCGCAAATCTATTTGGCGGCTAGCGCCCAATATCTCTATATTTATACGGCGGAGATACGCCAAAGGAGTCAGCGACTAGCGCTTAATTCACCTTTTTATATTTATCCGGCGAAAGGTGCGCCAAATCGAGAATGGATAAGCAAAGGGTTTCGCATGTAAATCCAATCTGAAGTTCCAACTGAACTTCAAGCTTTATTTATATCAAAAATATGTTAAGTAAGCATAAATGAATTACAATTGAAAAATATAGAATCTTATGAATTAGCTTGTGAGGTATGCTGACAAAACACTTTCCCACGATTCGACGACGCTGCCTGCAAAATATGTTGCTCATGCAATGAGTGCAGCTTGCAAAGAATTTGGTCATATGAAACCATTTATGTCGTGAATGAAGTGGAAAAATGAGTTTGTGCGTTCGTGTGTATACATACTACACCCTCACCCTCTAGAGAAAAAAAAATTTGTGGTTTTTTTTTCTTTTTTTTGTATATACATACGAAGTAGAAAATTATTTGTGTTAAGCATCTTAGAATATAGTATTGCCTTAAAATCTACATTTCGCCTTAAAAGTTTAATTATCGTGTAAAATTTTACTTATCGCATGCTTCTAACTAATGCTTAATATATAGTATCTATATTTTGTGTATTTTCTTACTCACATAGTTTTAAATTGTTGTTATGCACTAGTTTTCTTTTATTCTTATACAATATTACTGAATTAACACCTTGTCGTTCTAATATCTTAAAAGGACCTTCATAAGGACTGTCTAATTTCTTACCTGCATAATTTCTTAAGAAAACTAGGCTACCTATCTTAAATTCAATAGGATTTGAAATCTTGTCATAACATTCTTTATTTTTAATTTTTGAGTTAATCAAATACTTTCTTGCATTCTCATGTGCGTTTTGTAATCTCACTTTGAGCTCATTTTGAAAACGATCAAAATTGTAAATAGGTTCGTTACTGTAAATCTTTGTTGGCAAGCTTGGTAATCTTCCAAATATTAATTCAAAGGGGGTGTATTTTGTGCTCGTATGTGGAGTGGTATTATAAGAGAACGTATAGTAAGGTATATTCTTATCCCATTCTGCGTCTTCAGTGCAACATAAAAGATATTCGTTGAAAACCACTTGTGTTAGAAAATGAAGTGTTGGGAGTCACGCCTTGACTCCAACATTAAGTTCTCCTCCTGCTCCCCCTCTGCAAACTTATAGAAGTGTTTGAATGTTGTAACTCATCAACCGGGCATGATATCCGATACTCAACAACAACAACAAGTATCATGCACAACGACCGACGATGAGCGAGCAGCGATCAACTTGGCAGAAAGACAGACAAAAAGAAAGAACAATAAAAGACAACGACACCAGCAACGCGGAAGTGCAATTCAGCACTTATGATTGGGTCAGTTGTTCTTTGGCGAATAACTAGGTCAAATGTTCTGTGGCAATATCACAGCAGATCAACAATAGTGACAAGAAGAAAGTGCATCACATCAAAATAATATTGCGACAGAGCCAAGTCAGCACTTTCACTGAATATAAGCGGAGTCTCGATCAACGGAAAGGGAGACTGATTGTGACCGTTCCAGCAGAAGTCTCGTCTAAGCGCACGTACTAACACGAAGCCACGACGCTTAGATCCAGAATAGGGAAGTTTCAAGTAAATTGTCAGGAGCTAGGATTCACATATATTTCTGTTAGACATAAGGATTACATTTTATAAATAAAAGGATTGAATATTGTCAATCTTGACTTTTATTTAAAAGGAATATAGGATTGTATGACGTGCGTACCTACCCAAGTGCCACGGCGTCATACCTTTTAATCCCCATATCCCAACATTAATTGGCGCAGCCGGTATTCGACCGATTTTCGGTTGGATTCGAATCGAAAATAAGGATTTCCAAAGAATTATCCTAAATCGTTGGTGTGATTTGACATTGAGCATAAGAGTCAAGCTGAGACGGAACCTTATTTGGTTTTAAAACATGGTGAAATCAGAACCGCATTAGCAAAGCTCTAAACTCCGTGATCGAAAAAGCACACACGATTGGGGTGTTTTTAACGAAGAAAACATTATCGAGTAACGTTTTTAAGCGTACTCTGAGGGTGTTTTTTCGAAAGAAGATTTTTTTTTTTTTGAAAATTTTAATGTAAAAATTTTTTTTTAACCTTAATTCAGGACAGAAATTAATTAAAAAAAAAACAACGGTAGCAGTCCCCAAAAAATAAAGAAAAGCAGGGTAAACAAAAAGACGACGTGAATATTGGAAGAAGCAGAACAATGAAACTGGTGAGTGCATTAAAATATACTTTTTTCACCTTGAGTCTCGTTTGATAGAAATTTTTTTTTATTATTTTTATTTTTTTTTTTCGCTAAAAAAAAAAAGATAATTTGTTTCAGCCATATGGCTAAAGAGATAGAATTATTAAAAGAAAAATTAAAATTATTTGAAAACGATTCGGATACCATTCTTAGAGAAGCGAGAGAATTAGTACGGGAAGCTAACTTAACGAAAGAAATTTCGCAATTAATAAAAGACCACACAGTGCTAGGGCAATTTTCAAAAATTGGAGAAGCTACCTATCTAATCAATCAAGTCAAAAATACAGTTAGCGCATCAGAAAAGGCCACAGAAGAAAAGATTCAGTTGTTAGAAGATACTATACAGGGTTTGACACGAGCATGCAAAAATTTTAAAAAACAGATTGACGTTCAGAATAATTTAATAGAAGAATCGGAAAATAATAATCAAGAATTAAGGGAGTCATTAACTAAAGCAGTCGGGAACGAATTAGCTCAAACGGTAGAAAAGGATAAAGCGCGGTTAAAAGAAAGCGAGGAACAAGTTAAGAATTTGAAGCAGGAGGTCAAACGATTGAGAGTCTCCCTAAAAAGCGTTTGTGACACCGCCAATTCACCAAGCCCTAACCCAGTACGCAGAACCAAAACAATCAGCACGAACACGGACATTCTCGTACTTCCGACAAGTCAAAATTTAATAGACGAACAAAATTCTTCTACACCCTCTAATCCAAAATTACCAATAATTAGGATCAACATGACGCACCAAACACAAATAGATGAAGTAATGGACAAAGTTAATCGGTTGATACCTTATTTTGCAGAGAACAACAATACAGACATGAGTGCAGAAGTTTTGAAATTTATTACTGGTTTAGAATTGGTTAAAAAAGCTTTAAGTAATGTTGACTCCGAGACTATTCTACTTTGCATTAAACAGAGAATGGCAGGGAAAATTTTTATAAAAGCTAATCAAATTAAATTCAATAGTATTGACGAATTAGCCGATTTTATAAAAAAAGAATGTTTACCACGTCGAAATCTGGAAATTATTAGGAGGGAGTTGGCAAATTCAGAACAGAATTTAAATGAGTCGGCATCTGCATTCGGAAGAAAGATAGAGTCCTTGCTTAGAGAGGCAGAAGAAATTATTGAAAAATCATGGAACCAAAGCGAAGCGGTATCCGCACTAAGTGAATACAGGGGTCTAGCAACAAGGAGATTTATTTTAGGAATCAGAGATCCTTTCATGAGACATCGTTTAGAGTTGCATAAACACCAACCTATTCCAGAAATAATTAAAATAGCGGAAGAAGCAGAAGAAATTGATTCAGTCTCATTTAAATTCTCAGAACAGATTCGATGCTCTTTTTGTAATGTAGACGGACACACGAGAGACATTTGCCAATTAAGAAAAAACACACCGTATTGTGAAAATTGTATGCAGTACGGACACGAGACTAGCTCTGTTTGCAAGCGAAACAGCTCGCAGCAAGCGAAACATCAGGTTACGTGCACTTATTGCAGTAAAGTAGGGCATACGGAAATTCAATGTAACAGTAGACGCAGAAACCTATTTTGTAATGTTTGTCGAGTAAAAGGGCACGATACGAACCCATTCTGCAGACAGAGAAATGACCAGTGGGTACATAATCAGTATAGGCCACAACACAATGGTAACGCGGAAAATGTTAGACAAAGCGATCAATTTAATTCAAAATTCTTGGAAAATAATAGGGCGTCTGCTACTCAGAATGCGACTGTATCTAGAAATAACAATAGACAACCTAATACTGGCATTCGGTGTTTTAAATGTTCTCAGCACGGCCATATAGCTAGGAACTGCCCCAATAGTCAGGATCAGGGAAACCCCCAGCGTCCCGGTCAAGGCCAATAGACCGGGATGCCAAATATAATGTCAAAATTCACAGGCCAAATATAGTTTCCTCGGACATGAAGAATAAATCAAACGAAGTTAGGCAGACACGTTACGAATTAGAGGAGCTAGATGTATCGAAAATTTTTTTAAACGATTTAAATAAAGAAGGCAGCAGTCAAAGAATGACGAATATAGACAGCAAAAAGGAATTCTTATTAAGAAGCCAAAAGGCGAAAAAAGGGTAACATTTAATGACACGGTAAGTTACGCTAAAGAGGAAAATGACACATCGCAAAATGAAAAGAAAATAAGTAATACAACGTTGGGTATTAGGGAAAGTTTAATTTCGCATTGTCAAGCGATTACGCGGAGAACAGCAAATTTAGGAATTCGAAAAAATTCGTATGAAAAAATTTTTAATAAGTGTGAAAATTCACACAATATAGAAGATTTGCATACAGGGTCAGAGGAGGCATTTATATTATTCCCTTGTGAAACAGCAGTAAATAAAGAACTTAAATTATTGGTGGATACTGGGGCAGACACCAGTTTAGTTAAAATAGAAGCTCTGAAGAGCCAGGAAAATCTAAATGAGTCCGAAAGGAAAAACTTTTCAGGAGCGTTCGGAGGCTCGATATTTAGCAAAGGTGCAATAACGTTAACTAATTCAAAAGACACAAGATTAAAATGGAAATTCCATGTTTTTCCGGAGGGGTCAAAAATTCCAGCAGATGGTTTAGTCGGCCGAGATATATTTCAGAATAGAGCTGTTGTAAACCTTATCAAGAAAAATATTTCGCTTTTCGATAACGGAAAGCAAATAGCGTGTTTACCATTTATTGGTGCCAAAAGCGACAGGATTTTTATGACAGAGACAGTCAGTATCCCAGCTAGAGCCAGTAAAGTGGTGAACTTTTGCGCGAATAACTCGATAGGAGAAACAGTTGTCTATAAAAAGGAAATTATGCCAGATTTGGTCAGGAAATCACCTGAGATTATTGGAAGAAAAGGAGTTGTACCTATTTTTAACAGCAGTGAGGTTGAAGCTTATAGAGAGTCAGGTAGTAAAGAAGATTATAAATTCGACGAGGAAGTCGACAGAAATCGTTATGGTAGTTTAATGAACAAGAGAGATGATGTTTCAATCAAAGAAGAAAATTCAAAGGATATTTTTAAAGACAACCCACTGAGTAGGCTGCACAATTCCCCAATAAAGGCACCGGCTTTACCCTCGCAGGAAAATAAAGAAAAAGTAAAATATCATGAGACGAGAAGTTTAAATAAAAAATTAGATTTTAGTGATACGTCAATTATTTTCAATAATCCAAATATAATTAGAGAATTACTAAAAAAGTCTTTTGATACAGTGAAAGCAGTCTATAAGAATTTGTTAAAAACAGTTGTTCTTATAAAAACAATTTTTAAATGGGATGGCGTGAACCGTAACGAAAAATCGAATACAAGCAAATGCGAAATTTCAACTTTAAAAAAGAAAACTCTAAACAAGATATTTGCGTACAATTTTAAAGTGCCGTAAAGAGTTCTCTAATACAATCAATCGAAAAACAAAGATTTTTATCACTTTTGGTGAGGTCTTGCCGTTTTTAAACTTTATTATGACTAGGAATTTCTTTTTAACATCGCTCAAGGCGATGTATAAATAAGAATGCCCTATCGAAATTTAAAAAAAAAAAAAAAAAAAAAAAACGGATATCTCGAAATCTATTTTGAAGTCTTACATCCACGAATATTTTGAAGAAAACCCGGTAAACATTTTGTTTTAACTAAAGTCTTTGAGCAGAAAATGAAATCAAAAGAAAACTGAGTTGCAGTAGGGACTCGAGGAACGTAATTTGTATATTTTTTAATATGTTTTTTAGACAAGCTTAGGCACGAGATGTACTTGGTGGAAATAAAACTGGCCCGACCAGAAGAACTAGAAGGAAGAATAACAACAAAAACAGCAAAAAAATTGGTAAGTATTAACAAGTATATACAGAATTACTTATTAGCTGTATATATTCAAGAGAAAGTAAATTAAAGACAATACCTTGCAAATATAGGTATTTTTGACAGTATGAAAACACTGTAAGCCATTTTAGATTAAAAAAAAAAAAAATAAAAAAATAAAAATATTATATATTTTGTATGGTCTATCTCGACTGGTTCTGGGTGTTACACACAACCACATAACCGCAATATACCCTCGACACTGAGTGTGTCGAGTATAAAAATATATGTCCTACCAGCCTTCAATTTGTATTTTGTCTCATTTTTGTACTCAACTAGACGAGGCTCTATCGTTTTCCAATCTTTAGCCTGTATTGTGATAGTAGTACGTAGAATTTTGAATGGCACTCGTCCTCCTGTGTCATGTATTGACCAATTCGACTCATTCGTTCCATCCTGATATTTTGAAGTGTACTCTTTGGGGGGGAATGAAAAATGGCCCCAATGAAAAATGGCCCCAAACTGAAAATGAAAAAAGGCCCCAAATTTTGGGGCAATTTTGCATTTTGAAAAATTACCCCAAATCAAAAATGAAATTTGGCCCCAAAATAAAATGAAAAAAGGCCCCAAAATCAAAAAGAGGTGTTTTTAATCTAAATGAAAAATTACCCCAAACTAGAAAATAAAAATGGTCCTATGAAATTTGAAAAACTAGAAATGAAAAATGGCCCCAATTTTGGGGTAATTTTTCATTATGCAAAATGGCCCCACTTTAAAAAATAAATTTGGCCCCAAAATCAAATTATAAGTAAAGAATATAAAACAGGGCTGGAACGCGAAATGGATTCATAACCAAATAAAAGAGGCCCCGACTTTTGGGGTCATTTTGCATTATGAATTATAGCCCCAACATGGAATGAAAAACCGCCCCAAGAATCAGGATTCGTTTTGAATACAAATGAAAAATTGCCCCAAACTACAACTTGAAATGTTTTATCTGAAAAATGGCCCCAAACTTGGGGTAATTTTGCGTTATGAAAAAAGACCCCAAATCAAAAAAAGGAAAAATTACCCCAAACTTGGAAAAATCTAGGTATAAAAAAATTACAGAAATATAAGAAAAATTTATGACTGCTGTTAAAACTAGTAAACCACATTTTTTCTGATGGAAACGAAAGTTTTTTTTTGAAGAAATCGGGTGATAGCAGGAAAAATTTTTTTTAAATCGCGCGCGCGATTTAAAAAAAATTTTGCCTGCTATCACCCGATTTCTTCAAAAAAAATTTTCGCCTGCGGCGCAAGAACTTCACATTCTGCTTATTATATATTTATTTACCTCATCCAAATGTTCTATATATATAATAAGGACTTGCTTATAACATCCGCGAGGAACTATTTTAAATGTCGCGTCCATTAGGTATTTTCGGTCTTGTATATTTTCCTTTATTAAATCGATGGATTTTAAAGATCGCGCGCGCGATTTAAAAAAAATTTTGCCTGCTACCACCCGATTTCTTCAAAAAAAATTTTCGCCTGCTGCGCAAGAACTTCACATTCTGCTTATTATATATTTATTTACCTCATCCAAATGTTCTATATATATAATAAGGACTTGCTTATAACATCCGCGAGGAACTATTTTAAATGTCGCGTCCATTAGGTATTTTCGGTCTTGTATATTTTCCTTTATTAAATCGATGGATTTTAAAGAGGAAAATATACAATACGAAAACCCATCTTCAATTATACATGCGGTATAAAATGGTCTGGAATTTTGCTCATCTTTCGTCAAACCGAAATTTGTTCACACTCGCTCTAATTGAAATTATTCGATAACCTCTATCGAAGATTTGGGGCTAGTAATGAAAAAAAGGAAAAATGGTCCCAAAATTGGGGTAATTTTGCATTATGAAAAAAGACCCCAAATCAAAAAAGGAAAAAAGGACCTAAATTTGGGGTAATTTTGCATTATGAAAAATAACCCCATTCAGAATAATATTTTGGGGCCTTTTTTCATTTTCAGTTGGCGTTAGTTTTGAATTAGGACCATTTTTTTTGGAGCCCCAATTTTGTACGAAGGAAAACGGGCCCGGAAATATATAAAGTTTTGGGGTAATTTTGCATTATGAAAAAAGACCCCAAATCAAAAAAGGAAAAATGGCCCCAAAATTGGGGTAATTTTGCATTATGAAAAAAGACCCCAAATCAAAAAAGGAAAAATGCCCCAAAATTGGGGTAATTTTGCATTATGAAAAAAGACCCCAAATCAAAAAAGGAAAAGTGGATCCAAACTCAATGTAATTTTTGAAAAATGCAAAATGACCCCAAACAAAAAGGAAAAAAGACCCCAAAAAAAATGAAAAACCGCCCCAAAATTCGTGTTGTTGTTTTCAATATTAAGTTTTGGGGTCATTTTTCATTTTGAGTTTGGGGCCATTTTGCATTGGGGCCATTTTTCATTGAGCCACTCTTTGGTATTTCTGTGCCATATTTTTCCATTATTTTGTTTATTATCATCATACGATTTTGAGAAATGTAAAGATAAATATTGGGGATGCTCATTCTATTGGCGAGGGCATCATTTGCTTCCTTCCACACGACATCCGAAACGA
Source organism: Chlorops oryzae (assembly GCA_020466095.1). Classification (NCBI taxonomy): domain Eukaryota; kingdom Metazoa; phylum Arthropoda; class Insecta; order Diptera; family Chloropidae; genus Chlorops; species Chlorops oryzae. Next base: position 88,603,539 of record CM035808.1, on the reverse strand, counting down.
TGAAGATCAAGCCGCAGTATTTGCTAAGCATCTGAACAAGGTATTCCAACCGAATCCAAGTAAAGGGTTCTATCCTCTTCCAACACAGCCTGTTAACAATCAGCAAATTAATATTCAAATAACTCCTAGTGAAGTAGTTGACGTCGTCAAGATTAATTAGTCTGCAAAAAAGCTACATGGCATGACTTTATTACTCCAAAAATGTTAAAATACTTACCTTTTGTAGCAGTACAGTTCATAACAGGCCTTTTCAATGCAATTATAATGTATGGATATTTCCCAAAACAATGGAAGAGATCAGTTATTACAATGGTACGAAAACCAGGAAAAGACCCTACACAAGCTTCATCATATAGGCCAATTAGCCTCCTTCCTTGTCTTTCCAAACTTTTCGAACAGCTTCTGATTTTAAAATTGTCGCCATTTGTGCTACAGAAAAACATAATTCCCTCTCACCAGTTTGGATTTAGGGAAAAACACGGCACAATTGAGCAAGTAAATAGAATCACAAATGAAATTAGAACTGCATACGAGCAACGTGAGTACTGCACTGCGGTATTTTTGGATGTTCAGCAAGCATTCCACAAAGTTTGTCATGATGGGCTTAGATATAAAATAAGACACTTACTTCCACAAAACGTACATGCAGTTCTAGAATCTTACTTGAACAATAAAAGATTCCAAGTTAAACAAAATTCAATTATAACAAAAGAATCTGAAATTATAGCCGGAATCCCGCAAGGGAGTGTTGCGGGTCCATTCTTATATCTTATATTTACAGCCGACATTCCTATCAGTCAGCATCTTGTCACATCGGCGTTTGCCGTTGATACAACATTCTTAAGTAGACACAAGAACGTGATGATAGCGTCCAACCAGCTCCAAACGCATTTGAATGAAATCCAAACTTGGCTATCTCGCTGGCGTATTAATGTCAACGAACAAAACTCTCATCACATAACATTTACACTAAATAGAGGTATCGCTCCAGACGTATACTTAAACAACAATCGAATCCCTCAAGTTGAAGAAGTAACTTATCTCGGAACTCACTTGGATAGAAGACTGACTTGGCGCAAACACATCGAAGCAAAGAGAACACAAATGAAACTCAAAGCTGTTAGTCTGCACTGGCTAATGAATACTCGCTTCCCTCTAAAACTTGACTTTAAAATCGTCTTATATAATCAAGTCATAAAACCGATATGGTTGTACGGTTTACAACTGTATGGAAACGCCAGCGCATCAAATATCGATATACTTCAAAGAGCACAATCAAAATTTCTTAGATCTATTACGGGTGCACCTTGGTTTGTTAAAAACGAGCACATCCATAGAGACCTCAACATAGAGATGGTTAAATGCGAATTTACAAAGGCCAAACTAAAATATTATTATAAACTGGAAACTCATATAAAGCCTCTTGCTAGAGGACTTGCAACTACATCTTCTCGCTTAAGATTAAAAAGAAACGACCGACCAGCAATCCAATATGGCCTCTAGCAGTCCTCCGCTTACCTCGTTCATACAGCATTAAGCCGTGTAAATATAATGCGGTCTATTGCATAAACTCAATCCTCGAACAATATTCCTATATCAAAATAAGCCGCGTAAATATAGTGCTGTCCATTGCAACAACTCGATCCTCGAATGATAATTCCTATATCAAAACTTACAAAAGTCGAATTCCAAAGACTCACTGCTTGAAAATTGTTCAACGGAGCTTTCCATTTCCACTTCCTACGAATTCTCTTTATCCTCTCGTTATGCTTCCTTGCCCTTTTTCCACTAAAATGAACCGGCACATCATCAATTCCACTGATATCCGGATTAAAGTCCAGGTTTCCTTATCTGAGGCCCGTAACATAGTAGTAATTACATTTATATACGTATTATTAAGTTTAATAATGCTTCATAAAATGTAATTAACGTGGAAGTACATATTAGATTCTATGACTTATTGTTAGACTTGGATAAGTATGAGTGATACGATAAATAAATGTGAAAAGTTTAAAAAAAAAAAATTTTTTTTTGAGCAGCAAATAGATATTTTTAAGTGTTGCTTGAAAGATCCTGAGGTAGGGTACTTGTCAGTTGATTCCACTGGATCAATGTGGGCTCCAATAAAAAGACCTGACGGTGTTGGGAGTCACGCCATGACTCCAACATTAAAGTCCCCTCCTGCTCCACCTCTGCAAAATCATTAAGTGTTTGAATGTTGTAACACAAGCGTCAGCACATCAACCGGGCACGATATCCGATACTCAACAATAACAACAAAAAGTATCATGCCCAGCGACCGACGATGAGCGAGCAACGATCAACTCAGCGGAGAGACAGAAATAAAGAAAGATTAATAAAAGGCAACGACACCAGCAACGCGGAAGTGCAATTCAGCACTAATAACTGGGTCAATTGTTCTGTGGCTATATCACAGCCGAGAAACAATAATGAGAAGAAGAAAGTTGCATCACATCGAAGTACTATTGCGACAGAGCCAGGTCAGCACTTTCACTGCATATAAGCAGAGTCTCGATCAACGGAAAGGGAGACTGATTGTGACCGTTCCAGCAGAAGTCTCGTCTAAGCGCACATACTATCACGAAGCCACAACGCTTAGATCTAGAATAGGGAAGTTTTAAGTAATTGTCAGGAGCTAGGATTCGCATATATTTCTGTTAGACATAAGGATTGCATTTTATAAATAAAAGGATTGAACATTGTCAATCTTGTCGTTTATTTAAAAGGAATATAGGAATGTATGACGTGCGTACCTACCCTAGTGCCACGGCGTCATACCAAAAGGCAAAAAAAAGGGTAACATTTAATGACACGGTAGTTTACGCTAAAGAGGAAAATGACACATCGCAAAATAAAAAGAAAATAAAAAATACAATGTTGGGTATTAGGGAAAGTTTAATTTCGCATTGTCAAGCGATTACGCGAAGAACAGCACATTTAGGGATTCGAAAAAATTTTAATGAAAAAATTTTAAACAAGTGTGAAAATGCACACAGTATAGAAGATTTGCATACAGGGCCAAAGGACGCATTTATATTATTTCCTTGTGAAACAGCAGTAAATAAAGAACTTAAATTATTGGTGGATACTGGGGCAGACACCTGTTTAGTTGAAATAGAAGCTCTGAAGATCCAGGAAAATCCAGATGAATCCGAATGGAAAAACTTTTCAGGAGCATTCGGAGGCTCGATATTTAGCAAAGGTGCAATAACGTTGAGTAATTCAAAAGACACAAGATTAAAATGGAAATTCCATGTTTTGCCGGAGGGGTAAAAAATTCCACCAGATGTTTTGGTCGCCCGAGATATATTTCAGGATAGAGCTATTATAAACCTTATTGAGAAAAATATTTTGCTTTTCAATGACGGAAAGAAAATAGCGTGTTTACCATTTATTGGTGCCAAAAGCGACAGAATTTTTACGACAGAGACAGTCAGGATCCCAGCTAGAGCCAGTAAAGTGGTTTACTTTTTCGCAAATAACTCGAAAGTGGAAATAGTGCTCTATAAAAAGGAAATAAAGAAAGGCGTCTTTGTGGGCGAAAATTTTACAGAGGTAGTAAATAATAAGGCATATGTACCGATTTTAAATGCAAATGAGTATGATGTGGAAATAACTTCAGATATCGAATAAGAATTCGAGGATGCAAACAGTTTTGAGGAGAACAACAGTTCAACCATTAATCATCTAAGCTCATTTAAAGATAAGGATAACCGTTTAAAATTTTTAATGCACACGATTAAACTCGAAGAGACACTTAATACAGAAGAACTAAATTCTATGACAAGAATAGTTGAAGAATATTCGGATATTTTCCATTCGAAAGACGATTATTTATCATAAACAACTGTCCTAGAACATGAAATTCCCACAGAGCTGGGATACGCCCCGATAAATTCAAGACAATATAGGTTGCCAGAAGCGCACAGAAAACAAATTAATACACAAGTAGATAAACTGTTGAGTGAAGGTATTATAACTCCAACCAAATCCCCTTGGAACTCACCTATAATATTGGTTCCAAAAAAGGCAGACAAAAATGGCCAAAAGAAATGGAGGCTAGTAGTTGACTTTCGCAAACTTAACGAAATAACCTTGAAACAAATTTTTCCCATTCCAAGAATAGACGAAATTCTCGATCGATTAGGATGTAGTCGGTATTTTTCTACACTTGATCTGGCAAGTGGATACCACCAAGTCCTGGTTAAAAAGGAAGACAGACAGAAAACAGCATTCAGTACTGGGTTAGGTCATTTCGAATTCGCAAGGATGCCGTTCGGTCTTACTGGGGCACCAGCCACTTTCCAGAGGATAATGAATCGCATATTGACAGGATTACAGGGAATTGACTATTTTGTCTACCTCGATGATATCGTGATTTACGCTAGGAATTTAGAGGAACATGAAATGCGCTTGAGAAAGGTTTTTCAAGTTCTAAGAGAGAATAATTTTAAGTTACAAACAGAAAAATGTCAATTTTTAAAAAGAGAAGTAGTTTATTTAGGACATATATGTTCAGAAAAGGGAGTTCTGCCTGATCCAAGTAAGGTAGAGTGCGTAAAGAATAAAAAGCCACCAAAGAATGTTAAGGAATTGCAATCTTTCCTAGGGCTAATCAATTACTACAGGAAACTCATTCCGAAAGCCGCAAAAATTTCGCTACCATTGACTAAGCTTTTAAGAAAAGAACAAAAATTTTTGTGGTCAGAAGATTGTCAAAAAGCTATGGATACTTTGAAAATTGTTGAAACAAGCCCTCCCATATTGCAGTATCCAGATTTCAATAATCCTTTCAGTTTAGCGACAGATGCAAGTAATGGGGCTTTAGGAGCCGTACTCTCCCAGGGAGAACAGGGGGAAGATCTCCCAATTTACTATGCTAGAAAGGCACTAAGCGCAACTGAGAGATGCTACTCCACCATAGAGAAGGAATTTTTAGCAATAGTATGGGCGGTAAAAAATTTTAGAACGAATCTTTTAGGGAATCATTTGCAAATCTACACAGATCACAAGTCACTTACGGGAATATCTAATTTGAAAGATCAGGACACCAGACTAGGGAGAATTCGGTTGAAACTGTTAGAATATGATTTCGAAATAATTTACAAACCAGGAAAAAATAATTTAAATGCAAACGCACTAAATAGACTTCCAGTTAACATATCTGTAGTTACAAGATCCATGACAGAATCAACCGACCAAAAAGAAGATTTAACCGGCGATTTGGAAGACATAAACACTAAAATAGAGAATAAAATGAGACGCCTGCCAGCTTTGTCAAAAGAACAAAAGTTCCCGCTTAGGTAAAATGCCTATGTCATTAACAGACACACATTTTAGACCATTTGATAAAGTATTCATGGATATAGTGGGACCACTTCCTATTTCAACAAGAAAAAAAATATATATATTCTAACCTTTTTAGATTATTTTTCCAAATATTTTATTTGCGCCGCTATACCCGATGCTGAGGCATCAACGGTCGCAAGAGCCTTTTTTAATGAAATAATAGCAAAATTCAATATACCGAAAGCTTCAGTCACCGATAACGGCGCAAACTTCACTTCGAGGTTATTTAAAGAAGTATGCAAAATTCTTGGCATCAAAAAATCACAAACTACGCCATACCACCTTCAAGCCAACGGGGCTCTCGAACGAAGTCACCGCCCTCTGGCAGAATTTCTTAGAAATTTTGTCAACGAGGACGGTACTTATTGGGATGAATGGCTGTATCACGCTATCCACGTGCATAACAATACAGTTCATTCATCCACTAAACACACCCCATGCAAAACCCTTTTTGGTTTTGAATTTGAAATTCCGATTAAATTAAAACGTAAACCTGCTCCTATTTATAATACGGATGATTAAAGTAAAATTTTAAAATATCAAATTCAACGCAGCCACGAAATAGTAAGAAATAACCAAAATCAGCAAAATTGAAGGCAAAAGCATATTACGACAAGAATATAAATGAAAAATAATTTGAAGTAGGAGACAAAGTCTGGCTTAAGAGCCAAAATAGAAAAAATAAATTTTCACCCATATGGGAATGACCGTTTCAAATAGTTTACATTCCATCTGCGTCAGATGTAAAGTTGAAAATAAAGGGAAAAGACAGAACGTTTCACAAAAATTTGATCAAAAATCGAAGAAATTCAGAAACTATTCCATAAAAAAAAGAAGAAGAAACATAAACATAAACAAAGTAAAGTTCAAGCACCGACAGACAGTGAAGTAATATCTCAAAACGATAGATCAAAGAAGAGATATGCAGACCTACCTTGTTTCAAACACACACGAGTCAAGCTGAAAACAAAGGAAAAGGGGGGATCAGATTACATACACGCCAACTTCATAGACGGACATAATGCAAAAAATGAATATATTGCAACACAAGGGCCAATGAAAAACACAACAAAGGACTTCTGGCGCATGGTATGGGAACAGAACTGTCACAATATAGTTATGCTTACGAAAATAAAAGAAAACAATTTAGAAAAATGCCATCAATACTGGGGAAAAAAAATAAAATCAATCTGTCTATTGCAACGATTTTGAGATAAAAACTTTAGAAGTGAATCAGAAAAATGAATCGATTGAGAGCAGGCTAGAAATCAGACATAGAAAGCTTAACCAAGTGCGTATAATTTCACATTGGCAATTTTTAGAGTGGCCTGACAATAAAAACCCGGAAATCTCGCGCTTGCTGCAATTTTGGAAACAGTGGCGACTTTTGTTAATAAAACAATCAAAAATTATTTTACACTGCAGCGCAGACAAATCGAACAGGCACATTTATCGCAATAGACATAGCCCTACAGAAAATGACAAAACGCAATAGGAATAGACAACAAAGCAGTAGCAGAGATAAGAATAAAATCATTGCTAAGAAACATTGATGTGTTCATAGTAAAGACATTAGTTTTTCCAATTTGTGAAAACAATCATTGGATGCTTGTGGTAGCACACTCTGACTTTATATATGTGCTTGACTCCCTCAAACCGCATAGTATCCATAAAATAATCACAAATATTAAGTTTTTTTTTGACACAGAAAATAACATAAAAGCAAATGAAAATTTTTCTAAAATAAGAGAAGCAAAATATCTAAATTGCCCGCAACAGGAAAATCAAACAGATTGCGGGTTGTTCATTTTAAAATTTGAACTCAGCTTATTTTGCAGCATAGATAAAAAATTGAGTATAATCCAAACGAAAGTATGTTTCAACTTCAACCTTTAAATTTATCAAGAGAGTTGTTGGGGGAAGTAATCAAAGATTGGCAACCACAAAATGTAAGCAATATAGCGGAAATAAAAAATACAGAAAAACTAATCTTATTTAAAATAATGAATTTCCTAAGTAAAGAAAAAAGAAAAAATCCAAGGATCAAAATAAAGATCCCACTGAATAAAATAAATTTCTGCATCAAAATCAGCAAAAAAAATATATTTGCAATCAATCTATGCAAGAAAAATGAAAAAAACCATTTTTGAAAACAAAGTTTTATGTAAGAAAATGAACAATTATGTACCGAAAATATCTTATGGTGAAGGGTAGAAACTAAGTCAGATAGAAATTAAAAGAAAATCAAATTTATAAGAAGAAATATATAAATAATGTATCGAAAAAATCTTATGGTGAGGGGTAGAAAATAAGTCGATAGAAATTAAGAGAAAACAAAAGTTATGGATCAATAATTATTATAATATTAAGTTCTTAATTATGATAAAGTGTAGAGTAAAGAATTAAAGGCATAAGTGATTTAAAAAGGACAATACCTTTGTATATGTTTTAAAGTATCTAAGACTGATTTATGTAAAATAAATAACAACGGAGGTGCCTTTCGTCAACAACAAGTCTCCAGCAACAACAGGCAAAAGTATCAAAATTGCCTTTCTTCAACAACAAGTCTCCCGCAACAACAGGCAAAATTATCAAAATTGCTTTTCATTAACAACAAGTCTCCAGCAACAACAGGCAAAAGTATCAAAATTGCCTTTCATTAACAACAATTATCCAGCAACAACAGGCAAAAGTATAAAAATTGCCTTTCTTCATCAATAGTCACCAGCCATAACAGGCAAAAGTATCAAAATTGCCTTTCTTCAATAACAACAGTACAAAATTGCCCAGCTTATCCGCCACTACAGCCGCGTGAATCAACTCACGAATACAGATAACCGACTCCTTTCAGAAAGGGAGAGAAGGGAGCCAACAATGACTCCCGGACTGAAACATTTTGCACCGATAAAGCTGGGTCTTCAAGTCTAATTACAAGGCCAAATCAAAATTGCACAGTTACACAATCATCACAAGTTATTCATTCCCGCTGACATACCCACATCGCCAAAGTTATGCTAACAACAATTTGAAGTCGAAACAGCAGTAGCCACTATATAAAGCAAATGGCACGTGGCACAAACACAAGCAATACTGAGGGTTTTTCATCGCTAAGGTCGCGATTTTCTTCAAAGGGGGAGGGATGTTGGGAGTCACGCCTTGACTTCAAGATTAAAGTCCCCTCCTGCTCCACCTCTGCAAACTCATTAAGTGTTTGAATGTTGTTACACAGGCGTCAGCACATCAACCGGACATGATATCCGATACTCAACAATAACAACAACAAGTATCATGCCCAGCGACCGACGATGAGCGAGCAACGATCAAATCAGCGGAAACACAGAAATAAAGAAAGAACAATAAAAGGTAACGACACCAGAGACGCGGAAGTGCAATTTAGCACTAATAACTGGATCAATTGTTCTGTGGCAATATCACAGCCGAGAAACAATAATGAGAAGAAGAAAGTTGCATCACATCGAAGTGCTATTGCGACAGAGCCAGGTCAGCACTTTTACTGCATATAAGCAGAGTCTCGATCAACGGAAAGGGAGACTGATTGTGACCGTTCCAGCAGAAGTCTCGTCTAAGCGCACATACTATCACGAAGCCACAACGCTTAGATCTAGAATAGGGAAGTTTTAAGTAATTGTCAGGAGCTAGGATTCGCATATATTTCTGTTAGACATAAGGATTGCATTTTATAAATAAAAGGATTGAACATTGTCAATCTTGTCGTTTATTTAAAAGGAATATAGGAATGTATGACGTGCGTACCTACCCTAGTGCCACGGCGTCATACCTTTCAATTCCCATATATCTTAACAACGGTAACGGAACCGAAATTCAATTGTACCAGTTAGTCGTTCCATTCTGTGGGAAAATATTATCCGTACGTCATTTAGTGACAGAGAAGCATGACGCAGTTATCATTAGTTATTGGTTGAAAGAATGGCTAAGACACAATATCTCAATCCCTAAATCAATTGTTAGCAACTTTTCTCATGCGCTATTGAATGCTTGCTCAATGGCATTCAACTAAAAGCGTTTGGGCAAATATTTAGATGACTGTCTTAAGTACCTGCTTCAAGAATCAGACTCCATCATCTTCGATCCACCTGCATGTTTGATTCTGTTAAACATAGCTCACTTGGTGAAGCTTGTGGCTCAATGGTCATGTTTTGCAGGCGCCAGAACGAAGAAAGATTGCTTTCTCAGAACCATTGGGCTTCTATCAAAAGCTACAAGGTTAAACACTTTCTTGACCTCAGCGCAGGACGTATTATTAATAGTCATGTCAGAATACTCATTTTTTGATGCAGAGCAGAGTTGCACTACTGCTACTCAAAGATTACTGGGATCGATGGCCGCAACTGATTTACCGTATGAGCTCACTGACAAAGAAGTGGACAAGACAAACCTGGCAAGCGAGTTTCATTATGAGTCCGAAGTATACACTTTTTCCACCACGTTTGTGAACAACCTGATCGCTAATACCGAAAAACTTATATCTCCTGGACCCATTGGTAACCCAAACTACTGTCCCGATTTGCTTAAAGACCTTAAGGTATTGCTGCGGTACTTCCCAATTTGAACCAACGTTATGCCCACCAACCGCAACATTCCGCGATTTAAAGAGGCTGAGCCTAGTGGACAAAAAAAAGGGTTGATAAAGCAGTCGTCAAGCACATTCAGAATCTTCAGGGCACAATGAAGTTGTTGCGCGCTGAACCCGATAAGAAAGCAGAAAGTGAGCAACAACAGAAAAGAAGACTATGCAACACCAAAAAAAGAAACAAGAAGCTGACAAAGATGAAATTCATCCTGCTGTAAAAAGGAGGAAAGAAGTGTATTTTAGCGAAAATGACAGCGAAAAAGAGAATGACATTCCAAGTTTAAATTCTCCATTATCATTCAATAAAATCTCGAAATCACCCCTTAAAAAATGGAACTCATTCAGCTTTAGTGAATCAAGTTGTGAGAAATCGGAACAGAAATCGATGAATGAAATCGTCATTCGAACGTCACTGTAATCACCGATTTTATACTCCACAATAGGTGATGAGTCTTCTGAGAACGACAAAGATCCCCAAAATGCATCATTCAGTAGTTCATCATCATTTGTTGCGAGTTGAAACTTTCATGAGCGATCACCAACTGACGAAAAGGCGGAAAGTGTCGATAAAAATCTGCAACATGATTTGAATGCAGTTGATGATTGGATGGGCCAATAGAGCCAAGACCAGAAGCGAAAAGGATTTTATATAACGCCATGTCCTCTACAAACGTGGTCCAAAAAAAAGGAATATACCTTTTTTGAAGAACGGTTATATCGTGTCTTCTGTAAAATTGGACAAAAAAACCGTCACATTGAAGAACACTTGTGCCTTCGATAGTGTGTCTCAATCATTATTGCTTGCTTATCGTGATTGGTCAGACTACAGAGCTTACGTCGAAAGTTCAAATAAAGAATTTATGAAATTTATTATTACGCTTCATAACACAAATAAAGTAGGACTACAAATCTATAAGCAACGAGCAGCAATAAGGCAGAAGATTAAGCCCATTGTCAGAGGAATAGTGAGATGTGACATGAATGTTGGTGCATTGATACAGTATCTCTTGAATGGTGAACCATCGTGTTCAATGGAGGTAAACTGTAATCGATGTTCCAGTCCAGGCGCAGGGAATGGGTATGCTTGAGAAAATACTGAGCAATTGTCTCAAAACGTCACAAAAATGTAAAAAGTGTCTCTCACGAGATTTGGGAGTGGTTAAAAACCCTGGAAGACATTTAATAATTGACTTCGAAATGTGCATGTCTGTTCAAATGGCAAGAGAAGCTGGCTTTCCTAACTGGGACGGAAAATTTACCATTGCACAACTGGAATCACGAATTAGGTTTTGTGATAAATTTTATCAGTTAATGGTTGTAATTGAATATGAAGGTCCCATAGAAGAGTCACGCAATTGGACATTACATTGCTCATGTTCATCGTCTTGGTGGAGGCTGGTATGTGTTAAACGACATATGGGGCAAAACACGTCAAGTGTACCACCGGCAAAAATTTTTCTCCCCGATTTGGATGAAACTTGGTACAGTTGTTAAGATGTAAAAGAACGTTAAATGTGCAAAAAAAGAGTAAATTTTAATCACAGGCTGCCGAGATACAGGGTGTCAAAGTTAAGATTTTTGCTTCGAAGAACATATTTCATTGAATTACAATGGGGCTAAAATCGCCTTGCTTAAAAAATTTCTCAAATGTTTCTTAAAAAAAATTTTCTGAACTTTTCGAAAACAATACTTAAAAAATTTTTCGATAACATTAAATGAGGAAAATTTGGCATTTTAGTTTTATTTCTTGATTTTCTAGGAGAGACGTCATTTTTTTATTTTTATTTTTTAATTTTGAAATAAAGCCTAGTTCTTCCCCTTTAAAATGATGCATAAATCAGAATGGGCGGACCATGATAAATCGAAGTTTTTCAACATATTTCGATGAATTTCGATATAAAAACATTTTTCAAGGTTAATTTCGAATTCATATTCTTGCTCAGCGTAAACAAAAACATATTATGGGATACGTATTTCGATTTTTGATGCATTACAACATTTCCACCCTACTGGGGGTTGGTTCATCAAGGATTCGGGGGGGTGTTCAGGGAAAACTAAGGGTGGTATCTTCATTTCGACTTTATATTCTTGCTTAGCGTGCACAAAAATGTACTGTGCGACACGTATTTCGATTCCTTATGTATTTGAGAAATTTCACCTTTTTTGGGGGTGTTGAACCACGATTCGGAGGGGTGTTGAGGGAAAATTAAGGGTCGTATCTTAATTTCGACTCCATATTCTTACTAAGCATACCAAAAAATGTAACTTGCAATATTTCATTTTTTATTCTATGCATTTTTGAAAGTGAGCCCTTTTGGGGGTTTTAGGGGGCGCTGGGACGAAAACTAGGGGTGATGGAGAAAATCTGACTCCGGATTTGTGATCAGCGCCCCACAAAACATAAAGGAGGTATGTCACTTTTCTGTAACAGGACCTTTTTTTGTGTGCCGGTGTTATTAAAACATGTGTCTGTGTCGGGTATTTTATTGTTATTTTTCATAATGCAAAATGGCCCCACATTTTGGGGCCTTTTTTTATTTTCAGTTTGCGGCCATTTTGCATTCGGACCATTTTTCAGGGAGTCCATTTCTTCATTGCTTTTTGCAATGACTTCGACAGTAACATCAACATTACCTCTACTAGGTAGGCACCTTGTCGTGGTGTAGGGGCTTAGCTACAGCCCGAGCCACACCGAAATGAATGACACCAGCACTCTCATGGGGTCCTGGGGTCAGTCAGATTGGTATTTGGATCGGAGAGTACAACCAAGATCTACCGATAGGTTAAGGTAGGTTGTGTTGTCTGTAGTTTATGTTTGTGTTTGTTCTGTAGGTAGTGGGGAGGGGGCTAGCTAGCCAGGTCTGAATGGCTATTAACATCCAGCGTCTCAGGAAGCAGGCGAACGGCAGGGACCGTCGCTGAGGTGCTAGCTAATTGGTCAGCCTCGTAAGAGGAAGTGCGTCTGTCTATCAGACCAATAAACTGTGTTTGGTACGGTCATGTCTCTGCCAAACTCTGTCCGCCGACAGTCGTACGGGGGTGAAGGAAAACACCCTGGGTTTGCAAGGAGGGAATGAGTGACACTGTTTTTGATAAGTGTTTAGTAGCGTAAAGGGTGATAGCTTAGATTTGAATGATCGGAATGTTTGAGACCCAAAAAAACCCCCTAAGCTGCGGTGGAACAGCTATGCCTGCAGCACTTGGTCGCGGGGTAGAGCGGCGTAATAGCGAACTGCGGATACCGGGCGACCTCCGCTTTTAATTAGCCTTCTGTCGGTACAAGGGCTCTGCCGACGGTGACTGTTTACTTCCCTATTACTCGTGGGAATCACATGAATTAAAATTAGAAAAATTCAAAAGGGGTTGATGCGCTTCTTACAGCATCAAACACTGCTGCTGCCGCGCAGCCTGTGAATGACGTCCTTGTGACCATAGGGTCTAAGGACAAAGGTAACAATGCAGATGGTGCTGCTGGGCACATCTGCGAGAAAGCAACAATTGTGTAAAATGCCGGTTTTCGACAATTGAGCGAGTTGAGCGGCACAGACACAGACGTGTCCGACGCAGCTCCAGCTGCCTTGACGAGGTTGGCCTCTGCTCGGATCGTTCAGGAGCTACCCTCGTCAATGACGGTCTGGAGGAAGTTAGCTTACATGGCCAGAAGAGATTTGTAAAGCTAACTTCCGCCCAAAAGAGGCGTTCAAGCTCTATCTGAGCCAAGGTCTCTCTAGGGAAGCTGGCCTCGACAAGGTTGCAGATTTGAAGCCGAAAGCACCCGTAAAACGGGCACTCTCGGACGAAAAATCCGCGCCATTGGGCAAGAAACCTCCTAAAAAGAGGAGAAGTTCAAGAAACACTAGGAAAACTGATCAGAGCAGACAAAAACATTATCTTCAGCTGCGAACAGGAAAAGGACGGAAGCCTACCCTTTTAAGATATACTTGTATCACGAAGGAACAGATCGTTCGAACTTGAGGTTTACAGAAAACCAACTGACACAAGGCGCATCATCCCCAGCAACTCAAATCACTCTCCACAGCAGAAGATGGCTTCTTTTCACCACATGATACATAGAATGATCACACTACCATTATCCAAAGAGGCCACAGAAAAAGAAACAAAATACATCCAATAAATAGCAGATATCAACGGATACAGCCAGAACAGCATTAACGGCATAATTAAGAAGAAAATCAGAAAACTAGAACATAAAAGTTTCACCACATTAACAGGAGAAAAACCGAAATTGAAAAGGGTAGCCTGAAACACAAATTAAAAAAATTTAACATCGAATTACTCTACACCAGCAGAACAAACCAGCTAGCCTCAAAACAGAAGTCCACGAAAGACCCAGTCAACTAACTCGAAAAATCAGGAGTCTATAAAATAAACTGCGGCACATGCAACAAAATGTACATCGGCCAAACAAAGAGACCTATTTCCGTGAGATTCCTAGAACACATTAAAGAAGCAAGAAAAGCATCCAGAAAAGGGAGAAGTCAAACGAAGTCAAACGTCGCAAGGTACATAATATAAGAAAAACACAGCATCGACATCAATAACATAGAAATCATCAAAAACGTGAGAGAAGCCTGGAAACTTGAAGCAGCCGAAGGCGTCGAAATAAACAAACACCAACCGCCTACCTTAATGAATGGAGATAAAGGAAATATATCTTCGTGGCTGTTCAAATACCTAACCAAACACTAGGAAACAAAATTTAAAATCCAGATTTAAACAAACAAGGCCATAAAACCATACCCGCAATTTAAACACACAAGGCCATAAAACCAAAACCGCAAATTTAACAAAAACAAAGCCATAAAAAAAAATCGGATCGGACTAAACCCAAAAATAATTCTATCTGCTACCTGCAACAATCCAGAATAGACGAGGGCCCTACAAAAACCCAAAGCACACAAACCACCACCACCTAAACCCACCCCTATTTAGGCTACCAATTTAGTATAAATAACATTAAAAGTCATAGATGTATTTATAATTAGGAATCATCCTGATGAAGGCGGAAGCGAATTCGCCGAAATACGTATAGAATATACAAAATAAAGCGATTGAAATAAAAGTGAAAATTCCGAACCGTTTATTACTTAAAAGTTTTTCAACGCAGCAGACTCGCAAATCATATCACATAAGAAACCCAATCCGAACCCGGGGCAGGGGCATCTAAGCCCACTTTCAGCGAGGTGGCTGGTCGGCCAAGGGGAGCAAACTAGGGTTTGTCCCTCTTGACTTAGCAAGCTGTCCTCTTAGTAGCGTGCAGGTGGCACAGCTATAAAAGGCCATTATTGCGAGAGCCATGGAGCTCAGCTCGGATGAGGTTAAGCCTGAATTTGAAGGCTGTTTTCCTCGCACGGGCTGGCTCATGTTGGTGTGCTCTAATGAACCTACTGCTGAGTGGGTTAGAAAAAATGCAGGTCAGATTTTGCACAAGGCTGGTTTTGAGTGCAAAGTGGTGGAGGAGACGGAGCTCCCAAGTTCGCACCTTGTGCGGGGATATTTCCCACACAGCTGAGTCGTTGAGAGCTCGATGATCTTGGCTACCATTGAAGCTCAAAACAAGCTGAAGGCAAAGACCTGGAAGATGTTGCAAAGGACCGCTGAGTGTTCGTTGCTCCACCTGGGCATGGCAATCGACGACGCTTCGTGGCGGGATTGCCTACAGGTTCACGCACTTGAAGCTGTTGTTGAAAGGCATCAACGACAGAGATGCGAAGCAGGCTGCAGGATCGGTTGAACAGAAGGTTCAACAGCGTAAACCGGCTGCAACTAAGGTAGCACCGGAGCAGACGGCACCAGACTCTGAGCTGCCATCTACAAGCGCGGCAGCCATTCGCCAAGGCATTTTGCGACCACCTGTGGGTAAGCGCGCGCCAACGCCGAAGGAGCGTCCCATTAACAAAAGGCCACGGAGAGCACGACTTCAGATGGAAGACGCTGCCTCTCTAGATGCGACGAAGGCACCTAAATGAGCGCAATTAGCGTGTCAGGCCTCATATTTGACACTGACAAACTGAGATGGGCTATAACTTCTTTCAGTCCACGCAATTCTCCGGGAGTAGACGGCATTTTTCCGGCTCTCCTTCAGGACGGCATAGACGTCCTTTCTGAAACACTAATCGCCCTCTTCCGGGCTAGTCTCTGTTGGGGGTATATACCCAAACCATGGAGAGAAGTTAAAATGGTCTTTATACCAAAATGTTGTAACAGACCCAGTGAAGACGCGAAGTCTTACAGACCAATAAGACTCACATCTTTTCTCCTGAAAACTATGGAACGATTAATTGATCGTTACATTCGTGCGGAATTGTTGAATAGTCAACCTCTGCATCGCACTCAATTCGCTTATTCTAAAGGGAAATCAACCGAATTGGCCTTGCACAGCCTTGTGTGTAAAATTGGAAAAGCCCACTATAACAAAGAAACTGCTATGTGTGCTTTCTTGGATATAAAAGGAGCATTTGACAACACGAGCTATGGCTCAATAACAAATGGAATATCAATTCCAACATCATATCTTGGATTGAGGTTATGCTCCGAAACAGAAAAATCAACTCGACTCTAGGCAACAGCACGATAGCGGTGAGTGCTGTCAAAGGTTGCCCACAGGGACGGGTGTTGTCTTTTTTACTGTGCTCAGTGGTTGTCGACGAGTTGCTAATTTACTTAGAAAATAATGGTTGTGATGCCGTTGGTTACGCTGATGACCTTGTAATTTCAGTGTCCGGAAAACACGATAGTTGTCTGTCCGAGATTATTGCAGGACACCTTCGACGCGTATTGACGTGGTGTAAGGGTGAAGTGCTTGCAATAAACCCGCGGAAAACTGTCGTGGTTCCCTTTACATTGAAACGTAAGTTGAACTTGGGTTCTATCTTCCTAGGTGATTTCAACATTCCCTATACCAACGAAGTAAAATATTTAGGACTTATCCTCGAAAGCAAACTAAATTGGAACACTCATTTTGAAAAAGCCTATACTAAAGCACTAAGAGCCCTATGGGTAACGCGGTCTTGTATAGGAAAAACTTGGGGCCTTAACCCCAAAATTATTTTCTGGATCTACCAGGCAGTAGTACGTCCAATTTTCACATATGGGTGTCTAGTCTGGTGGCAAAAGGTCTTGCAAACTAAATGTGGGTTGAACTGGGTGGGTATTAGAGAAAAAATCAGAGAGAAAGAAAATCTCCTTCGCCTTGTGTACTGGGACGACTTTCCCGGACTGAGGCAGAGTAAATTGCTTAAAAAACCTTACCTTTACTCCAATAGTCTTAACCTTTCAAAAGATAGCATAAGATTGCTTACGGGTTTTCTTACTGGCCATTCTGCGCTTAAATATCACCTGCACAAACTTCGCCTTCCGATAATTCGGAATGCACATTATGCCTCGAAGACGAGGAAACAACTTTGCACATTCTTTGAGAATGTCCTGCCTTAATCTACATCACAGAAGAAATGTATTCCATTCGGAATTTCTGTCATTAGGACAAATTAGGAGTTCTTCTCCAGAGGTGATTCTGGACTTTATTAGGAGAGCTATGAGGGGCTTTACATAAAAAAAAATAGTGAATCTTGGCACAATAGGTCATCTGGGTCGCAGTGCCAGCCTTTGGGCATATTCACGCTCCATATCATTATTATTAACATCAACATTATAATTGTTATCAATCAATATTACGCAAATTTTAAATAAAAAATTTTAAATTTTTCGATTATCAATATAATAAAATCTTGATATCACTTAATAAAACACCTCTTATCACTGCACTTTCCAATTTCAATTATGCAGGTCTTCTTATAATCGAAAATCGATTTTTTCTTAAATTTAACAGCTCTAAATCGACTTGTTTTATTGTTTTTATTGTTCTATTGCATGCAATAACAACAAAACAAGGATGAACGAAATTTCATGTTTTGTTCCTCTATTACTTTATAGGTTTGACTGTTTTTATACCTTACACACTCTTTGTCGAGGGTATATTGCGTTAGTGCGATTGTGTGTTAAACCCAGAACGAGTCGAGATAGACTTTACAAAATGTATATAGAAATGATTAGCGTCACCAGGAGATTCGATTTAGACATGTCCGTCTGTCTGTCTGTCCATCTGCCTCTATACAGTTATCTTATCGAAGGAGTTGAGCTATCTTGACAAAGATCGGTATGCATGCTAACGTGGACATAAATAAGAAGAGCCTCGAGAATGGACTCAATCGGACCAATTTTTGGGGTATCTCCAGCACTAGGGTCTGCTACGAAAATCACTACAACTGCTCTAAAACTGTTCAAAGTTTTTATAGATATTTTGATAAAATTTGATATTTGAACATGTTTAAAGGCAAGTAATATGATTTCCAAAAGTTGTACAAGTAGGCGTGGCAGAAGGGCGTTTTTCGAAAATTGTCTCCTACACCTGAAATTAAAATGGGACTTGAACGAAATTTAGCACTTATAGTTTCTGGTAGCCATAAACATTCTCTCAAAAAATTTCCTTGATCGCTCCATGGTTAAGGATACCTCCACTGACTGTTTTGCAATATTTCAATGAAACTTAGAATTTGAGCGTATTTGAGCCTCCGAATAGAATTCCAATAAAATTAGAAAAGTGGTCGTGGCAAAGGGGCAGTTTTCATAAATAAATTTAACAAAAGTAGGTATATAGGGCCCCTAATGGCCTTATAACCTGTTGAGTATTCTTTGTTAGTGGTCCCGTTTTTTGTGTGTGTCTGTGTCGGTTATTTTTTTGCCAGGTTCGCCTGACTAAAACACTCTTACTTGTTTTTAGAAATGAGCGGATAGGAGCAGCAGAATTATTTTTAATCTTTTAGCTTCTAACTTTTAACTTCGTTAAACAGCGCTTCGCAGCGCTAAAGAGATGCCTTACACTGAAGTTGAAAAATATTCTTTTTATATGGTTTGAAAGGTTTTTTACTTAGTATAGTCCCGAAGCCAAATTTTTTGTTTTCGGATTTAAAATGTGGAGGATATGGTACGCAATATGAAAAAAATTAAGCTCTCATTTTTAAAATACAAAAAACAGCTCTCAAGATTTTCAACTCAATTGATCAAATAGTTTACTTTCCCTTTTATACTTTACACAAAATTTTAATTAAAGAGCAAGCCATCATGCCAAAAAGGTAAAAAAAACCTCCAAAAACCGTAAAAAAAAAATTCTCATTTTTTACGATTGGGGAGCTCGTACCGTAAAAACTACAAGCTTTATTTTCATGAAAAAGGAATTATTTGATAGGCTGTGATTTTAGCTTTGATACTATCAACCGTGATAAGTTAACAAAGCAGTAATATATTAGGTGTAGTAAAAAGAAATCCATTATTTTTCCAATAGATGGCGTTATTTATCTGCATCTCGCGTTGTATAAGTCCGATCGTGTTCCGCTAGGGGGCATTAGAAAGATGACAGTTCCTACTAAAAAAGCTTTTTTGACACTTTTTTGATTGATTGATTCAGTTTTGTTTGAGAGCTTGTCAAAGATGGACATCAGCAAAGAGAAAATTTGCTACATTTTACAGTTTTTCTTCGATAAGGGAGAAAACGCAAGCCAGGCGGCTGAAAATGTGAATAGCGTTTATGGACCTGATACTGTAACAGCCAATCATGCGCAATTTTGGTTTCGTCGATTCCGTTCCGGTAACTTCGATGTCAAGGATGCACCACGCACTGGAAGGCCAATTGTCGAAAATGTCGATAAAATCATGGAAATTATCGAGTCCGACCGTCATTGCAGCACTGTTTCGATTGCAAAAGAGCTAAAGATTGCACAAAAAACCGTTTGGATCCATTTGAATAAGGCTGGATACACAAAGAAGCTCGATGTATGGGTGACACACGAGTTAACGCAAGAAAACCTCATAGACCGGATTTTCATCTGCGAATCGCTGCTGAACCGCAACAAAATCGACCCATTTCTGAAGCGGTTGGTGACTGGTGATGAAAAGTGGGTCACTTACGACAACGTTAAGCGAAAACGGTCGTGGTCGAAACACGGTGAACCGGCGGAAACGGTGGCCAAGCCAGGATTGACGGCCAGGAAGGTTTTGCTGTGTGTTTGGTGGGATTGGCAGGGAATTATCTACTATGAGCTGCTCCCATACGACAAAACTTTTTACTCGGAACTCTACTGTCAAGAATTGGACCGTCTGAAGGAAGAAATCGCCAATAAGCGGCCAGCTTTGGCCAATAGGAGAGGAATTGTGTTCCATCAGGACAACGCCAGGCCACACACATCGATAGTGACTCGCCAGAAGCTCCGGGAGTTTGGTTGGGAGGTTCTTCTGCATCCACCTTATAGTCTGGACCTGGCACCAAGTGATTACCATCTGTTCCTGTCCATGGCGAACAATTTTGCTGGTGAAACATTCGCTTCAAGAGAGGCTTCTGAAATTCGACTGTCTCAATTTTTTGCTAATAGGAACGAGGGCTTCTATGAGAGAGGCATAATGAAATTACCTTTAAAATGGCAACAAGTTATCGAACAAAACGGCGCATATTTGACCTAAATCGGGTCATTCTAACTATCTTAAATAAAGCCCTCAATTTAATGCAAAAATAATGGATTTCTTTTTACTACACCTAATATATATTTTTCCGCAGAAGCGAAACAACTATTGACCTCACACAAAATTGATGGTAGTTCTAAAACAACAGCTAGGAAAAAATTAATTAATATAATTTTGATATTACCAATATCACCTTTATCCGTAATAATGAACAAAACCGCGGCACCAAACGAAAAAATTCAATTTGTTGGCCTGTGTCATTGTCGTTTACGCAAATATACAACTAAATGGTAAGTTTACGGTGATTTTACCATAAGATTGAATATACAGTAAATTTGCATGCCATTTTAAACAAGCGAACATATGTGAACTTCGAGCATGTCTGTCCAAACAATTAATAAATATATCAGCCTAATAGTACGGAATCATAACATTCAGATATCTGACAACAAAATATAAAAATTTTCCAAATCGGCCAACATTAAAAAATTAACTTTGGCCACTCTTCAATCAATGTGAGGCGTGGCATCCGAAAAAAATTTCGGATGAATATATTTTTATCTTAAATAAGGTGTATCCCAAGTTTTGGCATTCTTACATCAAAATTATATTCTAAAAATTTCTTAACTTAGGGTATAATTGCACTCCAACCAAATTTCATTACTCTACGACCACTGCTTGGTTTTTTTTACCGCAATTTTTATTGCGTCGAAACACTATGCGACTGGGAAACCAATACAATAGAGAGCGCCTTTAGAACCACCGAAGTATGAATTCCGAAAGTTATTGGCACCGGGAAACAACCAAAATCGAAATCCAGAAAATAAACTCCATCTGAACCAGCTGAAAATAAAAACATGATTGTGATGTTGCAGCGCGAACTGGCATACTGGAAATAGGCAATCATAACAGCATGATTTTAGCAATAGATGGCTGAAAAAGTATGTCAATGGGGCATTGAGAAAGAGTTCGCTCAGAACTTACAGGCAGAGTTCTATCAATTGTGATGTTGCACTACACTCTGTAAATTGTTTCAGCAGATTAAAGCTAGACACATTTTTCGTAACAATTTGACTTCTCCCTAATTTTGTGCGCCCACTTAAATTGCAATTGCTTAATGCAATTTTCGTGGTACCCCATGAAATGTACGCGATTTCAATTAACGCGCGCTGGCATAACATTATAATTTCTTTTGTATTTACCGATGTTCATCGAAAAATTTTTGATGTGAAAGTCCTCCCGCTTTCCTGGAGCAAACTATTGAATGGCTAACCATTCACTATTGTTGGGAAATATCATCGTCTTTGCCGTCTTCAATATCAATATTGTCTTCAAAATTAAATGCACAATTAGCTGTAAATACTGCTTTGCTTCGTCGTGGAAATTAAACCTTCATCTTAGGAAGAATTCGCTTATTGCCATGAAAATGCTTTTGGCTTTTGCTCATACAATCAGCCCATATGGGCGTTATGTAACTGATTGGTGTAATGACATGGATTTTATCACATACATATCCGCATTTTTGTACCTACTTCTCAACTTCCTTATTTCAACCAATTATTTGTGAGCGTTATATAATCTTTTTTATGTTGTAATCATTTCTTTTCGGTACTTCAGAGAATATCGGCACGACACCTCACAGTGTCACAAAAGCGGAAAAAAATTCCAAAAACCAAGGTTCGAATTCTCTAAACAGTGCAACTCAGCATGCCTTCAATCTTTGAAGTTCTGAAAATTGTTGTTTTTAAGTTTAAAATATGAAATGTATTTCCTGGTACTTAAGATGCTCTGTAATTCTCAATTGTGGTCCGACAAGAATGTTTTATATGTCCAATAGACCGTTTCACATTTTAAATTTTTTCGAAATGTAAATGGGAAAATTTTTTTTCTAAATCTATTAAAATAACAAAAATTTTGGTATATAAAACTTTTATAGTTTCGAAGGTTTAGACCTCGCGCAAAATCGGTAAAGCTTTTTGCCTAAAAAAAGCAGATTTTGAAAAATTAGGAAAAACATTGCGTTTCTAATTTTATAATAACTCTTGACTCGTTTGTCCGATTTGAGAATAGTCTAGCTTTTTTTAAAGACAATTAAATTTACCAGATTATCTCTTTGGGCATAGAAACATTTATATAATAATTTTAGTGCCTACAAGCTTTCGAAGTTGATTTATCATTAAATTTCGAGAAAAAATTTAGCTACATTCAGTCATTTAAAAATTCTTTTAAAAAATTTGGATCAGTTTTTAGGTTATCTTTGAATGCAGATTAATGAACAATTTTATGAGGACGATTTTGATGTGCCACAAGCTTATTAAAATAATTTATTTTAGCAAATATTTAGAAATTGAACTTAATTGAAAAAGTGGAAAAAAATTATTTATCACAACAATGCGTTTTATTTAAAATTTGATACAATAGCTTTTTTATTAGTACTGGATGTGTTTTATGAAACTCCTCAACAACTTGTAAAATTTCGTTTTGTTGCTCTTTGTCCTTTGTTAATGTGTTGTTTAATGTTTGTATAAGTCCAATAGCTCGTTAAGCGGGATCGTTAACTAAATTTTTTCTCGAAATTTTATGATAAATGAACTTTAAAAGCTTGTAGGCACTAAAATTATTATCCAAAGGTTTCTATGCCCAAAGAGGGAATCTGGTAAATTTAATTGCCTTTAAAATAAGCTAGACTATTTTCAAATCGGACAAACGAGCCAAGAGTTATTATAAAATTAGAAATGCAATGTTTTTCCTAATTTTTCAAAATCTGCTATTTTTAGGCAAAAAGCTTTACCGATTTTGCGCGAGGTCTAAACCTTCGAAACTATAAAAGTTTTATATACCAAAATTTTTGTTTTTTTAATAGGTTAAGAAAAAAAAATGTTCCCATTTACATTTCGAAATAAGTTGAAAAAGGGAAACGGTCTAATGTCCACTTAAAAGGGTTTCGCCGGTTCAGGAAAGGCTTGCGGCACCCTGAAAAGGATTTTGAAGTTTTGTTGATTTGTCGACGGGCGCCATCTCAAAACACTGAAGGAACCACTTTTAAGTTTTCTATTTTGAGATATCCTTGAAAATTCTTTTTTTGTAAGCTTTTGTTAAAAATTTTATATCTCAAATACTAATAAAGCTAGGAAGAAGAAACAAACGTTGGCTGATTCCTAACAAAACACGGAATCTAAAAACATGTTTGAAAACTTTACTCTTACAATTTTTTTGTTACAAAACAAAAAATAAAATTTTAACAATTATTTTCAGTGTATTCCAGTTGCCGCCCCAATTTCTTACTTCATCTCAATCGAAGATGTGCTTTTTGAGATATTTACAAAAACGTAAGTGAACATTAGACTGTTTCTTATTTTGAAAATTTTGATCGATTTCAAAGCACCGGGCGGAAAAAGTTTCCATTTGGCATAAAACTGGCTGCTTTCAAATTTGGCACAGATCGGAGGTGATTTAATGGCTGCGCAAGGGCTCTGAAATATGAAAAAATTTTGTATGGGAATCAGCGTGGCCATCAGTTATTAATGATTACTTTTATACCCAGCGTAAGCAGGGTATACTAGTTTTGTGCGAATATTGTAACAGCCAAAACTAAGCTCCGTAGATATAGACATATTCTTGATCAGGATCAAAAATTGAATCGATTGAGACACGTCCGTCTGTCCGTCTGACTGTTTGCCCGTTCGTCTGACTGTCTTCCCGTCCGTGGCCGGATCTCCTCCAAAACGGCTGGACCATAGGTATATCGGGATCCGAGTATGATCCTAAGTAAAATGGGAGACATCCACCCACTGCCACGCCAACAAATTAATTTAATGTGTTTTCAGTAAAATGCTTGTAACTTGTGAACCACTCAACACATTTCATTGATATTTGGTGTACTGGTAAACTACAAAAAGGGACATATCCTGGAAAAAAATGGACACCGTCCTTTTCGAACCACGCCCAGAAATAAGAGTTTATCGTAACTTGTGAAGTAAAAGGCGTAGAAGCTTCAAATTCGCAATATAGGTTGACCAAGGCGAATGAAAGGTGTAGGAAAAAAATTTATGTGGCCCGCCCACAAATGGAGAGGTAAAACATAGTGCGCCAATAATGTCGGGACGCTGGGTATTTCAAAGTCGGGCTTGACCGAATTTAGCTTTCTTACTTGTTGTGTTTTGGATTATGCGGGAAACGCCCCAGGACCTTGGAAGCCCTTGCAAGGCCCATGGGCCACGAACCGAAAAAACTGCCAACATTGCGTTTTTGAAAAGAAAAAAAAATTAAGTTCGATTTAGTAATAGTTGGAAGCAGCTTATAGTAAAATTTGAAATTTTTTAGATTTAAATTACGACCTACACAGCTTTTTACATATTGAAAATCGCTTATGACATTCAATGCAGATTTTAGGAGAAAAGAAAAAGTTTTTACATAGTGCTTGAAAATTCATTTATAAAGCTGTAAGTTTTCGAATAAGAGGAACTAAATAAACAAATTAAATTTTTTTTTGTTTCTAACGTATTGAAAAACAAAATGGCAGACAAAATTAAATTGCAATGGCTGAATTTTTTCACTTAGAGGCTAATTTCCTTTGTTAATACTGCTTTTTATACCCAGCGTAAGCGGGGTATATTAGTTTTGTGCGAATCTTGTAACAGGGAGAACTAAGCTCCAGAGATATAGACATATACATATATAAATGATCAGGATCAAAAACTGAATCAATTTAGACATGTCCGTCTGTCCGTCTGTCCGTCCGTCCGTGGTTGGATCTCCTATGAAACGGCTCGACCAATCAAGTCGAAATTTGGCACACAGGTATATCGGGATCCGAGTATGATCCTAAGTAAAAATGGGAGACATCCGCCCACTGCCACGCCCACAAATGAATATAATGTGTTTTCAGTAAAATGCTTGTAACTTGTGAACCACTCAACACATTCCATTGATATTTGGTGTACTGGTAAACTACAAAAAGGGACATATCCTGGAAAAAAATGGACGCCGCCCTCCGTGAGCCACGCCCATAAATAAGCCCACAAATAAGGGCTTATCGTAACTTATGAAGTAAAAGGCGTAGAAGCTTCAAATTCGCAACATAGGTTGACCAAGGCGAGTGAAAGGTGTAGGAAAAAATATTAATTGTCCCGCCTACTGCCACGCCCACAAATGAAGATTTTTCGTAACTTCCGAAGTAAAAGGCGTAGAAGCTTCAAATTCGCAACATAGGTTGACCAAGGCAAATGAAAGGTGTAGGGAAATAATTTATTTTGCCCTCCCACTGCCACGCCCACAAATACAGAAGCAAAACATAGTGCGCTCATAATGTCGGGACGCTGGGTATTTCAATGTCGGGCTTGACCGGCTTTAGCTTTCTTACTTGTTATATACTGTTTTTTTCCCAAACGATAAAAAAACAAATACGTTGATTGCTTCAAAATAAAGTGCACTTTACGAAAAATAAGCCCATAATTGCCGATATTGAGATTTGTAGCTGTAATTGTTACACAAAGTTGCTACAAAAAACAAACTTCGATTCTATTGCTGCCCTTCTGTTTTCAGCGCAATTTTCAGTGTCACTTGTGCGTGCGTGATTGCGCTCGGTTATTTCTTTTGCGCAGTATAAAAGGAGAGCGCGTTGTCACTCAGTGATGGTTTCTTATTACGCCACTAGGCTTTGTCTATCACACAAGTGATATTTTAAGTTATTTGGAAATAATCAGCAATCATGTAAGCCTTACATTTTATTTTTATATACATACAGAAAACTTATAAAGTTGACAAGCTGCAAGTTCAGCGCATACTTTTATTGCATTTTTCTAGAATTAAGTTTAAATAATTCAATTACCGAATTGATTTCGAGAATAGTTTTTGGGTTGGGGAAAGGCGTTACTAGCTATTAATACTTATGAATAGAAACAAACTCGATAAGCAAATCACTGAAACACCAACAAGAAATAATCAGAGAGTTTATGCTTACTGTCTTGTCCCTGCAGGGCATCAAACCAATTTTAATTTGACTAAAAATTAGATTTTTAATAAGCAAAACTGGTTGATTACTCGACTTCTTTCCTTGGCTTCAACTCACTACTTTAACGTGGCTATGTCCTAGGCAGTAGTCAGTTGTCCGTTTCTGCTTAACATTGTAGTTAAATAGCAGTTAGCTTTTTTTAGTTGATTTGTAATCAGAAAATAAATGTACTGATTTAAATGGGTTCAAACCATATATTTCTCAAACAAATATAAAAGGAGCGTTAAGATTTTTATTTGTTTAGACAAAACAAATAATCAGATTGTGACTTTTACTTTTTGCGAAAAAAATTCAATAGCCAAATTCTGATTTACTTTGTTTTGCACAAAAATAAAGGGTAAATCATAATTGCCAAAAGACCAAAAGGACGACCGTACAAATTGCCAATCAAAACTATAGATCAACCTCTATTTAATAGTATCAAATCGATATATGTACATAGATCCGCTTGCATATAAGAAATAAGTTTAATAAGTTTTTCATGTCTTTATAAAATAATAATAAAATAATTTTCTCGCGCACGTCTTTCAAGCACAAAATCTAAACGCAAATGACTTCAATCGTCCCTTTACTTGTCTTTAACTTCAGTAAGTTTCGAGTTTTCGTAGTTCTGAGAATGTTTTTCACTCTCAGTTCATTGGAAAAGAACGCGCTCAAAAATAATATTTTGTTTAGTTTGGTTGATTTCTGCATGACTAATCAACCAATTTATAGTTAGCTCTAAAATCATTAACTTCAAGTTGCTTTCTCTTTCATACTGGTTGATTTAGGTCCTACAGGGATTGTCTCAGCTATTTTCTTTGTTTACATGGCGCCTCGACAGGCAATATTTATTGCTAGCAATCTGTCAACTTGAGCAATATTGCCAATGGAGACCGCTCATTTTGAAAAGATGGCAATATATGGCAAGCAATATTGCTTCGCTGCGATTGCCAACTTTGAGATTGGCAATGAGCTGTCATTTTGCTATTTGACAGCCGAATTTAATTTCTATGAATTTTTCAAAGTGTGTATATCGTCAAAATGGATTGGTGCGTCGCCGATATTTATAAGATAATAATTTTTTACCGACAGTTCGAATGTCTTTGGGCTATAAAACCTCATCATATATATGTACTGATATGAAAAAATAATGCGTGGCTTCAAATGGCGAAGGAAATTAAAAAGGACTACGTTGAAATAAAAAATAAAAAAATTAAAAATTTGCGAACTGCCTATATCGCAGAGAAGAAAAAATAAGAGAGTTTATTCTTTGTCTCACTCATCGCAAAGTAGTTTCAAGGCATCGAGAGCGCGTGCGCAGCGTAGTAGCCTGTTCGACGTCATTTTGAATATGAAGATGGCATAACATAAAAATCCCACCCTGGCAATATTGCCTCTACCTGGCAAGGCAATTTGACAGATTGCTAGCAATAATTATTGCCCGTCGAGGCGCAGCGTTATGTTATGCCGTTCACATAGCCAGGGCTGCCAGATAGCCCGATTTTATCGTCATTTGACGATTTTTTATGCCAAATATGCATTTTACCGATTTGACGATTTTTATCCCAAAAATACCCAATAATTGACGTTTTTTAAATTAATCTGACCAGGTGTGGTAACAATAGTAAAAATAAAACAGACGGCAATCAAATTTGCACGATTCATACCATATGGAACTATAGCTGCAACTTCGGCCAAATTTTGGCGTGAGCCACCATGTGAATGCACCTTAAAGGATTTTATTACGTAGATTTTGATGTAAAACTCTATTAAAAATTAAATTTAAGCAGATACTGACATATGCGACACTCTTTTTTTTTTTTTTTTTTGGGCTAATAAAATTGGCTTCGGGTCACTGTAGGTTCCATATGAACTCTTATAATTATTCGAAACTAACTGTGTCACTTTCAATACAATTACAGCCAACTTCGCAAACTTCTGGTTTTTTGTCATTTCGTTTCCTTTCGAAAACACTTATAATTTTTATCAGCATTAACGGTGACATCCAGTGTTAAAGTTATCGTTGCAAACAAATATTAAAAACGCTGAAAGCGATTTTTCTGTTAAAAAGTGACGGTTTTAGCCAAAAATCATCTGGCAGCCCTGCACATAGCAAAGTTTATTGTCTTTGTTTGAAACTGCATTTGCATTGTATTGCGTTTGGTGAGAGGAAACAGCATAAAGCAAATAGCTGAGAAATGAGAGAGTAACTTGAAGAGTTAAGAATGTGTACTCTTGCTAAGGCCCCTCCAGGAAATTCGATCAGTGTATGTTAGCTGTAGCGTTTTACTAGTTTTAATTGCACTAGTACTAGTGTTTCTTTATACCCCTGTTTATACAATT
Organism: Chlorops oryzae; assembly: GCA_020466095.1. Classification (NCBI taxonomy): domain Eukaryota; kingdom Metazoa; phylum Arthropoda; class Insecta; order Diptera; family Chloropidae; genus Chlorops; species Chlorops oryzae. The sequence goes on along the minus strand of CM035808.1, from coordinate 88,574,686 downwards.
CTCTGTAAAAAATTAACATCGAGTGATGACGGAAAATTACCAGGTGTAGTACAAAACTACCGCTTTTCTAGTACTATAAGAACCAATTGGATAATGGGGATAGATTAAAACTATTTCTCCTGCAGCAAGTAACCACCAGGTAAATACTACATAGTTCTCTTAGCACCAACCCACCGTTTGTTATTTAAAAAAATATACCCGAATTTTTGGTGGATTATGGAAGTGTTTTTTGGGAAGCACGCATATATTTTTTCTCTTGAAATGTCCTATTATTTTTTTATATCAGCCTATTATAGGAAACTTTGTAGCCACTAGAACTAGTAATCAAGTTCTGGTGATAGCACTAGTGGAGCTTAGTTAATTCAGGTAAAGATAGTTGCACAATTTCTATTCGTTTTAGTAGAAGCACTAGTCCTTTTTTAAAAATTTCCCAATTGCTAACTACAGGGGCCCTAAAAGATGCTGTGTAACATACAACATACAAACGACACTCTCAAATTTTTTTTGAATTTTGTAGTAGTTTTCTATGCTTCGTAATGTACGAAGCATGGATTATTTTAAGGCGGCCGCTCTGGCCGCTCTAGCCACTCTTAATGTAAAATTGGCCACTCTAAATCACAGAATTGGACGCTCCTAAAATATAATTTCGTAATGAAAACTCGTCGGAAATATGACAAAAATTCTTTCTCTCTTTCTTACGGCAGCGTGAAGCGGTCAATAGCGATAAAAGTGGTACAAACGATTACTTTATAATCAGCGATTATTTATGTTCCTTATTTTTATTAAAATAAAATACCGTTTAAGTATGTACAAAATTTATGAAAAAAAAAATGCATTAAAACCTATATTAAAAAAGGTCCGCTCTTAATTTTTCTTAAAATAATCTATGGTACGAAGTGTTGAGAAAAAGCGTAAAATATATTTCCGCTACTTTCTCTACTCCAATGACTCCGACCTTTTTCTCGTTTTTGGAAATCGATTTCCAAACAAGCGCAGTTGAGCGCATTCAAGCGCTACTAATCACCTAACGACTGATGACTGTAAAGGAATTTCTGCGTTAAAAATATTTCGGTGGGAGATTTGTCCCCAAAACCCCGCCCCCCCACTCCTACGCCACTGCCACGCCATTTGGGTCGCAAGACCATTAATTCCTCCTGGGCACAAACACAGTCTGATATTCAAAGTGGAATGAGCACAGGGCAAACTAAATGAATTTTTTTTGAATGCGTTCGATACGTAAATTTGAAGAAGAATAACACGGGTTCCATATAAAGGATGCATATTCCAACCTTGATCTAACTAAGGCCATATACAAACACTTAACCGTATAGGGATCACGAAAGTCAGAGCTATTACGCCGAATAAAGGTAAGCATCTTCAAAGGTGTATTTGGAGCATTAATCATGGTCCGCCCATTGTGATTTAGGCATCATTTCAAAGAGGAAGAACTGAGCTTTCTTTCAAAATCTGAAAAAAATAAAAAAATATGGTGCCTCTTCTAGAAAATCAAGAAATAAAACTGATATGCCGAATTTTTCTCATTTACGGTTATCCAAAAGTTTTCGATGTGTAAACATCGATACGCTCGGTAGCGATATTAAAAAAATAAGACGTTTTTGATTGGGTAAGAACGACTCGGTGTGAAAATCCGTGTGCAGTGTTCGGACTACGGAAATCCCATTTCGTAGTAGAAGACCGAAAAAATCGGAGTAGAATGAATTTTTGGGTAGCAAAAAAAAAAAAAAAAAGGTCTACAATTTATTTGAAGCAACCATTTATAACTTACATTTACATATTACTTATATTTTTTGTCTCCATCAGTCAAGATTTAGATACAGAGACATCTATATGGAAAACAACCATTTGTTTGCGAACGAGGGAACACAAAAAACTCCTTCTCATTACATCTAAATCGTGACATAGATAAAATTATTTTGAGTTTGGTGAAGTGAAAAAATCGGAGTAGATTTGAGGTATTGCGTAGTGGCGGAGTAGATTTCAAAAATTTTTAAAAAAACGGAGTAGATCTACTCCGATCGGAGTATAGTCCGAACCCTGTCCGTGTGTCGTATGTTCGTTTTTTTTTTTGGTTTCTACTTGCTACAATTTAAACAGGGCTGCCCTTGACAAAATCGAAGAGTGTCAAAAAAATATCAAAAAAGAGCCAAATTCATTAAAAAAGAACCAAAATTTATTCTTCAGTAATTTATGTCATATTTTCATCTTTTATATCATCTTTTATATTTATTTGAACAGTAAATTATAAATGAAGACATGAGTGGATGAAGGTGTTATAATATACATATGTATGTATATTTCGGAATTCGTAAATATCCAGATCTAATTTACGTGCTAAATAACAAGCGAAAAAGAAGATTGCGCTAAAACTCGCTCGAAAACGATTAAAAGTACGATCTTTCTCACATTCGCTGATTTTGTGATTGCATTTTACAGTGAGAAATACTTCAGCAAACGAGGAATCGCGAAAACATTGTCTTCGTACGTACTTTGACACGAACGATCTTTTTGTACGTTCGCAGTGTGTTGATAAACTCAGATTAGTTGTAAGAAAGAGCGTAATTTACTCGTTCTCCGCACCATGCGAAAAAAAACTAATTCCTATAAAAAATACCCTGCCGGAAATTTCACTACTTCTGCAGTACTTCCAAAGTGGTGAAAATTCATACTGCGACTACACGCATTACTAACCTTTACTTCTAATTAAGTTTGTTCGGAGATGGCCGCTATTTTCAGTACTTCAAAATTCACGTGTTATTCATTAGGTAAAGGAGTGTATGGCCCTGGTCCGCATGAAAACTTAATTTGGGAAAATTGCACGTGCTGGCTGGCTAAAATGGATCCAATGTGCATGATTATTTCATTTGAAAATATAGAATATGCTGCTAACATGAATCATAATATCATTCTGAACAAAGACTATGGTGCCAACGGGATTGAGAATTTCATTTGTAAAAATTGTACGTATACGCCGCGGGGATCTGAGTGGAGAAGGAAAAACAAATAAAATTTTTTTTAAATGTTTCAATAAACGCTTTCGAACTTGTATTTTTTCAATGAATATTTTAAAAAACTTGGCGAATATGGCCATATTTCGTCCCTTCGTGACTGTGACAGATTATCGCCTTTGGAAAGACTTAAAAGTTTCAATTCTTAAAACATCTTAAGTACAACAAAATTAAAAAACTTTTGAGAATTGTAGCACACAGATTGAAAAGCATCTTGTCATGAAAATTTCATAGGATCTTCATTGAAAGTAGGAGTATTCAACCTTCTTTCAAATGAAAATTTCATTTGAAGAAGAGTTTGTTGCAACGCGCTCTTGCTTCTGTGATACTTTCACTAGAAGATCATTTGAAAAATCACCCATTGGCCTCTTTCGAAATGAATGCTTCACTACATCTGCATTAATGATTTGTTCATGCATGGGATAAAGTACGGCTGGGTAGCTAATGCGCCAGTAGGTAAAAAAAAAACTCAAATTTCGGCACTAAATTGCCAAGTGTGGCAGCCCTGGTTTTATATTGACACAGCTGATTCACATTTGCAAAGGAAAATCGAAATACATTTAAAGTTGGAATTTTAAACGTTACACGTTAACCAGAAAAAGTGGGATTATATAGCCAAAATGCAGGTAATCCTCTATGCTCTAGATTGCAAATTCGTTTCATATCGAAATTCGTTTGAAAAGGAATAATTCTGATTTTGAATGAGTGATTGATAAGAAATGAATATTTTTCGAGGTTTTTATTCAAATTTGGATTCTAGGGCATGTCTGAATATTCATATTTTTTAATTACAAGAAAATATTAATATAAATGTATTATATTTGTAAAGAGCAACTAGAAACATTGAATAAGATAAATGTATGGTTGATTAAATAATTGTTAATAGTGAATCCTTATTAGTTTACACATCTACAGTGAGTTCAAACACTCACTAATTTTTTTTTTGTTTTTTTGTGATTATTTTATTAGGATCGATTATTTTGATTTGTTTTGGTTGATTGTTTTGTTTTAATTGATTGGATTGTTTTTTGAAGTGAAAACTTCTATAGGCGCGTTGAGCAGGGAGCAAATCTTTAAGTTCAAAATGCATTTGTATATGTTGTAACCGTCACGGTCGTCGTGTACGTATATCTCGGCTATATTAGTGTGCGTAGCTTTCAGTGAGAAGCATTCCTAAAAAGTTTTATGTGATTCGTCGACGTAACACCCCAGTCGGCAATTTGATATTCCATGAATATCTTCTTTTGGAAATTCATTGATGACAAAGGAAAAATATTACGTATTAAAAATTCGTGAGTGGTTAAAAACAAATTCTACGATAGCTATCATTCATTTTTATTACATCGCAATTATAATTTTGAACGACAAATTCCGCATAGAAACTATTGCAAAAATAGTAATAGCTAAACATTGCATATTCCGACTGGGATTTGATTCAACTCGCTCTTGGTTTCTCACTTTGACTTCGGTTCTCTCAGTTCATTCGATCTTCTTTCTCACTACAGCGCAAAGAGAGTATGCAAACGGTTGCCATTTAAAAAGATATAAAAGTGCCACAGCGATTCAAAAAGAGCCAATGGGAATTAAAAGGGTCCAACACTTATATTACATGTATATATGTATGTATATTGTAAAACAAAAATTTTGTGATGTGGATTAGGTCCGCTAAATCTAAATTATTTTGAGTGATTGCACCGAAAATTTTTTGCTTTGAATTGTTCACTGAGTAATTTTTGTCGTGGCGTAATAAAGCCAAAAAAGAGCCAAATACAATGAAAACGAGCCACACCGCCGACTGTAAAATATAGTGTCAGTTTTGCGTTAAAACGCCAACTGTGGCAGCCATGAGTCATATCTGCTCAATAATGCGTGTATGTATGTTCCCAGCAGAATATAGTGTCGGCGGTGAACAAGTCCAAGCGTCTTTCATTGCGGACGCCTCGGTGATATGCTCAGCATGAGAGTGTCTGCGAGGTGGAGCGACATAGTCATGCCAATGTGTTTACATATAATTTTTAAATGCTCAGGATATCTCAATGCGCTATGCACTTTTCCTATGAACGTTTTTAGGGAACGTGTCCAAACTACGTGACCCTTTTAGGGGGGGAGGGGGTCCTGAAAGTACTACACTTGGACAAATTGGTCACTTAAATTATTCTACGGATTGTCACCGAGGGGGGGGAGGGGGGTAAAAAGTAGTAAAAAATGGTTCACGTAGTTTGGACACGTTTTTATGTACACATCGAATCATAGCACCGAAATTGAACATGTGGTAGGCGGTTGTAGGCGGTAGGCATTGTTGGCCGCTGGGACGGTTCATCGCTTTTGTAAGCAGCACTTTGGCCGCTGGGTACTAATAGAAAACGAAAGCTCGACGTTGTGATTCTTAGTATTGTCACTGGGCATGCAACATATTGTATTGTACATATTGTATCTCCGGTGTCCTCGGATAATGATAGAGACGACGATGAAAAATCAAATGAAACTAAAATATATAAAATATTGTCTGGCGAAAAAAACTCGTCTCATTTTTTCTAAAAACCCAATTCAAATATGAACAACTCATCGGATTTTCTTTTTCTGGGTCTTGAAATGCCCTTAGAAATCCACTCATTTACTTAAGATAGCCTAAACCTGAATACCGAATCTTCTTCGGAAATTATATGGGCTTGAAATCAAGTTTTTGTACAAAGTTGTTAAAAATTTCTTAAAATTTTTGCCTTTATCGCCCTATAGCTCCTAAGCTGTTGAACCGATTTCATCCATATGTATGAGGGATATGCTGTATATTTACTCTTCTTTTATATGAATTAAATTTTTTGAAACGGTCGAACGATAAAACTACGACTAAAAAATATTGACAAAAAATCGCAAAACCTTTCTTAGCGAATATTTAAAAAACGCGAGCTAACTTTCAAACTTAAAGCATATATTTTGCTTCAGCGAAACAAATACGACAAAAAAAAGTTGGTTTCAAGTCAAAGGAAAATTTAGTGTTGAGCAGTGTAATTAATTGTTAAAACTTTGTGCAGCCAGCAATATATTTCAATAATAAAATACTTTACATATAACATGCCTATAATTGTTTCTCTGAGTCTCATTAAATGTAAAAATCCAGATTGATTTTAATAATTTTAAATCAAATATTATGCATTTCAAACTTCAATACACATTCTATGTTTTCACTTCCAACGGCAGTTCCATAACTGCCAACTTTTTTTTTTTTTTTTATGTTGGAAAGTCAAGATACGCCCATTGTCGCAGGGTATCACCCTTAAGCGTTTCTATAAATTCTTGTTCTTTATTCAAAGATTTTTGTTCACTGCCTCTTTCAAAAGAAAAAATTGAGTGAAAACAAGTTTTTCTAAAATTAAGAGGGATTGTTAAAGGTTTTAAAAAATATTTTAGAGGGGAAAATTATATTTTAGTGGGAAATTGAGTGAATAAGAATAAGAACATTAACATACCAATGAGTGTTATCACGCAAAATATTCATCCATTTTTTTAAAATTTTGCCTCTACAGCCATGAAGTTATCAAAAATACGATGAAACTTAAGTATTTGAAGTCTTTTATCCCAAGACGCCATCTACTTATTCAAATTTATCATTTTTTCTGCTTGCTAATAATTTAATTCAAATCGCTAGTTAATACTGCCAAATGAATAAAACTGAGTAAGTACATGGGTTTTTTTTTAGTAAGTTTTTCGTTCTCCCTTTTTACAATCTGTACACCGTTTTCGTCCACTTCGTCCCCGTTTTCGTTACCTTTCCAAATAATTGAAGAAAGTATACCAATAATCTCATCACGATATCCTTGTTAATAGCAGAGATTTAAGGAAAACATTTTTGAGTATACCAACATGGACTCGCTTTTGATGCATACTGTAATAAGTACTATCCGATTTGAAAAGTTGCAAAAATTTAAAGTTTTTTTTAAACATTTGTACACGCCAGCTTCCGCGGAACGGAAATTATGCATTACCCAAGCGACACAACTTGTCTTTAAACGGTCTTCAAGAGCGCTCAGAGACTAATTAATGAGAGCTAATGCTTTCAGATAAGCTCTTTGAGCGCTCTTGAAGACCTTCTGAAGACTAAAAGGACGCAAAAGGGCGTGGTTTAGGGGCCTTATGAGAGTTTTTAGAGACTTAACAAAAAATCAGTTTTCTCTCTAGGAAGTCTTTGAGAACTCTTTGAAAGATCTTTAAAACATCTTTAAGAGTTCTTTGAAAGACTGAATTATGATGTCATCATCAGTCAGTGTGCGTGATAGGGACGCAAATATGCTCATACGTTTTCTAAATTATATCCTATTTCTTTTTCTTCAAGAAGAAACACAAAAGACGTCCTACATATTCAATGTTGGAAATATTTTGAACACAAAAGGACATGTGTGAAGATTATAATGTAATAAAAGAATATGAAAAATTGTAATGAAATATCTCGATTATTTAAACATAAAAATGAAAACGGAGATCAGTTTATCGACAATATGATATATTCTACCTCACTAAATTTTCACGCGCCTTTAAAATATTAATGATTTGTAAAAATTTTTAAGTTTAAAAATCGTTTTTTTTTTTAAATTTTTTTTTTTGTTTCTTTTAATTTTTATTCTGTAATTATAGAAAACTTACAGGCATTTTCCCTTCTTAATTTAAACTCAATATTTTCATAAAGCATAAAAAAGTTTTCGTTGATTGCTTTGAAATAAATTCATGCAACTTCGATCCAAAAGTATGGCGGATTTCCAAATGTCTTTTGAAGACCTTCTGAAGAAATAAACGTCTCAAAAGTGACCAGACAAATTTAGAGTTGCATCACAATTTTTTTTTTGGTTTCAATCTTAATAACATCCCTGGTAAGAGTTGCGTTTTTATTTTGCTTTTGTTTTTTCTGTTCTCACTTGTTAATGTCAATCCTGCGTAAATGAGAAAAATGTCAAAAACAAGCAATAAAATCTAATGACTCACTATTCCCTCTCCATAAGTTCTTTGTAATAGTTTCCAAAGACGTGACGTCACTGAAAAACTCTGAAAGGTCTTTATAAACAGGAATATAGAGATCTACTCTCACAAAGCTCTTTAAAGTGTGTTTTCAAGAGTTTTCTAAATATGAATGTGTTACCTTTTTAAAATACCAATATGAGAGTTTCCGAAGAGTTAAAAAAACATTATCGGAAATCGGTCTTCGGACGCTGCTCAAAGAGTTTATTGAGAGCTTTCTAAGACATCCGATTTTTTAAGTAAGAGATACAAGATAACAAGATATTTTTAAAGTTTTTATTATACTTCTCAGAGAGTTTTCAAAGACATAAGGTTTTTCAAAGGCCTTCTAAAGAGCATTCAAAGAGTTTTATGTCTAAGAAGACTCTCCAAATTTGATATCTGTGTCGCTTGGGTAACCTTTGGCACATTTTTCCTCCCTAAAACAATTGATCGGCAATTGAATCGCTGGTTTTGACTTGGGGCGTTTCGGTTTTTTGATTTCGACAATCGAAGATAAGCGTGCGTTTTCCAGGAAAATTATACTTATTAAAAAAAAATTCTGTTCAGGTTTTCTGAGCTGGTTGCTCCCAGCAGAAAAAAGATGGCATAACTATTTACTTCTGCTGACGAATTTCAAATGCGCTGCGGTTACGTTTAATCATGACGATGGAATCAGCAGCGATCATTAAAATATTCCCACGAATGCAAACCTGCGATAGCTTTTGCAAATGTTTGCTTTTAAGTATAGAAAATTCGAGTTTCAAATTTTTGAAGTCGTCGAAATTGGGGTTCAAAAGCACAACAAAAGAATAATAAGTAGCCTTAAATCAAAAAACAAGCTTCTTAAGCAGAAAACTGGAAGGTTTTGTTTGTCGCTCTTTTTATACCCGACACATTCTGTGTCGAGGGTATATTGCGTTTGTGTGGTTGTGTGTAACACCCAGAACCAGTCGAGATAGACCATACAAAATATATATAGAAATGATCAGCGTCACCAGGAGATTCTATTTAGACATGTCCGTCTGTCTTTCTATCTGTATACAGTTATCTTATCGAAGGAGTTGAGCTATCTTGACAAAATTTGGTATGCGTGCTCACGGCGACATGAGCAAGAGAAGTTGAGAATGGACCCGATCGGACCATTTTTAGGGGTACCTCTAGTACTAGGGTCTGTTACGAAAATCACAAAAACTGCTCTAAAATCGAAGTTTTTCAAGATCTTTTGATGAAATTTGATATTTGAATATGTTTCAAGGCAAGTAATACGATTTCCAAAAATTTTAAAAGTGGGCGTGGCAGAAGGGCGTTTTTCAAAAATTGTCCCCTACAGCCGAAATTCAAATGTGACTTGAACGAAATTTGGCAGTTATGCTGCCTTTGTAGCCTTAGGGGCTGTTTTTAAAAAATGCTCAAAAATGCGGCTTTGAATTACATGTAATTGTTGTTGTTCTTAAAACAGCATTTTTCAGCATCTTGAGAAAATGCGATAAAAATGTTAAAAACCGTCTAGTTTTCATTAATATTTTCTTCAAATTTTTAACATTTCAAAGCCTACTTCAAAGAATTCAAATATTTTTCCAAACAAAAATTCAAATTTTCACAAAATGCTAAATGCGAAACGCAGTGGAAACGGGTCTAGCATCTTTAAAGATGCAAATGCTAAATGCGGTGTAGTGGAAAGAGCCCCTTAAACATCCTTCCAAATTTCCTTGATCGGTCCATATTTAAGGGTACCTCCAGTACTAGGGTCTGTATTTTAATGAAACTTAAAATTTGAGCGTATATTTAAGCCTCCGATTATAGTTGAACAAAAATTGGAAAAGTGGGCGTGGCAAAGGGGCAGTTTTCATTAATAAACCTATCAAAAGTCGGTATATGGGGCCCCTTATGGTCTTAAACATCTCTTGATATTAAAAATTTTTTGAACATGTCTGTCTGTGTCGGGTATTCTATTGTCAGGCTAACCTGACTATAACCCCCTTACTTGTTTTTTTTAAATCTTGACAGCATTTTAAATAGAAATCGGGCAAAATCAAGATTGGGCAAATATATATTTTCAAAAAATATATTTTCGATTCACTGCTCGTTTCATATTTGCACTTCGACTATGAACTCATCAAAATTATAAACACATGTTTTTTTTTTTAATTTTAACCCTATTTAGAAAAATCTAAAATGGGCAGCTACTGCAAAACCGAGAAGAAAAAATCCCAGGAACGTGCCATTTTGCTATGATGCCTTCCAAATAACGATTTTCTAAGCGTTTTTTCTGTCATAAGAAGTTGAAATTCCGGTATTTATTTCTTTGAAAAAATTCTTCCTGGGCGCTTAAATTCTCGAAACGTGGGCCTTACAAATTGCTCCCCAATTGAGAAAATATTTTTTTAATTATTTGGACTGCTATTAATTGTTTGCCTGAGCGCTTTATCGATATTAAATTTCCATTAATTTACGCTTAAAATGTCTTATTGGCTACTGTTGAAGTAAACACACGCATTTACATGTAAACATAATGTGTCAAAACACAAGATTCATTTCTTCGTCGCGATTATTTACCACAAACAGAAAAATGAATTGAAGTGATTTTGTTGAATGAAGGTCAAGGTGCAATAGTCCGAGAGTCGTGCGTGCAACTCTCTGTCTCACGCTCCCTTTATCGCTCTTTCTTCCACACTCTCCCGCAGGCCCGCATTACTCACACACTATTCTACTTGGCCCTGATGAATGAAATTTCAGAATATATAAACAGAACTAAATGCGCAAAAATAAAAAAAAAAAACCCATATAAATTGTTAGTTATGAAAACGGGTTGAGCACACATAAGCAGCCGAATATTTTAATTGCCCTTTGTTTTTACCTCAATTACAATAGTTTATAGAATTTAAGAATTTCGCGAGAGCAGAGACGAAAATGGCATCCGTTTTTTTTTTCCAAAGAATAGTTTTTGGGATATGCGCAAAAAACGTGTTTTTTGGTTACTTTTCGAGATTTTTCCAAATAACTACCAAACAGCTCGCGTAAATAAAATAAAATTTTATCAGTATGAAGCAAAAAACTTTTCCCTTTTCAACGATATATTATTTGTTACAATCGGTGTATCAGTTTTTATTTAATTTAATTATTTAATTTAATTATTTAATTAATTAATAAGTCGATGACCACTAGTTCTTACAGACTAACGGATGGTAATTCAAAACTAAAGTACATTATTAAAAAGTTCAATATCTTAAAATAAACCATTGAGGATTCCTTTCATTACATCTTTAGGAAGATAAAAATCAAGCTCTGAATTATTTCTGAAGAGAAAGTTAAAAGTTCTTAGCGTTCTATAAATAGGCGAGTTTAAAGCATAATTTGATCTACAGGTTTCTAAAAAGAAATACTCATTACAACGAAGCTGCCTGCAAGGCACATTGAAATTAATAAGCTTTAAGAGATCCATACAATCTACTCTTCCGCTGAAGATATCTGAGACAAACTTCAGTGAAAGAATAGCTCTTCTATTTTCAAGTGACTAAGGGCAAAGCGAATGAACGACTTTTGGATGCGTTCAATTCGAACTATAGTACTTAGAAGCATAATACTGATTTCAAATAAAACAAGCATATTCAAACTTTGATCTCACAAGTGATATGAACAAGGATTTAATCGTATAGGGGTCTGAAAAATTCAAACTGTGTCTTCGTATGAATGCTAACATTGAGTAGGCTTTGGAAATAATACGATTTATATGTTCACTAAAAGTAAACTTTCTATCAAAGATTATTCCAAGGTCCTTAATAGAATCCACCTTTTGAAGAGGACACCCACAGATAAAATATACTGAGTTTACTAGTAAATCTGATTTTGAGAAGGAAGCAACGGTACATTTGTTCAGATTTAGGAATAAATTATTCAGAGTGCCCCATTCATAGACTGAATTAAGATCATCTTGTAATGTAGCAGCATCATAGCAAGATGTAATTTTAGCAAAGATTTTCAGGTCATCAGCATAGAGTAAAAATTTCGAAAATTTGATTGTGTGAGTTTTATCAATTATGAATAAAATAAACAACAATCGCCGTAGAATGCTTCCCTGTGGGACTCCAGATGTTGCCACGAACGGTTTAGAAAATGCGTCTTCAACACGAACAATGCACATGCGATTCCTTAGATAAGATTCGAACCACTTCAATAGGTTTGAATGGAATCCCAGACCTTTTTATTTTTGAAGAAGGACGGCATGGGAGACTTTATCAAATGCTTTTGAGAAATCTGTGGAAATAACATCAACTTGACTACCTTCAACGAAAGCTGCTAAACAGAAATTAAAGAAGAGGGCGAGGTTAGTGACTGTAGAGCGCTTCGGGACAAATCCATGCTCATGAGGAGAAATTATACTTTTTATTTCAAAGGAGATTTTATTTTTAACTAAGGATTCAAATTTTTTACTTATTACTGAAATCTTCGTAATAGGCCCATAATTAGTTATATCACATTTATTTCCCGATTTGAGTATTGTCGTTACATAACCTACCTTCCAATCGTCAAGAAAAATGCCCGCAGCGATTGATTAATTGAATATTATTTGCAATGGTTTAAATATACTGTTGGCACAGTTTCTAAAAAGCATTGAGGAAAATCCATTAACATCACTTTTATTTAAAATTTTAAGATTAAGGGGCTCGCCCCAGTTCTGTCAGAAATGAAACAGAAATGAAAAACTTCATATAAAAAAACGCTTCAGAAAATTTCTGATTCATTTCTGAAGCGTTTTTTTATATGAAGCTTTTCATTTCTGACAGAACTGAGGCGAGCCCCTAAGCAAAGAGGAAATTATTTCATCTCGAGAGAAAAATAAAGATCCAAGATTTATATTTGAATCAGAACCATAACTGACGAGTAAAGACGGGCAATCTTGTTCAAATTTTGCACTAAAATATTCAGCGAACAAATTGGCAATTTCTGACGGTGAAGAGGCAGTTTCAGAACAAAAAAACATTGAAGAAGGAATATCTGAGCATTTCTCTTTAGCATTCACAAATTGCCAAAACTCTTTGGCATTACTTTTTATTTTAGATTCAAAGTTAGAAATATAACGTTTAAAAAGGAACTAGTCGAGGAAATTAAATTCTCTCAAGTATTGCCTATATCTTATGAAATAGTCTGTGTTATTGCTTGAAATAAATTTTCTGTAAAATTCGAAAGGCACTTCAATGAAAAACGACATAAATGTACCGAATTGTATCAATTTGTTTGTTGTAACAGGTTGGCTGATAAGTCCCCGGTCTAACAAAGAAAAACAAATTTTTTGTCAAAATTCGTTTTTATTATTCAACATAGTTCCCTTCAAGAGCGATACAACGATTATAACGATCTTCCAATTTTTTGATACCATTTTGGTAGTACTCCTTCGGTTTTGCCTCAAAATAGGCCTCAGTTTCGGCGATCACCTCTTCATTGCAGCCAAATTTTTTCCCTGCGAGTATCCTTTTGAGGTTTTATATAAAAAAAATTTTTATTTACATATATGGTTAAATATATAATAAAAAATTAAAAAAGAAGCACAAGCAAAAGGCGACATCATCCAACAACAAAAATAACAGTCACATCAAAACACGCATACAATATGGTGAGTACAAAAACTTTGAATAACAATTTTTTTACCCAGAGTCCTTACTGTTGAAGATGAGTTTCAAAACATTGATTGAATATATTATATATATCGCACATATTTAGAGGAAACCGGCAGATTAAATTTAAGAAACGGTTTTGTAATCATAGCCAAAATGTGGTTTGAAGTGAAAAGCCACTTAGATATCAATAATCAAAGAAAATTAGATACATATATTATAATTAGTACTAAGCTATAAAAAAAAATGTTTTTCAAAAAGGCAAAATAACATGAAACCACCTTGGAACAATTAGACAGGCTGGGGATATTTAATAGAGTAATAAATATAGAAAGTAAAAAGAAAAATTTGTTAAAAATAAAGAATAGAAATCCTTCCATAGCAAATAGGCAAATAGGTGATATTGTGCTCAAAGACGAAATCGACTTGCGCTTCGTAAATAAAATAAAAAATCGAAAGTAAAAAAGAAAGTTTATTAAAAACCAGTCAAAGGAAGAATTTCACCGTAGAGAATAGGCCCCTGGGAGTTTACGAGTATAAAAATCCAATAAAAACCAATGAAAACGGTCATGTAATAACTTATTTTCATTTCGAAAGAGTAGAAATATTAAATAAAGAGAGAAAGGAGAAATAAATCAAGACAAGTCATTCAAGATGAAGAATGCATTGAAGGCGAAGATAGAACCAGCGTTTTTGAATATCTCTGGGTTTTCATACTAAGTTTATTTATAATATACAGGAGAAAAATAGCCGTTTGGTTTTATCGGTTTCACAACTGTCGTAACAGAAGAGAACAAATAATAATAACATATAGAAATTTAAATGATCTTGAGACAACGCTTAATCATAACGAATCAGATTTAATGTCATAAAACACAGTAAGTCCGTTTGTTGGCACAAAAGTTGATACAAAATTTATTAGGCGAGAATGTTTAGTAAATTCTACTGTCAACGATAAACACTTTGAAGGACTGGAAATACTTTTTAAGGAAACTGAGAGCAACGGCCAAAAAGATGACCCTGTAGAAAAAAATGAACAGAAAAATAACCCATTCACATATAGCAAAAAGAATGAAAAGACTGGGCATGTCGCATCCCTCTCGCTTCCGATAGCCAACGTTAGCAAAAGTATTTGAACTGCAAAGACAGTGACGATCCAAGCTAAGGCAGTAGGCGTAGAGGCAATTGATATAGAAACCTTTTACAAGAAAAAAAAATGGCACAAGAAAAGAATCAAGAAGAAAAACGAATTTTTTTACAACAAGTAGGACAATAAATTATACGAAAAAGATCACAAAGAAATGACATTGCAGAAGAACTTATTAAAAGGCAGGTTCGATGTTACTGCAGCAGAGAATGCGATTAAAGAGAATATGTGGATTGAATTACCCTCCAATAAGGCTATCGATTGCAACATATCTCGTTTGGTTGATTCAGGAGCAGAAACGTTTTTGTTTAAAAATGAACATTTTTAAATAAACAATAGGTTTATTGGAGGAATTGACCGAAACCGGATGAAATACTTAGAACGACTTAGAACGGCATAGGATTCATACAGAAAAGACTGTAACAGTTCCACCCTCTGAGACGAGAATAATCCCGAACAAAACCGGGCTACTCGAGCACAAGATAAACGTGGAAATCGAAAACGGCGCACAGTGGGCCGCCCAGAACAAGTTAGCCGGCAAAAATTATTTTATTGGCTTAAGTAGTTGGGTTTGATGTTAAAAGTACCTGGGCAAATTTTTTTCCCGGGCATGGATTATTTAGACCACGAGAAGGGTCAATAACGAGCACGTAAGAGCAACAATTGCTTTTCGAAAGGCTCCAGCGGTGCTAGCGGTCATGACTTTGGAGGAATCTTGATAAAATTTGATAGGTGTGGAAGTTCCTTTCTGAATTCATAAGAATGTATTTAGAAATAAGGAAAACGAGATTCCTTTTAATTGCTTGATCCCCAAACCTTTAATTAAAAAATGCCATGAATATTTTAGTAGAGCACTTATAAATTAGAATTTTGTTTATTTATTTCTTTAATGAAACCACTGAAGAATTATACGGAAAAGTCATAAAAAGTTAAATAAAACAATTTCATTTAATAAAAAAAAAACATAGCTCAAAAGGGTTCCTTATTCTTCGGAGTCAGAGTTTGCACTTTCATTTGATTCTTCAGTTTCTTCGGAGGCTAAATTTTGTGGATTTTCGTCAAGTTTAGGCTCGATTAAAAATTTTTTGGCTTCGGATGGAATAGACGAAATATTTTTTAATGGTTCTTGTCGATAACAATTAATCAGCGGATCTGTCGTAATTAAAAGCATATTGAGTAAATCTCTGTTCGTATTAATTCTAGATGATTTTCGCGTATGTGCTAAACCGAATCGTCTACAGTCTTTGTTACGGGCCTCTTGAGCTTCTTCAGACATCTGACCTATCGGAACTATGCAGTTTCTTATAACGTTAGTTGCATGACATAAAATTTTGTGAACACTAACTGGCAAAGGACACCAAACATATGCACATAAATATTTGTGCCTTGTTTCTTCAAGAAATTTCTGAAATAATTCGAGATTAATTTCGAATCCTGAACAAATGCAAGTTAGTATTATATAAAAATTTTTTATGATATCTTCTTCAAGGCCAGTTATTTCTGCACTTTCAGCATGATCCTTAAAGAATCTTCTAGCCGTATTGCCATCATTAGTTGTGCCATATCCAGGCTTAACTCCATCTACAATTAGGCCCATTTCTTTCTTAAAACGCTGTTGAATTTGTTTTTTACGCAAATCTACGGCCTGCTTATCGTTAGGTTGCCTGATTATGTATTTTTTTATGTCTAAACGATAAGCAATGTGTAACATGCACTTAAAAGTTTTAATCCAAGCGTGTAGAGTTGACAACCCGTAAGAGTAACACTCAGGATTGGCTTCTTTAACTGTGTTTACCAAATTCATTTCACTTGGTTTGGCTCCACAAATATAACAAGACTGCGTTGACTTGTGGCTTGTAAGAAAGTTCACAGTTTTCCCATCGATCATCGTTAAAAGAAATTCAAATTTAATTGTTATTTTGACGGAATCTACTGCGTATTCTAAGTGTTCTAGATTACTTATTTGAACACGAATATCGTTAAATTCACGTACCGACAGTTCTTCGGTTTCTTTTCCAAAAATAAATCTTAGAGGTCGACAAAAACGAGTTGATGAAGGGGTGGGATTTTCCCAGAAGATTTTTGAAGAATTTTGTGTCACGCGTAACTGGATTGGCACAAATGATAAAACAAATAAAGGAGAATCTGTACTCTCTTGATTATGGAACTTTTGTTTATAGTTGCTGTGTCCTGAGCTGCCATCTCCACCCCATTTACAAATGAGCGTAAACGACTTAAAAGTATCGGCATAACGTTTAATAACGGGCTCTTGAGCTTTCAGAAGCCATATAGTTGTTAGGTTAACTAAGTCTTGTACAACAATAGAAACACTAGTTTCAGTCACAGTTATGACACTTTGTGACGGAAAGCATTCTTGCTTGGCCTTGAACAAAACATGTTTTGAGGGATATAAAATATGTCCCACAGAAACAGCTTGTTTTCGCAAGGTTATGTAGCTGTTTCTTGTCAACTTAGCATCGATATATAGTGCGAGTGCTTCCTCGCCTGTGTACATACGCTGAGATTCAGATTTTCCCGCTTTTTTTAACAAAACTGCGTCCTCCGGAGTCTGCGAAACATTTTTCATCGCATTCGCTACCGTGCGAAATCCACAAGCACGCTTTGACATATGAGCTGCATACGATAACTCAGCATCAGATCGCGACTCCAAAAAATCTCGCACTTTGTACCGTTTTGCTCTTTCATTACAATTTTCAAATGTTTTTGTTGGTCTACCACGCTTTGAAGTTGAAGGCAATTCATCGTCGACTTCGCCTATAGGACTCTCAACTTCACCAGACTTACTAAGAACAAAGTTTTCACTGAGCCAGTTGCTGTGCATTGTTAGAAATCTAAAAAAAAATATGCTCTTAAACAGCAATTCTATTAATTTTTAAAACCAATCCCAAACATCTCTTTACGACAACCAGCACTATTCCATTTCATATTAATTTTGTGGGAATAAAGACGAATTTTTCCTTGAATTTTTTTCCTTAAATCATCGTCATCATAACGCACGTTTAACTTCTGTACAATTTTCAAATATAAATTGCTCATACGTTCCTTCTTTGAGGCCTCACACCACATATCGAAAAATTCTAGACGTGAAATATATAAACTCATTGTTTTGTATTGCTTTTCAAAATTAACTTCTTAATTTTTAAATTTTTGTTTAATTTCAAACTATTTAAGCACTTGCAATCACAGTTTATTTACGAATGAAAATGATAAAGAACCTGTGTAAGTCTTAGATTCCAATGCAAATGCATTGCAATTGCAAATTGTTCTTGTAAACACAATGAACATCAATAACAGAGCAATGAAAAAGTAAAACATAAATAAATGTGCCCTTCAGTTTTTAATCTAAATAATTTATTTTAAATATAAGATTGGAGAATGTGAAACACGTATTGGGAGTCCCACAAGTACTTAAAATGGCTGGATCTTAAGATTCCTAAATATCTCAGCAAATCGGATAAAAATTATAAGTGACAAAAAGAACTTTCAACGTTTACTCAATAAATACATTATAATTGGAAGTTACACTAAAATGATGCTCACTCTTTTTATTTTTTAAATTTTATATTCGCTTTGACAAAATGCTTCGTTGGAATAATTTACAAGAATTAAGCTAAGATTAAACTATTTGCTGGAAGGCCAAATATTTGCTAACATATAATATTTGGATAAAGTTTAAAGAGAAATTCATACAGAAAAACTTATTTATTTTACATTTACAAATATATATCTATCTGTAAAACATACATATATGTAAAAACGGTAGTTTATTAGTTTTAAATAATATAAGAAAATTAGAGTATTTTAGTTCAATTCAACTATTAATTAGTTATTAAAAGTATTTTGGTTCACTATGTAGTTTACAATTCTGACTGTACAAAATGATTTAAACGACTTTAAGCTTTGTAACTCGACACTTTCTAGCTGCCTCGGACGACTTCGCAGACGATCGGCAACAACAACAACTCTGGAACAACAGCGACTCAGGAACAACAGCGACTCAGGAACAACAGCGACGCACTTTCTCGACACCCCCTCTTCACGACTTTACGACTTTGACAACCGGCTTTTTTCTTAAAGCAACTTTTCGACTTAAAAACTCCTTAGTGGGACTCATGCAGCTTCGCAAATTGTGGGAAATGAGAAATTTGTCACACAACTGTCAAAATTTATATGAAAATTTACGATGGGAAAACTTACGAAGGCATTTGCGAAGCTGCATGAGTACCACTCTTGTTTCCTTGACTTTTTTATTCCGCGCGTGTCTGACTTTTTTTTATCTTTTTTTCTAGTGCTGCTCATTCTGTTTTCTCTCTGCTCGCTCCTTTTCTCTGAGTACTCGTCTTACGACTACCGACTAAGACCCCTGTCACACTGTGTTGCATATATATTTTTATATGCATGCGCGTATGGAACGTTTACAATTTTTCGCATAAGACCGCCAGAGTCTTCATACTATATTGGACAAATTTTGTTTGATGCGAGGTCGTGCGATGTCTAAAGTAAACATTTTCTGAAAGGAAATATCATGAACAATTAATTTGCAAAGTTTGAGAGTGGAACTATTGGGTACTCACTTTTAGATTTTCCATTAAATCTGAACATTATTATTTACAAATACAAAGAAAAAACACTTAGTTCTCTACATCACCACGGCTATTTCGCTGAATATAATAAACTGCGTTATCTTTTTTTGGAAAGCGCACAGTTTTCTATCCTAAAGAGCATACAACAATAATTCTCGCTAGGGATTGAAAGTCCGAAGAGGCCTTCTTCCAAAAAGCCTTATAAATTTTATTCTAAACTGAAAAATTTAATATTTGCAATTTTCAAGTTTGATTTATGAAAAAAATACCAAAGCTTGAGCTAAAGGCGCAGTGGATAAAGTTTTTATTTTAATTGGACATTTCTTCATGTTCCACAGTGGTCAAAACAAGAAAATTGCATTTTGATTTTTTGCCGGCTAAAACAGTCAAATGGCCCAATGTGCGCCGTCCCCCTCGATCCACGCCCACAAATAAGGGCTTATCGTAACTTCTGAAGTAAAAGGCGTAGAAGCTTCAAAATCGCAACATAGTTTGACCAAGGCGAATGAAAGGTGTAGGAAAAAATTGTATGTGGCCTACCCACTGCCACGCCCACAAATGAAGATTTTTCGTAACTTCCGAGTTTAACGCCGTAGAAGCTTCAAATTCGCAAAATAGGTTTACCAAAGCGAATGAAAGGTGTCGGGAAATAATTTATGTGGCCCGCCCACTGCCACGCCCATAAATAGAGAAGCAAAACATATTGCGCTCATAATTTCGGACGCTGGGTATTTCAAAGTCGAGCGTGACCGACTTTAGCTTTCTTACTTGTTTTATTTTTGATTTCTGAATAAAAATAAATAAAAATTGAAAATATAAAATTCCCAAATAATAAACAATATTTCAGATTCTAAAAATTTGGATTGATTCTATGAAAATATTAAAAAAATTAAAAATGTGTTTTTTTGAAAAATCCGAAATCTATATGTTAAAACTATGCATTGCCGGATATTTATTAATCACATTTTAAGAATAATATATAATCAGTAATCAAAATGGCAAGACTGCGGATTTTTTCTGTAATAGTTGATATAGGACATAGAAAATTGTGTTAAAATTATCAGAGACACCAGGAGACTCTATTATACTATGTTCATCCATCTTTTGATCTGTCCGATTGTCTGCTTTAAAACAAGAATATTTCATAATGCACTGAAAAATACACCTACTTAAAGAGCTATAACTCAGTAAAGCGGTACCTCTTAGAGAAGTGCAAAAAGAAAAACTGCAAAAAACTTTCTAACATTTTTTATTAATACAACCAACAAAGATTGCCAATTTTTTTTACAATACAGGCTTGCTTGAGATGATGAGAATAGTGAAGTTCTTTATCTACCCATTTAGTTTAATTCTTAGTTCCCCATTTCATAGATGTTTGTTTGTTTTTTTTAATGTATATTTATTTGATTTTAGAATTTGAAATATTATTGAGAAGAACTTCTTGTGTGGGGTTTGAACCTGGGAATTCCCGATTTCTAGTCATGTGCTCACCCGTGACACCATGTTTGCCAAACTGAAAACTGTGGATGTTTTCATTTATAAAATTAAAGTCCAACAAAATTTTGGTTTTTAGGAATGAGAATTATTGTGCATATTTTCGTTTGAACTTAAATGAGATATTTTCTTCCTCTCTCCTAGAACTTGACGTGGCTTAGTGGTTAGCGTGCAAGGCTAGCAATCTGAAGGGCTTGGGTTCGAACCCTGCCGGATCTAAGTAGTTAATTTTTTTTTTTTATGAAGAAATTTTAAGATATTCTTATATTTGCATATACTAAGAGCTAGAGCTGCAAAACTATCGATAGTGGCGCCACTCGATGTTTTCGATTGTTTGCGTCTTAATATTCGATAGTATCGATACTATCGGATATGTTGGTAAGGGGCTATTTCCACTACACCGCATTTAGCATTTGCATCTTTAAAGATGCTAGACCCGTTTCCACTGCGTTTCGCATTTAGCATTTTGTGAAAATTTGAATTTTTGTTCGGAAAAATATTTGAATTCTTTGAAGTAGGCTTTGAAATGTTAAAAATTTGAAGAAAATATCAATGAAAACTAGACGGTTTTTAGCATTTTTATCGCATTTTCTCAAGATGCTGAAAAATGCTGTTTTAAGAACAACAACAATTAACAATGTAATTCAAAGCCGCATTTTTGAGCATTTTTTAAAAATGCTAAATGCGTCTGTAGTGGAAACAGCCCCTAATTCGTGAAAAAGGCATTCTTCTGAAAAGCCCTTCTTCGCTCTTTTTTGTGACACCATTGTCACAAAATCGACAACACCAACACCGGTTAGGCACTATCGATAGGGCCCATCGACCATTCGATAGCAGAGAAAAAGGCTGCCACTCGATACTATCGATAGTGCCATCGATAGTTTTGCAGCTCTACTAAGAGCATTGCAGACCATCTAAGAAAAAAAAGAAAGAACTTCAGATACGATAGAAACATGTTAAGAATGCCTGTGCTAGCTGAGCGTAGATTTTCCACTTCAATTTAATATCGTTTCTTATTGATTCAGTAACTCGCAACGCGAATTTCAACGTAATTTGCGAATTAATATCAAAAAAAGAAAAGGTTATGGTGCAAAATTACACTCTTTTTAAAATGGCTGAAAATTTTTACACAATTTTCTATGTCCTATATCAATTATTACAGAAAAAATCCGCCATCTTGCCATTTTGATTACTGATTATTCAAAAAATCTGCAATCTTAGTATTCTAATTATAAGTATCTAATTATTCATAATTCTTAAAATGTGATTAATAAATATCCAGCAATCCATATTTTTAACATATAAATTTCGAATTTTTCAAAAAATCACATTTTTAATTTTGTAAATATTTTCATAGAATCAATCCAAATTTTTAGAATCTGAAATACGGATTGTTCATTATTTGGGAATTTTATATTTTCAATTTTAATTTTTTTTTTTATTCAGAAATCAAAAATAAAACAAGTAAGAAAGCTAAAGTCGGTCAAGCCCGACTTTGAAATACCCAGCATCGCGAAATTATGAGCGCAATATGTTTTGCTTCTCTATTTATGGGCGTGGCAGTGGGCGGGCCACATAAATTGGTTCCCGACACCTTTCATTCGCTTTGGTAAACCTATTTTGCGAATTTGAAGCTTCTACGGCGTTAAACACGGAAGTTACGAAAAATCTTCATTTGTGGGCGTGGCAGTCGGTGGGCCACATACAATTTTTTCCTACACCTTTCATTCGCCTTGGTGAACCTATGTTGAGAATTTGAAGCTTCTACGCCTTTTACTTCGGAAGTTACAAAAAATCTTCATTTGTTGGCGTGGCAGTGGGCGGGCCACATAAAATTTTGTCCTACACCTTTTATTCGCCTTGGTGAACCTATGTTGCGAATTTGAAGCTTCTACGCCTTTTACTTCGGAAGTTGCGAAAAATCTTCAATTTTGGGCGTGGCAGTGGGCGGGCCACAAAAAATATTTTCCTAGACCTTTCATTCGCCTTGGTGAACTTATAGTGCGTGTTACGACATGTCAATAATAATAAACAAATAATAATAACATTTTGCTTGCTTACATTAAAGGGCACTAAACTTTCGAGGAATCAATTATTGTTTTCGCATTTCTTTCGTCTGCAAGCAAGCAGCGCGTGCATGTTAAAGTTTCATTTTGCTTGCTTGCATTAAAGAGCGTTAAACCTTTGAAAATTCAATCATTGATTTCGCACGCGTTTTCTGCAAGCAATCAAAAACAAATTACGCTGCGTGCTTGTCCTGAACAGGAATTAAAACGTCTAAAAGAAACAATCATGCAAGCAAGCAATTTCTAATTTATAGCTTTTATAAAATTATTGATTACATTGCAATTAATTAGAATATAAGCCACAAAATTATTCAATAAATTATCAGTGAAATGAAAACCTCATTGAAGAAAGAAACTACCAAAGTTACCTTTCCTTTGAGAAGACAACCCCTTTGATCGCGTTTCCTCGAAGCGGAGAAACTCCCATGCGAGAAGTTGAATTTGGCGAAACGCTATTATTCAAAAATCAAAAGCTTAAAGGCTGTAGATTAAACATTGGTGACCCCGACAACAAAAAAAGGGGGTTGTATTTGAAAAGTTTACCGCGTTTAAAATCGGCTTCAATTTAACCTAACTGCGAAAGTTTGACGCGTTTAAAATCGTATTAAAATATTTTTCCTGAAGTTTATCATGGAGGATTTGAATCAGCTTGTATCGGAGCAGACTGCAGTCGGGACTGAAATCCAAAATATAGTAAGGAACTATAAAAAGGATTCAGCTGAAAGGAAGTCAACAAAAGGCTATTTCGAGAAACGACTGCAAGAGGTGGAGTCGGCATGGGCCGATTTTGAAGCCAACAATACGAAAATTAAGACCAGCTTCCCGGAAGACACAGACCATGACAATTACGCAAAAGATTATTGCGGCCAAGTATTGAAGGTTCGAGACCAATACAAGGTAATTTTGAAAGAATAATTGGCAAGTCTTGCGTCATCAAGTAAGCCTATAACTGAAAAAGCAAGCGCGGGTATACGTGGGAAGGTATCAGCAATGATTCGGCGCCAAAACGAGTTTGGCAAAACCATAAAACGTCAAGTAAAAGAATTAATGGACACGAAGGATATAACATCCTCGCAGCGAGCAATGCTACGGGACTCAATAATGCGCCTCTGGGCTTTCTACGAAGAACTTCATTACAATATTTTTGAAACGGAAGAAGATCCCACAATTATGGGTTACAACACACATAATTTTGAATTGCTAAAATGAGAAGTACATAATGTGGTCTTCCAGGGCTATGAACCGAAACAGCCCTCAACAACGCAAAGGGAACAAGTTGCTCAACCCATTCAGCTTCCAAAGATAGAAATTCAAAAACTCAACGGAAAATATCAAGAATGGAGACAGTTCCACGATCTATTCTATGAAGTCATATATAAACAACCATTGGGAGATTGCCAAAAAATGTTTTACCTAAAGGGCAACCTAGAGGGGGAAGCTGCGCAACTTATCTCACATTTAACCGTTACAGAAGCTAACTTCGAGGATGCTTGGACTCTACTATGCGACCGCTTTAATAACAAGCAACTATTAGTCAACTCTTACATCAGCAAGCTCATCTCGCAACCTCACATTTTAACTGCACACGCCGAGGCAATCAAGCGACTTCACGATACTACAACAGAATGCCTACTCTCGTTGAAAAATCTTGGAATAGAAACAGAGCACTGGGACCCATTCTTAATGTTTCTTCATATAAAAAAATTAGATCAAGCCACACATGACCTATTTGAACAGACAATTGAAAATCCGGAAAATTTACAACAATTGAATAAATTACTAAAGTTCTTGACACTTCGCTTTCAAGCTCTAGAGGCGTCAGGACACAGGGGCACCAGCAAAGCATGCCGCAACACAACAAACGCACCTAGAAAATGTCTGGCATGTGACGAGGACCACTACTTAGCATCGTGTAAGAAGTACATTAGCTAAGCACCAGAGGAAAAGCACAAGTTGTTGTTGACCGCAAAACACAGCCTCAACTGTCTGAAACCAGGCCACTATTCTCCAAGATGTTTCGCAGAAAGCTGTGCTATTTGTAAGAAAAAACACCACAAGTCACTCCATGAGGTATACGAAGCAAAGGGCCTTGAAAAACCAGCCCAAAAAAACAACTCACACTGCAGCACAGTCAAAGACAAGCGCAGGAAATGACAGCAAGGAAACTATCGTGCATGGAGTGCACCCACCGAGTTGACGATCAGCTAGGAAAGCTGAGTTGATGGATGTGCATGGATTGCACTTGCTGTTGTAGAACGATTTATATTTGCTGGCCGGTCATTTCTTTTCAATCTCGAAGAGTACGATGTGTTCGATAATCCATGGGCAAGTGGATTTACATGTCTGCGCAATTTATTGAAGTATTTCTCTTTGATTTTGGTGAACTCTGTTTTAACCAGTTCTACGTTGAGTTCTTTATGGATCTGTTCATTCGAAACAAACCAAGGAGCTCCTGTTATAGTCCTTAGGATCTTGTAGTGCATTTCCATATGGTGTTTAACTCGCGTTTAAGCGTTTAGGGCCCTAAACGAGGTGTTAAACTCGTGTTTTGCCATACAAAAGTTAAACGCGATAACAAAGTGTTTATCTCTTTAACACCTCATAAACACTGTCATCGATAGGAAAAAAATCGATTTATCGTATCGGAATTTCATGCATATCTAACTGTCAAAAGAAAATCAAAACAAAAAACAAAAAAATGTTGCCAAAAGCAAAACTAAAAATTCCCTACAAACTACAAAAAAATCCCTAAATTTTTTTACACACGGAAAAATTCGAAAAAAATTTATAATATGCGCAAGGCATAATCTTGTATTGTATGATTCTTGGTAGAGTATCGATGCTGAACGATATTTTTTTACCAAAAATAATAAAATTAAGGTTATAGGCCATGTCACAGAAATCGATTTCAAAACCGTGTAAAAATTATAATCCTCCTAAGTTCTTTCAGTTATAGTTTTTTCTGGGTTTTCCACTTCCAACTCCACGAGACGAGACGTTTATTTTGTCGTTTTTATTAATCGACAAGAAACTTTATTCAAAATATCTCTTAATATTTAAGAATATACCACGAATTCCCTACATTTTGCCGAATTTAATAATTTTGTCCCTCTTTCCCTTCAAGTGATTTTCTTACAAATGGCAACACTGCTTGCAATTGTAAATAAACAAACAGCTGTCAAACTTAGACACCTCGCATACGTGGAACCGCTCGAAGTGTTAAGCTAAACATCTCAGAGTTAAACACCATATAGAAACGCGCTATTGGACTGTGCTCTTTGCAGGATTTCTATATTCGAAGAGCTGGCATTTCCATACAATTGTAAACCATACGTCCATATTGGTCTTATAACTTGGTTGTATAGAAGGATTTTATATTCAAGCTTTAGAGGAGAGCGGCTTTTTATTAACCAGTGCAGGCTGTTGGCTTTAAGCTTCATTTATGTTCTCTTGGCTTCAATATGCTTACGCCATGTCAGTCTTTTGTCCAAATGAATACCGAGATATGTGACTTCCTCACATTGTGGGATGCGTACATTATTAAGGCAAACGTCTGGAGAAGCTTTTCTATTGAGCGTGAAATTAATGTGTTGACATTTAGGCTCATTATTTTGATTCGCCATTTAGATAACCAGCTTTGGATTTCGCTCAAGTGATCTTGGAGCTGAGAAGTTGTGATACTTATGTCCTTGTGCCGACTAAGTACCGCTGTGTCATCAGCAAATGTTGAAATCAATATTCTATCGTTATTTGGAATATCTTCTGTGTATACAAGGTAAAGAAAAGGCCCAACAACACTCCCTTGGGGGAATCTCGCGTTTATTTGAAAGGTTTTTGTAATAAATGAGTTATGTCTTACTTGAAACGTTCTATGTTTTAAGTATGACTCAAAGGTCGCATGAAAATTAAAGGGAAAGAATCTTCTGATTTTGTATAACAGTCCGTCATGCCAAACTTTATCGAACGCTTGTTGCACATCAAGGAATACTGCAGAGCAGTACTCCCGATTTTCATAGGCAAGTCTTATTTCATTTGTAATCGGATTTACCTGTTCAATAGTACCGTGTTGTTTTCTAAACCCGAATTCATGTGGAGGGATAATTTCCTGCTCTTGCAGATAAGGTGTTATAATAGCTATGAGTAACTTTTCGAATAATTTTGAGAGACACGGAAGGAGGCTAATTGGTCTATTAGAGGTTGTTTGGGTAGGATCTTTTCCTGGCTTAGGCACCATTTTAATATCCGACCGTCTCCAATATTTTGGGAAGTAGCTGAATTCAATAATTGCATTAAGTAAGACTGTTAAAAATTTTACTGCTACGGATGGTATATTTTTTAACATTTTTGGAGTGACAATATCATGTCCCGGAGCTTTTTTGCAGACAAGTTCATATTTTATGATACTGGCAATATCTCTTGAACTGATTTGTATGGAAATTCTACGAGTGTTTTCGGACAAAGTTGGGAGAATATGCTCAGCATTGCTCGGATTCGGTTGAAATACTTTATTGAGGTGTAAAGCAAAAACCATAGCTTTCTCTTCATCTGAGCGCACCCATCCACTGTTGAGACACCGAACGGGTTTTTCACTCTGTACTGGAGTCTTCATAGAGCGGCTTGCCAACCACAAGGAACTACGATTTGAGCCACTTGACGTTAGGTTCTCGACAAAGTAGCGGATT
This sequence comes from Chlorops oryzae, assembly GCA_020466095.1. Taxonomy (NCBI): domain Eukaryota; kingdom Metazoa; phylum Arthropoda; class Insecta; order Diptera; family Chloropidae; genus Chlorops; species Chlorops oryzae. The sequence continues at coordinate 88,547,066 of CM035808.1, read as the reverse complement.
TTAGATTCCTTCTCCCTATTTAAACTTGCTCTTAGCTTTTTTTCTACTTCTTTTAGCTTTTTTTTGGCTAACGGAGAACGGACCCGCTGCCATTCGCGCCTGGATCTTCGTTTTTCTGCGACGCGATTTTCGATTTCCCTATTAGCTAAGGCTTTTTTTGTTCTATATTTAGTATGAGGAGTTGATTTTTGCGCTGCTGATGCCAAATAAGAGTTAAAAACAGTTACGGCATCGTCAATATGATCAATGCTTTCAATTTTATAGTTGGTATGAATATGCGCACTTATGTGCTTTTTGTATTTTAACCAAATTGTGCCTGCATCTGTTAAGCTGGGTGGGCGTTTTACTGGTTCTGGATATTTGTTCAAAACGAATACAACTGGGGAATGATCTGAGGAGAGATCGCATGATGCTTTTGCAGATATAAGCTCTCTTGCAATACCTTTAGTTATTCCGAAATCTAAGAGGTCTGGAATTTTTTGGAGATCTGTTGGCCAATAAGTTGGCTGTTTGGGAGATACAAAGTCTATAGGATTGTTTTTATTGACAATTGTCTTGTATAATTGCTTACCCTTAGGATTGCACCTTCTGGAACCCCAGAAAGTGTGCTTTGCATTATAGTCTTCTGCTGCTAGGAACTTATCACCTTATGTCTTAAAAAAGTCTAAGAACATTTTTTCGGTTATGCTAAAACGAGGTGGGCAATACATCGCCGATAGAACCAGATTTTTATCTCGCACTATTACGCAAAGCGTTGTTGCCTGAAGGAAATCATAACTGTACGAGTCTAGAATAAAATGTTGAATTCTTCTACGAATAAGTATACCCGTGCCTCCATGCGCCTGTCCATCTGGGTGGTTGCTTTGATAAAATATATACCCGGGGGTTGAGAAGAAATTTTTGTTTGTTAAATGTGTTTCAGAGAGAAGCATAACGTCAACTTCTTCCTGATTTAAGAAATTCTGAATTTCTAGCTAATGCTTGGGTAACCCGTTCGAATTCCAGGCACAAAGTTTTAGGAAATACATATTTTAGCCAAAAGTGCTGTCATTAATTGTGTTTGCATTTGCACAATTCTGTCGAGTGAGCTTTGCATTGTTTGCATAAATTGAGACAAACTTTGAGTTAGAGTAGATATCATTATCTCAAGACTACTGTTATTGTTAGTAGGAGCACTAATAGGGGTCGCGGGTTTTAGTGCATTTGCAAAAGAAACTCCTGGAGTTACAGGGTTCAAATTAAGGTTATGAGGGGATAATGGTACCGAAACAGTAATATTTTTTGTAGGATTACGAGCTGATTCATTTTTAATATTGATTCGTTTTTTCAGATCTTGATATACTAGACAACCTCTGAAATTTGCTGAATGATTTCCATTGCAGTTACTACATTTAAGTAAATTGCGATAATTTTTTTATTTTTTATCACAGACTGAGCTGTGATGAAGCTCGGCACATATTACACATACGGTGCGCAATGTACAATACGATTTTGTGTGTCCAAATTCTTGGCAGTTGGCACATTGTATGGGACCATTTCTTTTATGTGGCTCTTCTACCGTTATTTTACGATGCAACAGGAACTGCAAATTGTATATCCGGCAACATTGTCCGGCAACAGATCAACTTTAAACATAGGCTGAGGAATTTTAGCTTTGTTAAATATATTTATAACCGATCTTGCGTGAAAACCATTCTCTTCTAGCGCACTCTTTATTTCGTTTGTGTCAACATCTGGTCTCTTTCCATCGTTCCTAGAAGTTGGGCGACAACAAATAATATACGAATGTCCGTATGTATATTCACTATACTTATCTTTATTTTGTGTTTCAAAAACTCAATTTACTGGTGGAGCGGTTCAAAATCACTGCAGTCCTTCTTGGAGAATGCTTTTGAGCTTTGCTCAAATTAAGGCTGGTTGCTCAATATATACTTTTTACTATTAAATATTATTGTTTACGGAGTGCGAAACTATGTACGTAAGTCTTCGACAAGGGTTGCCAGAAGAAAAAACAATGAAAAATATAAATGAGAAAGAATCAAGAGTTATATGGCACTGGCAATTTACGGGCTGGCCAGATAATAGCGCCCCATACCCTTATGCTTTACTTCATTTTTGGACAAAAATTAAAAGACAGCAGAAAAGCTCTGAAAAAGAAAATAAAAAGGCAAGAATCATATTACACTGCAGTGCCGGCGTTGGCCGAACTGGAACAGTGATTGCACTAGACATAGCAATCGACTCATTAGCGGCAGGGCAAAAATACAAAATCCCAAACATTGTAAAGAAAATTCGCGCACAGCGAGTGAATGCAGTTAACTGTTTTCAGCAGTACAACTTTTTGTACAATGCATTGCAAGTCCATAACTATACGCAACCTGAAAATACGAAGCATTAAAGTTCCGCAATATCAAATTCACTTTCGTCAAAAGGAATTTGTGTTGCAGTCATACTTTTGATTTTTTTGAACCTGAGAGACGAACAACACGCAGGTCAACAGATAAATATACCCGCAATGGTGAAGCAAATACGAAACCAGAGAGCTTACGAACTGAGCTGCATAAATCAGAAAACTTTCCTTTAAAAGTTTCTGGAAAAATACATAAGAAAAAAATTTTTTTTAACAACTTAATTAAAAAAAAAAAAACAATCAAAATAAATGATAAATATCGACATAATAGGTTAATTAGAACACTACATATTTAGATCATTCCAGTAATTATATCGATCATAACATGCAGCCTAGGGAGTCTAATGGTGTCCCCTATCGACGGACAACGTGGTTTTATTGAGGTGCACATGTTCGATACCGAAATCGTCAAGGTTCATTTACCGTTTAACACATAATACACCCAGAAGAAATATCAAAAATGTTAATGTCCATCCAACAACGCATAGAGCAGGTAGACATCCAAAATAAAGCACTCATACAGATAGAGGTGAGAACCATTCAATCTTAACTTAAATCGATTATGCTCTATAAAAAAGTTCGCGCAAGAAGGGGACTTATAAATGCGGTAGGAACGGCTCTTAACTGGATAAGTGGAGTCATGGATGATGACGAAAGAAAAGAAATAGAAGAACATCTCAAAACAGTTACGGAAAATAGCCATAATGCAATTGAAGGGTTGAATGAGCAAATCAAAATCAATAACTTTTTTAGTGGCACGCTCGGAGTACTTAAAAGTGCAATTGCGCACGACAGAGATATTTTCAACGGAATTGATAGGGCAAATATCGAGATATTGAAACACATAGTATTCAATGATGAAATGTTCAAACTAAAAACCCTAGAACAAAAAATTAATCTGATACAGGATAGTATCGCAGCAGCCAAACATGGGTTAATTTATCCTAGCATGCTAACCTCAAACGAAATAGGGAGATTCGAAATTGATTTTTCAATGCTAAAATTAAAGAGAGTGGGGGTGCTTACATACGCACAGAATTCAATAATAAAAGCAATAAAGATCCCAAAAACGTAAATCAAAATAGAAGTCAATTTGATAACAGCTTTGCCAAACAAAGAGTTCTATGAAATTATGGAAGAGGACGAGCTAGTGACTTCTATAAACAATACCATATTCACCTATAAAGAAAAATCATTTTTAAAAGAGTTAAAGAAAAGTAGCCACTGTTCAATAAAAAAATAACTGCAATTTCATTTTTAATAACAAAACAATTATCAAAAGTATAGAAGAAGACACAATTATTGTTAAAAATAAGAAAAATGTACATCTAATTCAAAATTGCGATAAAAGAAATATTACGATTGACTCTAACGCCCTTATTACATTCTCGAACTTATTACATTGAACTTGGCGGCGAGGAATTTTTCAACTCAAAGGCAATTATGGAAGATAGATTTTTTTTAACCCGAAAATAAAATACTCTATTCAATTCCAAACAGTTCAATCGATTTTTAAGATATAGTAGTCAACAGCTTTAAAAAAAAACTGTTGTGAGTACAACATACGAGTACTCACTGTACTACCCAGCACGAAAGAGTCAACCGTTTTGCAAGATCAGCAAAGAACAGGCAAGGCGAACCGAATAAATGCAACGACCGGAGACGATGACGCAATATCGTCAGAATTGGAACTGGGACACAGAAGTAGGTCAGCAAATATAAAAACACCGACGGCGGCAGCACCAGCTGACATAAGAAGTTATAGCGGTCAGCGAGATTGCGGAATTGTTCTGAATTGGGCGAAAGTGCAGTCTAAAGCACTTTCGTCTTATAAAAGAGAAACATCAACGACGACAACAAGACTCTTGATTTAGTATTCAAAGTCTCAACTCCGGTGCACGTACTCACCCAAGGGCAACGACAACGGAGCGTAGACTTAAGTGTTAGACAGGGAATTGGGGAAGTCCTTTCGAGTCAAATTGGAGATAAAGTAGGATTGAAACTTTGTAAATTAAAGTAATAAGTAAATTAATAAAAAGGACTGAACTGAATTGCCTGTGTCCGTGTTTTTTTGAAGAGGATATTTAGGGATATTTATTAGTCTGAAGGAGCCAGACTGATACATCTCCTTAATAACCACAACATTTTGGCGCAGCCGGTATTCGACCGACTTTCGGTTAGACTCGAATCAAGGATAAGAATTTTTAGGAAACTATCCTAATGCGTTTGTTCGGTGTGGCATATAAAAATAAGAGTTGAGTGAAGCGGAACCTTTTTTGGTTTTAAAACCTGACAAAATCAGACCCGGGTGAACGAAGCTCTAAAATTCATGTGTCTAGCGGCGCAAGCGGTTGCGGTAGCTCAATCACAGTAGGTATCCAGGACTAGCGTTTGATCGTGCTCTGCCGGTACTTCTTTCAGAAAAATTTTTATCCTGTGAAAAAAAAATTTTTTTGTATATCAGCCCAATTATGATTGTCGATCACTGATAGAGTAGAAATATTTCTATCCGAAAAAAAGCTGTCTATTGTCGATTGATTTTGTATTGCGTATAGTAGTCGATACAGAAACTCGCTATTTGGAACTACTCGCTATAATTTAAATCAGCTGATTGAAAAAAATATTGAAAAAATATCAAAACAAATTTTATAAATATGAGTTCAGTGGAATTGTGGTTTACAGACACATCTTCGGATGAAAATTCGGACGACGAGGCCATTCTTCAATTGCGAATAAAAAGAAGGCGCATACGGGATTCTATAAATCCATTAGATTGGGATGCAAACACGTAAGCCAAAATGTATACTTAGTTCTTTCTGTTTATATTGATAAAGTGCTTGAATGTTTCAGCTTTATTACAAACTTCCGATTGAACAAGGAAGCTTTCTTGGAAATTTTACAAAAAATCGACGGGAAGTTACGACATGCTACGCGGCAAACAAGCATTCCAAACATTTTAAAATTGGGACTTACTTTAAGGTTCTGTGCGCAAGGGTCCTATCAACTTGGTGTTGGGAATGAAAGCACTTTTGGGTGTGCTCAACCCACTGTTTCTTTGGTGTTGTCGGAAGTTCTAAATGCGCTCGAGAGTACGTTATGTGCAGAATACATCAATTTTAGATTCTCCGATGAAGAAGTTCAAGCAGCCAAAATGCACTTTTATGAAAAAAGTGGAATTCCTGGGGTAGTGGGATGCATCGATGGAACCCATATTAAAATTTTGTCTCCAGAAAAATCCTTGAAGCATCTTTACTATAACCGAAAAGGTTTCTACAGCATTAATGTCATGCTTGTAAGTTAAATTTTTGCTTGTATTTAAAAGCCATTTTTCATATGTTTCGCCTATCATAAAGGTCTGTGATCACGAAATGATGATAAGGTTTATAAGCTCGAAATTTCCAGGATCTGCGCATGATTCGATGGTATTTAACCAGTCCACTTTGAAAGCCCACCTTCGAAGTCGATATGAAAACGGTGAACGCAACACATGGCTGTTAGGTAATTATCGCAGCAGTTTATGAAATAGAATATAGAATACTGGAATAATTTATTTCATTTTAGGGGATGCGGGATATGCATTGCAGCCTTTTTTGATGACGCCATATAGAACCCCAGAAGAAGGCTCCCCGGAAGCTCTTTTCAATGAAAGGCACATCAAAGCAAGGAATGCCATTGAAAGGACGATTGGTGTGTTAAAAAGCCGCTTCAGATGCCTGTTGGGTGCACGAGCTTTGCACTACGCGCCAGAAAAAGCCAAACAAATAATAAATGTGTGCGCTGCGTTGCACAATATTTGCCGGCTGCATAACGTGCAACTTCCACTGGAAGAAAATGAAATTGCCGAAACCTATCAAAATGTGCTCGAAGAGGAGCAAAATGTATTGCCAGAAATGTCAAGTAATGCGGCAGAAGCTATGCGAAATGAAATCGCCAGATTTTTGTACCAGCAACAATAATGGAATGCCAAAATTTTAAAACAAAATAAAATTCCATTTTTTTTCAAACCAAAATTAAATAATGCATTCATTGCTAATATAGATTAATTATCAGTCTTCTTTGTGAACTTAAATAAAAACAAAAAATATCCATGTTAAAAATAAAACGAGATTCTCTCGTGTACACCATAGCGTGTATGTTGCATCAGTTACTAACGTTGAAGACTTTCCTTCAGAAGTCGTAGCTTCTCTTTTTTAATTTCAACCAATTCTTCTTGTTGGGAAACCAATTTGTTGAAAGAAGTTTCTATGCCTTCCAGGCTGCTGGTCACTTCTTTAAAAAAATTAAGTTGCTGCGAGTTTTGCATTTCCAGCAAACGCATTCGCTTAGAGCGCGCATTGGTCCGAGGTTGAGTTCTTTTTGGACGACTGGCGCTCGGAGCATTAGTTTGAGACTCACAACGTTGAGAACAGCTGGATCTTGGAGCTTCTGGTGAAATTATTTCCGAAGATTCAATAATTTCACTCAATTCATCAGGTAGGTCGACAACGTCTTCCACAATAGCTGGTAGTCCAAATTCTTTTCCACTTGCGTCCACACAATGGCTCATACGCAATATTTTCTCCACTCCCATTTCAAGTGGACTTAAGGTGTTTAATATATTCGGACCGCCACCAGTTGCCTGAATTTCTTGCCGATTTTCGCAAAGCTTCTTTTTTGTTTTTGATTTTAAGTCGATCCAAACCTAAAAATTTCAAAGTAAATACAAAACCGCAAAAGTAACAGCATATATGTGTATGTTATTTGTTACTTTAGACCACTTCTCCCATGATTTGTATGGTGGCCCCAAATTGTTCAACTCAGCAGTGAACGTTTGCCATCTTTGCTTCGCTTGGGTTTTTGAGCATACCCCTTTGGCTATATCGTCATTTTGCTCCATTAACTCCACCAGTTTGCCCAGCTGTCGTTTGTTGCTCACACTTTTGGACCTGTAAACAATTGTCATAAAAATTAAATAAAAAAAATTGGTTAGGTTTAATAAAAACTTACATTTTTCAAAGCAATCGCTGCACGTCTACTGGAAAATTTTAATCGACTGAGCAACGATTTACAATAGAATACCTGTCGACTGATAGATACTTACAATGAAAATTTTTAGTCGACGATAGAAGTTTTTCGATTCTCTATCAGTAATCGACAATCATAATAGGGCTGTATAATTTTTTTTTTAACAACGGAACAGTAAGATTCATGAGTCCAAAAGCATAAAAAATAAAATCAACGGTAGCAGATTCATCGCTGACGAGGGAATACGTTGAGAAAAAAATGTTAGCAAACGGAAGAATGAAAATGGTGAGTACAGAATTTTAACTAACATATATAAAATTTTTGCGAAAATTTCCTATGGAACAGGAATTACAAAAACTTAGACAGGCTTTCATCAGTCAAAAATAGATGCGAAATCAATTGTAGCAAATATCTATAAAAATAATTGAATCTTGCATTCACACACCTAATTCTGAGTCTCAACCCTCCGTTTCGAGCAGTTTGCCTTCAATAAGAATGACAATGAATAATCCAGTGCAAGTGGATGAACTAATGAAAAAGGTTACTCGCCTTGTGCCTTACTTCTCAGGATCAAATAACCCAGAATTGAGCCTGGAAGTGGACAAGTTTGTTACAGGAATAGAGTTATTGAAAAGCGTAGTAAATGGCAGCGATATAAGAGATATTATAAAATGCATAAAAAATAGACTATCTGGCGTAGCGGATGTAAAAATTAATCAGCGGACAATAAATAGCCTGGATGTGGTTTGTGATATAATAAAAAGGGAGTTCTTAAAGCATAGGAGTCTCGAGACAATAAGATAAGAATTAGCAGGCGCGGCGTAACAGGATACCGAGAGAGCGTCAGCATTTGGGGGAAATTGGAGTTTTTATTGAATGAGGCAGAAGAAATTATCAATAAGTCGTGGAATTCTTCAGAAGCGGTATCTGCACTAAGCGAGTATAGAAAACTGGCCACAAACAAGTTTATTTTTGGTGTTAGGGATCCCTATATGCAAAATAGACTGGAAACAAATAAGGATAAGCCGATTTCTGATTTAATCAAATTGGCAGAAGAATCTGAAGATCTTCATATTGAGAATTATATAAAATCTAATTCTAACCATTTTGTGAGTCAATGTCTCCCCGCAGCCCCGCAGCCAATTATTTGTTCTTTTTGCAAGACAGTAGGTCATACTTGGGACATATGCCAGCAGAGAAGGAATTCCCCCATACTGCGAGGTTTGTGCCGAATATGGGCACCAATATAGCAGAAAATGCAATTTAAGCGATAGCACGAACACACGATCGGATGCACAAACTTGCACTTATTGTGGAAGAAGAGGCAGGCTTAGGAATCTATTTTGCATTATATGTAAAACAAAAGGTCACGAAAGAAATAGATTTTGTAGATCAAGGCAGGAAAACACCAATGGGCAACCAAATCAGCAGAATATCAGACAACAATTCAATAACTCAGAGCAAAATATAGAGCAGCCAAATTCAAACCCGAAACAGCATTTTAATCCATGCAGATCTCAAAATTTGAACACTACATATTTCAATTAACTAGGAAATCAGAATTTCAAGACGCAAAATGGCAGTCAATCAACTAGCGAGCTGGGCAGAGAAAAACAATCGCGCGCCTACAAATAGGCAATGTTATAAGTGCTCGAAATATGGGCATATAGCGAGATTTTGTAACGTACAGCAACCAGATAATAGGAAGGCAAACTCTCAGCGGCCCGGTCTAAGCCTAAAGACCGGAAAGCCCTGAATACGTTCGAAAATGAAAGGCCTAATCTAGTTCCATTAAGGACGCATGTAAAAAGAAATGGGGGACAAGAAGAAACAATAAAATTGAAGGATACTATGAATTTAAAGGACCTAGAATTAAACAAAATTTTATTTGATGAATTAGACGAAAGAGAAAGGGATAATAACATCATAAACTTAAGCGGTAGAAAAGAAATGTCATTACAGGTAGAAGATTCTAGTGAAAAAGAGGAAAAGAAAGGATATAGACAGGATATTGCCACAAAGTTAGTCACACATTGTCAGAAGCTTAAAAAGAAGGAGAACGTAGAGGCAGTATCGGAGGACGCGTTTATAGTGTTTCCATGCGGACAAACTAAAACCAACAAAGTCACTTTATTAGTGGACACTGGCTCTGATACAATTTTAATTAAAATAGAAGCACTAAAACACATGACAAATATCAATGTTTCAGAAACAAGCCGGCTCGTAGGAGTATTTGGGGGTCACATAAATAGTGCAGTGACTACGGAGATTTCCCATTCTGGTTATCCGGAATTAAAATTCAAACTTCATGTGTTGCCCGAAGGAAGCAGAATTCCGGCAGATGGACTTTTAGGTAGAGATGAGCTATGGAATTGATCAATAATAGATGGTATCAATAAGGAAATCGTTTTTGGTCTTGGGGGACGAATTACGTCACTACCCCTGTTAGCTTCTAATCCTAGTGAAAGAATTTGTGTTGCAGAGGCAGTCACAATCAAAGCTAGGGAAGCAATAATAATAGCAATATGCGCAAAAGGTCTCGAAGGAAATGTTATATTGAATAAAAAAGAGATTAAACCAAATGTTTTTGTAGGAAGCGCGCTTACGAGAATCATAAATGGAAAAGGAGTAGTACCTATTTTTAACAGCGTGAGGTTGTAGTAAATAGAGAGACAGGTAGTAAAGAAAATTATAAACTCGACGAGGAGGTTGATAGAAATCGTTATGGTAGTTTAATGAAAATGAAAGATGATGTGTCAGTTAAAGAAGAAAATTCAAAGGAAATTTTCAAAGACAACCCACTGAGTAGGCTACACAATTCCGTAATAAAGGTACCAGCTTTTACCTCGTAGGAAAATAAAGAAAGAGTAAAATATCATGAGACGATTAATCTAATTAAAAAAATAGATTTCAGTGACATGTCAGTTATTTTAAATAATCCAATTATAATTATAGAAGTATTAAAAAAATTCTTTGATACAAGGAAAGCAGTCTATACGAGTTTTTTAAAAACATTTGCTCTCATACAATATATTTTTAAATGGGATGGCGTGAACCGCAACATAAAATCAAATAGGAGCGATAGCGAAATTTCAACTTCAAAATCGAATCCGTTAAACAAATCATTTTCGTACAATTTTAAAGTTCCGTAAAGAGTTCTTTAATGTAAAAAATCATTACAAAAACAAAGATTTTTATCACGTTAGGTGAGGTCTTACTTTTTTTTAACATATTTATAACTAGGAATTTCTTAAGGCGATGCATAAAGAAGAATGCCCTATCGAAACTTTGAAAGACCAGATATCTCGAAAACTATTTGAAGTCTTACAGTCACGAGTATTTTGAACAATCGCCGGTATAAATTTCAATTGAACTAAAAACTTCGAAATTAAAAGCATTAATAAGCAGAAAACAAAATCAAAAGAACTGAGAATACAGTAGGGACTCGAGAACCGTAATTTGTATATTTTTGTATTTTTTTAGACAAGCTTAGGCACAAGATGATACTTGGTGGAAATAAAACTGGCCCGAACAGAAGAACGAGAGAGAAGAATAACAAAAAAACGGGGAAAGAGTTGGTAAATATTAACAAGTATATACAGAGATTTACTAAGTATCTGTATATATTCAAGAGAAAGTACATAAAAGACAATACCTAAAAAATATAGGTATTTTTTGCATATTGAAAACACCATAAACCATTTTAGAAAGATAAATAAAAAAACAAAAAAAAAAAAAATTTCAATGGAGAAAATAATAGTTAAAAAGATTACCAATAGTAAATTTGAACAAATTGATAGATTATAACTAAAATTGTATATATATATATATATATATATATATATATATATATATATATAAAAAGAGGAAAACGAAAAAAAATGGAAATTGAAATTGAAAACATACATTAAAAACAACATACATAAAACAAACAAAAAATAATTAAAGACTCCACGCCTAACTTTAAGGATTCATAATATTTGTTATTCCAAAAAGTTATAAATGTAATATTTGCATATGGCTCTATAAAATTTGAGATATATATTAGAATTGAGAAGAAAAAAAGAAAAAAAAAAATAATAAAAAATACATACATTTATATATATAGAAAATTTAAATTGAGAAAAAGAATAAATATTCAAAACAATAATTTTCATTAAAAAATTTTGTATAATTTATTGTAATAAATTGTAATAATAAGCTTGGTTTTAAGCAAAGAATGGTATTCTAAAAATTTGTATTTTGTAATAATTTATTTTGGTATTAAGCAAAGAATGGTAGTTTACAAATTAGAATGACTAATATTTTTAAGTAAACTTCGGCATCCGCTCTGGTAAATATCAATACGGCTGATCAACATAACAACCAAAGAAGCATCATAAGGCAACCATCGCAATCGCCCAGCAACAGCATCCGGCACCAAAGAACAATTTAACTCAGTACATCGTATAAAACGCAGCCGTCCCATATCTCGGGTTTGGCAGAACCATTTCACAGTCACGATTCTCGCGACTCCGTTAAAAGGGGGTGAGTTGGCAGTCAATATAGACTCACGAGCTACTGGTCTATGAATAACTACAATTTTCCACTGTCAAGGTGGAATCATAATTGCGGCATCAGCGGGTTTTGGGAATAACAACAAAAAAAATTTTACCCAGCTGCATTTATTTACAATTTCCAAGGCCGAATCAGAATTGCTGCATCAGCGGTTTTTTGGAAAAGTTTCAACAGTACCTGCTGGACATTTAAGTCAATGAACCATAATAGCGTATGCATTCGAGAAGTGTACGCAAACAAAAAAAAAAACAGAGGAACAAAACAACACCAAGGCATAATTACGATATATCGTCTTGAGAGCACAAACAACACCTTACTGCCCTGAGGACTAACGCCGTCGCTATAAACGCGACTTTTTCAAAAGGGGGAGGGATGTTGTGAGTTACAACATACGAGTACTCACTGTACTACCCAGCATGAAAGAGTCAACCGTTTTGCAAGATCAGCAAAGAACAGGCAAAGCGAACTGAAGAAATGCAACGACCGGAGACGATGACGCAATATCGTCAGAATTGAACCTGGGACACAGAAGTAGGTCAGCAAATATAAAATCACCGACGACAGCAGCACCAGCTGACATAAGAAGTTATAGAGGTCAGTGAGATTGCGGAATTGTTCTGAATTGGGCGAAAGTGCAGTCTAAAGCACTTTCGTCTTATAAAAGAGAAACATCAACGACAACAAGACTCTTGATTTAGTATTCCAAGTCTCAACTCCGGTGCACGTACTCACCCAAGGGCAACGACAACGGAGCGTAGACTTAAGTGTTAGACAGGGAATTAGGGAAGTCCTTTCGAGTCAAATTGGAGATAGAGTAGGATTGAAACTTTGTAAATTAAAGTAATAAGTAAATTAATAAAAAGGACTGAACTGAATTGCCTGTGTCCGTGTTTATTTGAAGAGGATATTTAAGGATATGTATTAGTCTGGAGGAGCCAGACTGATACATCCCCTTAATAACCACACCAAGACCATTCAAAAAAGAACGGAATTAGTGGGACTCTTTTTCTAATGATCAGTGTAGGGTTATTAGGAGTATATCTTATGATGAAAAGAAGGGCGGTAAAAGAAGAAATTAAACAGGAGGTTGCAAAGGATAATACAACAATGAACTGAAATGAGGGCATTAAAGCAATGCTTAAACGATATAAGGAATCCGACACAGCAACAGGAGTTTAATGCGCGACACTGTATGTAGGTAACCGTGGAAATCGTCGTAGTGATCAAATAAAAATAAAAAGAAGTTGTCCTTCGTAAAGATTTTAAACAAAACATTTATGTCAGAACTTCTTTTCAATTTAATGTTGGAAAAAGAAAGATGACATAAAAAGATTAATGATAATGATAGTAAGTTTTAAGATTTTCAATTTTATTTTTGGAAGAAATCCAATGAAATGACTACTACTTTTAATCCACAAACTTATTCAAATTGACAAGAGAGTATGACTAGTCAATTTGGTATTTTCAACATGAAGGAAGAAATGGAAAAACAATTTTTTTTTGTTTTTTTTTTTAAATTTTTTGTTTACTTGTTTGTATTTTTTTCGCTTTTGATCAAGTAAGGAAATTAATTGACAAATGGCTAGCTATGGAGTTTGCACTTACTTGATTGGGAAAAAGCGACAGAGATAAAAAGCAAGGCCGCAATGGACGCAGTAACAACAAATGGCTGGGAGATTTTCACATCAACGTTGTTTTAGATTGGCGCTTAAAAAGACATGATTTAATTGCAGAAAATGTTCACATATTTAATTCTTTCGTATACGCAGGAATCAAAACGACCATAGAAACACTAAACATCCATATTACGGAACTCCGAATTGAACCTTTAATAGGGAACGTTGATTTGAGCAAAACCGAGAACGGGATAATGCCTACATGTGTACACATTCACTAGATGTTCACTAAGCTGTTTAAAAGCCAACATTGAATTGATGGTGAAAATTTGAGCCATGAAAAAAAAACATAAAAAAATAAAACTTTGAATTATTTTACTTTGAGTCCTAGTAACACTTGGTAAATTTTTTTTTCGCAATCTGCGATAAGATTCCATTTAAAAATCGTAGAAAACATGTCTTACTGAAGGAACAGTTTTAACTTCAAAATTCAGATAAATCAAATTAAAGATAAAGAGGACCAAGGTTGAAATAAGTATATTTAAAAAGTAATATATAAAAAAATTTTTAGTACAATAAAAACTTAAAGAAACTTATATTTATATTGTAAGTAACTAATAAAGTTAGAAATCTTAAGATTGAAACTAATTGAGAAAAGAAAGAAGAAGAAAAAAAGACTAAGAACAAACATTTGAAGATTGACATTATCTTTTTGTAAATAAAGATTTTTGGTTTGAAATAGAGTTAAGAAATAATTACTAAATGTTTATGGAACTTTTGGAATCACGCACATTAATATCGAACATCTAACATCATCAGGACAGCATTTTAAATTTCCAACGACCAAAACATAATCATCATGCTTAAACGCACCAGAAAACATCGAAAGCCAGAATTCATCGTATAAAATACAAACAAGCAGAGCCATCTACGCTCGAGTCAACAGAACAGAAACAAGTTATCATCAAGAAGCATCGACTCCTTGACAAGGGGGAAAGAATGTTACGAGTCCTTCAAACAAACCACAACACATTTTCCGTCGCGATTCTCGTTAGTTTTTTTGTTTTTGGTTTCTTTTTTTTATCGAAGGCTTTGTTCTTATATACATATTGTATTTTGTTTCCGAATACTTAAACATATATTTTTGATTTCTTAAAATTTTAATACATTCTTTATTAAAAACTTTATTTTTTTTTTAACTTTTCTTTTTATACATTCGTCTCAAGTACAATCAATTGCTTACTTAATATATTTAAACTGTTCGAAATTTTCAAATGGCTTGAAAATTTTCAGAGTGACATTGATTTTACATATTTTTTTTTATTTATTAAAGTTTTAGTTCTTCCTCGAAAACTCTTTTTTTTAACACAATTTTAATACAATCAATGGCGTATTGCCTATATTCAGGATGGTCGAAATTTTCAAATAAAATGATTTTGAATTGTATGTGTTTCGAAAATTTTGAGGGTCAAACTGATTTTATATTATGCAAGAATTTAATAGACCCCTTCCCCCTGTTAATGGGAGATTTTTTTTTTATACTTTGAACCATGTGGATGCATGTAAATATGTATCGACATGCTTCTTTGCCTCTAGGCCATATAGCATGTGCCTTAGGAAAAATACATCTCGTATTTCATCTCATTTAGATTGTTAAAAAATCTAAGTGATTTTAAGCTGTCTTTGGTTATTTCAATTAACCCCTTCCCACTCTTAATAGAGAAATTGTTCGTTTTTGAATCATACATACATATGTGAAAATGATTAATCAATACTTGTTGCCCTTTTTTTCGTTTTGATAAGCTGGAATTGATGAAAATGCTGACAATTTTATGATTCTTTTTTAATAGACCTTTTGGTATTAATTTTGAAAACTGGCAAAAAAGATTTTTGTGAATGAACCATGTTTGTATGTATGATGTATATTTTTAAGTGCAATTTCGACACTTGCAAAATTACTCAAATTTCACGAACTGTATGCGCAGTTCTGTGTGCAATTGCTTTGGTTTGTAAATCGCGCGACATAAGTTCAGAAATCTATGATTTACTTATGTCGTAATATGTAAGCATGTGCATGCATGTAATGGGTATTCATGAAAATACTTGTTCGATGTCTGAATATGTGCATATTAGGGATTCCAAAAAATGGCCAAAATGCCAATATCGGGATTTCGGGATTCCAAAATTTCAATCCCGGGATCCCGGGATCGGTCCCGGGATTAGGAAGAATGCTTAAAACGAATAAATTTTAAAATTTTTTTTATTTGAGCTATGTTTCACATTAACAATAAAAAAAAAAAAAAAAAAAACTTAATAACATTCCAGTTATTTGAAGCATAACAGCTGAATCAGTGATGTTAAATTCTTTTTCTGATATTCCCTACACAGTCCCAAAAAAGCATTATCATAGCTGAATTACAATAGTCTGGCGACTGCGTATTTTAATGGTTTAAAATACAAAAATCGACTTTCTCTCACAAATCAAATTATTTTCTAATCAGTTTATTCGTTTACCACCAAACCCAGCTGTCAAAGTAGTGAGGGAATTGTACCTACATCTAACAACTCTGCAGCTGATCGGAGATCATTCGGCTAACTGTGAGGCTACACAAGAGATAAATGATGGCACGCTACGTAAAACATGTAGTTATCGCATTTAATGTACTAAACGTACAAAAATAACCATCGTATAGATTTTTATTTCCACTAACGTTTTACACCCACTTGCAACGTTATATCTTAAAGCATTTTCATCTGATTATATTTCAATATTTCTACCTCGACAGCTAAAAATAATTGCCAAAATGCCCCGGGACTAACGAAGACTAATCCCGGGATTTTCGGGACCAGAAAAAGTCCGGGATCCCTAGTGCATATACTTTTCAAATTACTTGGTATTGCGTTTATGCTTCTTCAAAAAGTATGTGCACATTTGCTTGAAAAATTTAGTTTTGATTATTGAATTTTTCTTTTGAATCTTACTTTTTATATTACTCTTGCAACAGTATTCCCCTTCCTTCATTTTCGCAAAAAGTTGGAAGATAATTTCTTGTTTAAACTCGCGTTGTTTGTTGAAAAGCTGCTCTTGAAAAATAGTAAAAAAAAACGTATAAGTAAAGGTGCCCTGAGTGCGAACTGTTAACTTTTTATGTTTCTGATTCAATACTTCTTTTTATTTAAAAAACTGTATGAACACGTTTGTTGTTCCAGGAAAATTTTATTTAATCATGGCTTTGAGCCATGTTTAAAAAAATTCTTGTCCTGAAAATCAAAGTTTTTTGGATCTCAAAAAAATTTTTTTTTTTATATAATTTTTTTTTTTCAGAAAATACTCTAAGGTACACAGAAATTGTGCGCGAAATCTCTGTCTATTATGCCCAATTTGTTGACAGAGACTTAGCCTCGATTTAGTTAAATCTCGGCGTAAAATACAACAAACACACTAGATTTTCGAGTTAAATCGCTTAAAGTTGAGTTTTAAATTTAAGTCTTTGTCAAAAAATTGGGCGTTAGGATAGTAAAAATTTTGCATGCGTCAATGAAAGTTCTTATTTTGTGCTAAATGTCATTCCAAAAAATTTTGCTGCTCAGAAAATATCTATACATGTCTATTTTCCTATAATGAGTTTTATTTAGATCACTATTCATTCGTTCATCTTTACAGACTCTATTTTCGATGCCCATATTTATCTTTACTGTCATTTTATACTCGAGTAGCCCGTAAGCGTTCGGGATTATTCTCGTCTGAGAGGGAGGAATTGTTACAGCGTTTTCTATACGAAGCCTTTTTATTCTGGTTTCCTTCAATCCTATCGGTAAACCTTTTACAAGTCTAATTTTTCAATAATTTCCGTAATCATTTTTCTTCTTGGCGTCCGCCGCCATTCCTTCAAACAAATATGTTTCTGCTCCTGAATCATCGAAACGAGATATGTTGTAATCGATTGCCTTGTTGCAGGGTAATTCGATCCACACATTCTCTTTAATTGAATTCTCTGTTGCATAACGTCAAACTTGTCCTTTATTATGTTCTTATGCAATGTTCTTTCTTTGTGATCCTTGTGTTTATTATATAAATTCGTTTCCGACTTCTTGTAAAGAAATTTATTCTTCTTCCTGACATGTTCCTTATGCAAAACTTTTCTCTTGGAAAAGTCTTCTACATCAACGGCCTCCCCTCCTACTGCCTTAACTTGGATCGTCACTGTCACTGCAGTAAAAATACTTTTGCTAAAGGCTATATGTCCGGTTTATTCAGTATTTTTGATATCTATAAATGAATTATTCGTCTGTTCATTTTTTTCTACAGCGTCGTCTCCTGCCTCCTTGCTCTCAGTTTCATTGAAAATTAACTATAATAGTCCTTCAATGGTGGTGTCATCGTAGTCAGTAGGTTTTCTTGAAAATTCTCGCTTAACAAAATCTGTTTCAGCTTTAGTGTCATCTAACGGATTTAATTCTTCATTTACGATCTGTTCCCTATCAAATGCGTTGTATGGCGTTGAATCTGATTCGTTGTTATTAAGCGTTTTCCCAATATCATTTAACTTTCTAATTGCAATTACCACTTCTTGCGTTCTGTTACGACATTTATGAAATCAAACGGCTGTCTTTCTCATGAAGAATGTAAATAAATTTATTATGAAAAGCCATAAAAATTCAAAAACGCTGATTCTGTCCTCGCCTTAAAACGAAATCCATCCGATATAATATTTGCAGTTCCTGTTGCATCGTAAAATAACGGTAGAAGAGCCACATAAAAGAAATGGTCCCATACAATGTGCCAACTGCCAAGAATTTGGACACACAAAATCGTATTGTACATTGCGCACCGTATGTGTAATATGTGCCGAGCTTCATCACAGCTCAGTCTGTGATAAAAAATAAAAAAAATTATCGCAATTTACTTAAATGTAGTAACTGCGATGGAAATCATTCAGCAAATTTCAGAGGTTGTCTAGTTTATCAAGATCTGAAAAAACGAATCAATATTAAAAAAGAATCAGCTCGCAATCCTACAAAAAATATTACTGTTTCGGAACCATTATCCTCTAACAACCTTAATTTGAACCCTGTAACTCCAGGAGTTTCTTATGCAAATGCACTAAAACCCGCGACCCCTATTACTGCTCCTACTAAGAACAACAGTAGTCTTGAGATAATGATATCTACTCTAACTCAAAGTTTGTCCCAATTTATGCAAACAATGCAAAGCTCACTCGACAGAATTGTGCAAATGCAAACACAATTAATGACAGCACTTTTGGCTAAAATATGTATTTCCTAAAAATTTGTGCCTGGAATTCGAACGGGTTACCCAAGCATTAGCTAGAAATTCAGAATTTCTTAAATCAGGAAGAAGTTGACGTTATGCTTCTCTCTGAAACACATTTAACAAACAAAAATTTCTTCTCAATCCCCGGGTATATATTTTATCAAACCAACCACCCAGATGGCAAGGCTCATGGATGCACGGGTATACTTATTCGTAGAAGAATAAAACATTCTATTCTAGACTCGTACAGTTATGATTTCCTTCAGGCAACAACGCTTTGCGTAATAGTGAGAGCTAAAAATCTGGTTTTATCGGCGATTTATTGCCCACCTCGTTTTAGCATAACCGAAAAAATGTTCTTAGACTTCTTTAAGACATTAGGTGATAAGTTCCTAGCAGCAGAAGACTATAATGCAAAGCACACTTTCTGGGGTTCCAGAACGTGCAATCCTAAGGGTCAGCAATTATACAAGACAATTGTTAATAAAAACAATCCTATAGACTTTGTATCTCCCAAACAGCCAACTTATTGGCCAACAGATCTCCAAAAAATTCCAGACCTCTTAGATTTCGGAATAACTAAAGGTATTGCAAGAGAGCTTATATCTGCAAAAGCAACATGCGACCTCTCCTCAGATCATTCCCCAGTTGTATTCGTTTTGAACAAATATCCAGAACCAGTAAAACGCCCACCCAGCTTAACAGATGCAGGCACAATTTGGTTAAAATACAAAAAGCACATAAGTGCGCATATTCATACCAACTATAAAATTGAAAGCATTGATCATATTGGCGATGCCGTAACTGTTTTTAACTCTTATTTTTTTTTTTAATTTAATTCAATTCATTTATTTCAGTCAATAAGGTCAAAAACCTTTTTCAGACTACGCAAAAAACTTAAATATTAAGGTAATATAAATAAAAAAAATATATAGTATAATACAATAGAAGTAGCAACCAGTTATAGGACTAGGGCATAAGGATTAACAGGGAAAAATTTCGAATTTCATTCTACGCAATATATTAAGATTGATTTCAGTTTGACTTTACTTAAACAAAAATCAACGGCATCATTTGGGAGAATGGAGTTTAAGAGTATTAGGCTTCTGTTAACGGGTGAATTCACCGCGTAGTTCGATCTCCTCGGATAGATGTAGAAGTAATCAGTATGCCTTAGTGACCTTAAGGGAACATTGAAGTTGATAAGATTCAATAGAGCAGGGCAGTCGATACGTCCACTGATTACATCGGCGATAAATAACAATGAAATAAATTTCCTTCTTAGCTCGAGAGACTTAAGGTCGATCAGCAAACATCGAACCCTATATGCAGGTAATTGATCGCCAAAATTTAGCGATCTTAGTGCAAAGCGTGTGAAAGTTTTCTGCACGCGTTCAATTTTGTTGGAGTGGAAAACGTAAAAAGGATTCCAGACAATTGAGGCATATTCTAGTCTAGACCTTATTAATGCGATATATAATGATTTAAACGTGTATGGATCTGAAAAATTGAGACTATTCCTACGAACGAAAGCAAGTAAGGAATAACATTTAGGCAAGATATAATTTAGGTGATTGATGAAAGTGAATCTTGAGTCAAAAACTACCCCCAAGTCTTTTATAACCTCCACCTTACTCAGCATACAATTACCTAGCTGGTAGGAGGAGACAATAGGACTATATGACTTTGTAAATGAGACAAAAGCACATTTCTTTATATTTAAAAAGAGATGGTTTCGTTCACAAAATTCCATTATGGAGTTTATGTCTGATTGCACTAACCAACAGTCATTTATATGACGTATTTTGCGGAATAATTTTAGATCATCAGCGAATAATAAGCATTCACAATGTTTAATGACATTAGTGATATCATTAATGAAGATAGTAAAAAGGAGCGGACCCAGTATACTACCCTGAGGCACACCCGAGGTTGCTACAAAGGGTTTAGAGCGAACATTATCAATGCAAACATAACATGTTCTGCAAGTTAGATAGGATTCTAGCCAGCAAAGAAATGCCGAGTTAAATCCAATTTTAGAAAGTCTCAGGATAAGAATTTGATGAGAAATTTTATCAAAAGCCTTCGTGAAATCCGTGTAAATGGCATCAACTTGGTGCCCATGTGAGAATGCATCTACACAGTACTCCGTAAATAGCGTAAGGTTAGTAATCGTGGATCGCCCAGGGAAAAAACCATGCTGGGATGAGGAAATTTCATTTTTTACAGCAAAGAACATTTTAGATTTAACAGCTGATTCAAATGCCTTACTAAAATTTGATAGCTTGGAAATAGGTCTATAATTTTCGACATTGTTTTTACTATTGGACTTATAGATAGGAGTGATAAGAGAAATTTTCCATTCATCAATAAAGATACCAGCAGCAAGGGATTTATTGAATACTGTCATTACAGGATTAGCAATTGCCCTTGAACAGCTTTTAAGAAGAGATCCAGAGAAACCATCAATATCCGTTTTAAAAGAATTTTTTAAGTTAGCAATAGCTATCAGTACATCATCATCAGATAAAGTCAGAGAATGAAAATTTATCGAATTGTCATTGGCATAATTAAAACTAGGCCTTATATTTTCTTCAGGGATATTGAAATTTGATTTAAAATAATCAGCAAATAGATCGACTGCCTCAGGCAGAGTGTTCGCAAGTTTAGAGTTCCAAAATAAAGATTCAGGAATAATAGAGCTCTTTCTTCGGGAGTTTACATATCTCCAGAACTCCTTTGGGTTCATTTTTATTTTAGACTCAATTTTCGAACAATAGTTTTTGAATAAAAATTTATTTAGAAAACAAAATTCACGACTGTAGCGTTTATAGATAATAAAATGAAGTGAATCATTCGAAGCTAAAAATTTTTTATAGAATTTATTTCGCAAGTTTTTTATGATTTTAAGACCAGGAGTAGCCCAAGGAATGGAGTAGTTATAAGCTTTTATAAGAGGAGAGCAATCGTTAATTAAGCTCAATAGTGTACTCTTAAAATGGTTAAATGCAGCAGCTGCATCCAATAGCTTGAGTTCAGAATCCCAATCAATGCCATTGAATTTCGTATTTAGCATAGATATATTACACCTTTTGTAGTCAAAGCGTTGAGCGATAAATGGAAGCGGTTTTAAAGGAAGAAATTGATAAAATTTCAGAGAGATAAATAGAGGAACATGATGAAAATTAGAGCATGAAAAAGAGAAAGAAGCCTCAGTTAGGCTGAGTTTAACATTTTTACTTATATAGAGTAAATCTAGCAATCTATGAAGCTTATTGAAACAATGGTTGCGTTGAACTAAATCAAGGTTAGAAAAACCATCCAGGACGTAAGATTCAATATAGTTAAGCACACCCTTAGGGTAGAGGCCAGTATTATCCAAAGCAGGGCACCAGTCCAAATTACTTAGGTTGAAATCACCCAGGAGGCAGATATGTTCATCTTCAGATAGATTACTTGCTATGTTAGTGAGGTTGTCGATATGTACTTTGTAAACATCAAAAGGACTTTGCGGCGGAATGTATGAGACTGACACGATGATTTTAGCAGCATTAGTAGTAATTGATATGGAGAGTTGGTCCCACTGTGGATCCATATTGAGATGGTCGAGTATACTAACAGTAAAGCACCGCTTAACTGCTATTAAAACTCCACCTCCTCTAGAGCAACCAGTCGAAAAGCTATCACGGTCTTTTCTAAAAACTTGAAAAACATTCATGTCGAAGAATTCTTCATCGAAAAAATTGGAGTTCAACCATGTCTCCACCAGAACAATAATATCAGCATTCAAAAAAGCAGCATTCATAAAGAGTAATTTCGATTTGGTACGCATTCCAGAGACATTTTCATAGAATATCTTTAGACCAGTTTCCACAGTTTCATCAAATAGCGTAGTTACGGCTTCACCTGAGGGTCGTCGTTTTTTTGAAAAAAACGGAATGGCCTTATACGAACGTGAGCAGGCCAAAGAGATGCATCGAGTACCTTGTCAAAAGCAGGCGAAGAGACACCTAATTTAAAGTTGACTCTCTTAATTGAATTAGTTGGAGCGTCTTTTTTGATAAGCTTAAAGCATGATAAGAGAGATGTATCAACACCGGTGTGCTTGCAAACATATTCGATTATGTTGTCTTCGGAAACAGTAGGCATAAAAGATGACAAATGCAACCATTTCTTGCGAATAGCCACACTTAATTTTGAGCTTGAGTTCGATCCAACAACAGTTGTATTTCTAGAACGCTTCTTGTTCACAACATCAAGCCACTGAGTATTGATATGATCACTTGCGTAAGAGAGAGAGGGTGAGATGGCAGCAGGTACATCAGACGATTCAGATGAACGTAGTGCAATGTTTGAATTGAGAACCATGGAGAGTGAGTTAGCAGCTTCGGTATCACGAGTTGCATTCGCAGTGTTCGATTGATCGCAGATCGGCATCGTTGTAGTTCTCGGCTGACGAGAGACACTGGCATTTAAGTTGGCAGTAGTTGGTGTTGTTGTACTTTTGTTTACAAGAGTAGAATTGCTTACACATGATTGACGGTTTGATGCAATGTTCGAGTTGGACCCCTTTGCCACCTAAGTAGACAAAGTAGGTACATTAACCTTAGCTTTTGAGCGAGTTTGAATTGTGTTTGAATTAGAAAGAGGATAGGAATTCACCGTTGGTTTTGCATGATTAGGAGAGTTTACTGGCGCCGCTTTAGACAAGTTAGAGTTCGGCTTTTTCATCGAAAGAGAATGTAAAGCAAAGTCGTCGAAAAAACGTGAGCACTTCAAATTAAGGTTTTTAATTTCATTTGATAAAATAGCAACACTTTTGACTAAATTAATAGACTTTGAAAGGCAATCATTGCAGTTAAATACTATATTAGGATTTTTTAACAGAAAATCAAGAGTGTTATTCCCGATTATGGCAGTACACGAGAGATGAAATTGTAATTTGCATATGTTACACACGATATCACAGTCGCCACTATGGCAGATAGCACAAGCACTAGACATTACGCGACCGTACTCAAGCTCAGCCTAGAATGGACTTATTTGGCATCAGCAGCGCAAAAATCAACTCCTCATACTAAATATAGAACAAAAAAAGCCTTAGCTAATAGGGAAATCGAAAATCGCGTCGCAGAAAAACGAAGATCCAGGCGCGAATAGCAGCGGGTCCGTTCTCCGTTAGCCAAAAAAAAGCTAAAAGAAGTAGAAAAAAAGCTAAGAGCAAGTTTAAATAGGGAGAAGGAATCTAAAATCCGCAACTTTGTCGAGAACCTAACGCCAAGAGGCTCAAATCGTAGTTCCTTGTGGTTGGCAAGCCGCTCTATGAAGACTCCAGTACAGAGTGAAAAACCCGTTCGGTGTCTCAACAGTGAATGGGTGCGCTCAGATGAAGAGAAAGCTATGGTTTTTGCTTTACACCTCAATAAAGTATTCCAACCGAATCCGAGCACTTCTGATTATATTCTCCCAACTTTGTCCGAAAACACTCGTAGAATTTCCATACAAATCAGTTCAAGAGAAATTGCCAGTATCATAAAAAATGAACTTGTCTGCAAAACAGCCCCGGGACATGATCTTGTCACTCCAAAAATGTTAAAAAATATACCATCCCACTATGGGTAAAAATGTCCCTTTTTTTGGCCATTAATCGAAAATAATTGTGCACGAATAAACATTTTGTTCTCAACTGTTGCCTAGTGCACACTCGGAGTAGGCCAAAAATGACTTTTGTTTGATTTTCATTTGAATATTTTCGCATTGGCACGCTGTCAAAGTAGAAGCTTCGTTACACGTGTTTTCGTCGATTAAAATTGGCGTTTGATATCGAATTTCGACGGGCTGAAAACGAAGAAATTGAAAAAGATAAAAAAAAAAAAAAATATGGAATGTAATACTGATGGTATGTAGTATTTACAGCATTTGAAGAATAAGCGTTATCTTATGTGTGTTTAGAGATAAAATAAGGTTTGTGAGTTCTCCTAGAATAATAAAAAATAAAACAGATCTTTGAATTCAAAGACCTGTAACTTATTTTAGGTCACCTAGGGTCAGCAAAAAATTTAAACCATATAATAGAACATCTTATTCTGATATCGTATATAATTACTTTTGCTCCTACTGTTTGCAACTCTGGTCTCTTTGCCCATTTTTAGAAACCTATCGCATTAAAAATGCTGAATTGTTTGAAGTATGGAATTCGGAAACAGATGCATCAAGGGAAAAAAAACGCTAGCTCTTTGTGATTTTATATTAAATCGCATCTGTAAAGGCTCCGAGAAACAGACAAACAATTTCGTTACCAAAAAAGTTACAAATATTGCAAGAAATATGGATCGTCGATGGCAAACAGCTGCCAGAAACTGTACTTTTTTTAAAAATGGTCCGCCATATTGGATCCGCCATTTTGAATTTTAAAATTTCGAGTTCATAATCGTAATCAGCACCCTTGAAAACCCCTGTGTGATAATTTTGGGAAAGATTAGTTAATTTTTTGTAAAAATGGTCCACCATATTGGATCCGCCATTTTGAATTTTAAAATTTTTAGTTCATAATCGTAATCAGCACCCTCGAAAACCCCAATATTCAGAAGCCTAGATTTTTGGCCAGAAAAAGTGGTATTTTTACCCATAGTGCATCCGTAGCAGTAAAATTTTTAACAGTCTTACTTAATGCAATTATTGAATTCAGCTACTTCCCAAAATATTGAAAACGGTCGGTTATTAAAATGGTGCCTAAGCCAGGAAAAGATCCTACCCAAACATCCTCTTATAGACCAATAAGCCTCCTGCCGTGTCTCTCAAAATTATTCGAAAAGTTACTCATAGCTAAATTAACACCTTATCTGCAAGGGCAGAACATTATCCCTTCACATCAATTCGGGTTTAGAAAACAACACGGTACTATTGAACACTGCTCTGCAGTATTCCTTGATGTGCAACAAGCGTTCGATAAAGTTTGGCATGACGGACTGTT
The DNA here is from genome assembly GCA_020466095.1 of Chlorops oryzae. Taxonomy (NCBI): domain Eukaryota; kingdom Metazoa; phylum Arthropoda; class Insecta; order Diptera; family Chloropidae; genus Chlorops; species Chlorops oryzae. The sequence continues at coordinate 88,521,231 of CM035808.1, read as the reverse complement.
ATACAAAATCAGAAGATTACTTCCCTTTAATTTTTACGCGATCTTTGAGTCATACTTAAAACATAGAACGCTTCAAGTAAGACATAACTCATTTATTACAAAAACCTTTCAAATAAACGCGAGATTCCCCCAAGGGAGTGTTGTTGGGCCTTTTCTTTACCTTGTATACACAGCAGATATTCCAAATAACGATAGAGTATTGATTTCAACATTTGCTGATGACACAGCGGTACTTAGTCGGCACAAGGGCATAAGTATCGCAACTTCTCAGCTCCAAGATCACTTGAGCGAAATCCAAAGCTGGTTATCTAAATTGCGAATCAAAATTAATGAGCCTAAATGTCAACACATAATTTCACGCTCAATAGAAAAGCTTCTCCAGACGTTTTCTTTAATAATGTACGCATCCCACAATGTGAGGAAGTCACATATCTCGGTATTCATTTGGACAAAAGACTGATATGGCGTAAGCATATTGAAGCCAAGAGAACCCAAATGAAGCTTAAAGCCAACAGCCTGCACTGGTTAATAAATAGCCGCTCTCCTCTAAAGCTTGAATATAAAATCCTTCTATACAACCAAGTTATAAAACCAATATGGACGTATGGTTTACAATTGTATGGAAATGCCAGCTCTTCGAATATAGAAATCCTGCAAAGAGCACAGTCCAATAGCGCGTTTCTATATGGTGTTTAACTCTGAGATGTTTAGCTTAACACTTCGAGCGGTTCCACGTATGCGAGGTGTCTAAGTTTGACAGCTGTTTGTTTATTTACAATTGCAAGCAGTGTTGCCATTTGTAAGAAAATCACTTGAAGGGAAAGAGGGACAAAATTATTAAATTCGGCAAAATGTAGGGAATTCGTGGTATATTCTTAAATATTAAGAGATATTTTGAATAAAGTTTCTTGTCGATTAATAAAAACGACAAAATAAACGTCTCGTCTCGTGGAGTTGGAAGTGGAAAACCCAGAAAAAACTATAACTGAAAGAACTTAGGAGGATTATAATTTTTACACGGTTTTGAAATCGATTTCTGTGACATGGCCTATAACCTTAATTTTATTATTTTTGGTAAAAAAATATCGTTCAGCATCGATACTCTACCAAGAATCATACAATACAAGATTATGCCTTGCGCATATTATAAATTTTTTTCGAATTTTTCCGTGTGTAAAAAAATTTAGGGATTTTTTTGTAGTTTGTAGGGAATTTTTAGTTTTGCTTTTGGCAACATTTTTTTGTTTTTTGTTTTGATTTTCTTTTGACAGTTAGATATGCATGAAATTCCGATACGATAAATCGATTTTTTTCCTATCGATGACAGTGTTTATGAGGTGTTAAAGAGATAAACACTTTGTTATCGCGTTTAACTTTTGTATGGCAAAACACGAGTTTAACACCTCGTTTAGGGCCCTAAACGCTTAAACGCGAGTTAAACACCATATGGAAATGCACTACAAGATCCTAAGGACTATAACAGGAGCTCCTTGGTTTGTTTCGAATGAACAGATCCATAAAGAACTCAACGTAGAACTGGTTAAAACAGAGTTCACCAAAATCAAAGAGAAATACTTCAATAAATTGCGCAGACATGTAAATCCACTTGCCCATGGATTATCGAACACATCGTACTCTTCGAGATTGAAAAGAAATGACCGGCCAGCAATTATAAATCGTTCTACAACAGCAAGTCCATGCACATCCATCAACTCAGCTTTCCTAGCTGATCGTCAACTCGGTGGGTGCACTCCATGCACCCTTGCAATCCACGCACATTCATAAACTCAGCTTTCCTAGCTGATCGTCATCTCGGTGGGTGCACTCCATGCACCCTTGCAATCCACGCACATTCATAAACTCAGCTTTCCTAGCTGATCGTCATCTCGGTGGGTGCACTCCATGCACCCTTGCAATCCACGCACAGCCTAGCTGCTTAAATCTTCATTTCCGCACCGCCAATATTACACGTGTTTCTTCAAACATCAGCAAAGCCTAGTTTTCGGTATCCGAGGCCCGCAATGAACTAATTACTAAGTCATAAACTTTTCAATTAAGAAAATGCTTTGTGATTTGTAATATTGTCAAATTAGGTGTAAGATTTAAAAACTTATTGCTAGACTCCTATCTAAGAGAGTGATCCAATAAAAAATAAAACGTTAAAAAAAAAAAAAAACATTTCAATTGTCATAAAAATGAACTCACACAACATTCAAAATTAATATCTGGGACTCAAAGAGTATTTATCAAAGCACTCGATGGCACTAATCTTATTATTCATTTCTGACAAATAAGCCAAATCGTCTTTCGTAAGTTATGCCATGTTTCCATATAGTGTTTTAGCTGAGTTGTTTTAGTAAAACAAGGCGATAAAACACAACCGTTTCTACTATCACTTTTTGACAGTACGTGTGTTTTAATTTCAACTGAATTGGCTTGTTGCTGTGTTTGTCTTGTTTTTACAAAAATTCAATAAAAGCAAATTAATATGAGCACAATCGACTTGGAAGCGAAAAAGAAATGTTTGGCTATGCTTTGGGCTACAATATTAAATGGGAAGGAAAGAAGACTGAAGCTGCAAATGCATCAAAGGAAGCAGCGGCTTGTAATATATTCATGCTTAATGAACTCTAAGCAGAGAAGAAAGTTGTGGATGAAGGTAATTTATGGTATAAACACAAGTGTGCTCATTTAATAACTTTATGTATACTTATAGCAAAGACATGTTAGATTCTGGGAGTTTGATGTCCCTCAAAATGACGCCACCTTTTTCAAAGAAAGCTTCCGAATGAATGTCGACTGCTTTGAAATCTTGTGCGAAGAAGTAAAGGCGATCGCTAAGAATAACACTTTTTATAGGGCGTGCAAACCATTAAAGAAACGTGTAGCAATCGCTCTCTATACATTGCAATCGTCCGCAGAGTATGAAACAGTAGGCAGGTTGTTTGGGGTTTCGAAAACAATGGTGTGCAAGATTTTAATGGAATTTTGCTCGGAAGTATGGAAGGCGCTAGCTCCGAAATATTTGAAGAGCGATTTCCTGACTCAAGAGAAAGTGGAGGAGTGTGTAAAGGGCTTTTCTGAGATAGGATTTCCTCAATGCCTAGGAGCGATAGGTAAGTTTTTAAAATGTCTCTCAAGCAGAACAAATATGCATTTTTGAATTACTCTTTTAGATGGGTGTCATATAGAAGTAAAACCTGCAGCAGAAGATGCCGTAGATTACTATAATTATAAGGGATGGTACTCCATTGTACTCCTTGCATTAGTTGATTATAGGTATTTAAAAGATCAGTTGTAAAACAGGGTTTCATTATTTTCTTACTGTAAATTTCTTTTGTGAAGATATCGATTTATGTACATAAATGTTGGTGCTCCGGGTCGCTGCAACGATTTACAAATTCATGAAAATTCCTTGCTGAAGAAAGCTTTACAAGACAGTTGTCTTTTCCACGGAAATTCAAAGGGTATAGGTGGAATTGATGTACCGGTTGTACTGTTGGGAGACTCGGCTTTTAGGTTTTCGAATCAACTATAGAAACCTTATCCGTTTTCTGTAACCGCTGACGAGAAAGAAAAATTATTTAATTACCATTTATCAAAAGCAAGAAGAGTGGTAGAAAACGCCTTCGGTCAACTGAAAGCTCGCTTCCGAAGAATTGGCAGAGGCATGGAAAACGGAATGAAAAATGTTAACAGCATTATTAAGTGCTGCTGTGTGCTGCATAATTTCCTGAATGAGCATAATGACCACATTAATGAAGCTTGGGTACAACAGCAAAGCCGTCATGAAAATGCTTCCAATTTGGAACAGCCAGAAGAGGTAAACGTTTTAACCGATAATGACTGCAGTGCAACAGAAATTAGAAACGCAATTGCCAATCTTTTATGTATGTCTTGTTTATGGTAAACGAATTTAATCACTTTTTAAGTTTTTTATGTGTATGATACACTGAAGGGTTATTTATAACGAAAAAAAGCGAAAAACATTTTAGTTATTTTTATAGATTTCCAAAAATTCGCGTAGCATTATGTTCTTCTCTTTCTCCACCTTTACAAGCTCTGTTTGAAGTTGGTTCATTTGTTCTCCTTCCTCACTTATTTTGTCGAGCAACATTTGCTGAAATGATGACATTTTCGGTTTCTTCTTTTTAGGTTCAGGAGAAGTGTCCTCTAAATTGGAAGACATTGGCTTTGACGGACCCGAAGGAATGTCGCTCGAAACCTCTGTAACTAAAAGAACTAATATAATATATACAATGTAACATAATAAGCACAATGATTTCACCCATTATTTTAGAATATTTAGACCTACCGGTATTTTGTGGTGAAGTTATGCATTTTAGCCTTTATTTTGAGAATGTCAAATTCGGATCCTTTTTGACACATTTCATTTGCTATTTCGGCATAAATATGGCCAGTTTTTTTGTTGCTCCGAAGTTGTGGTATTTTTTCTTTCCACAACTCCATTAGTATCAATTCGCCTTTTTCCAGCCATTTCTTCCTTCGTTTTTAACTATTAAGAAAAAGTTCAATTAAAATAACATAATCTTTTATGTACTTATTACTTATGGCTTTGATTTTAAAACGTCCAACTTAAAAACTTTGTTTTAAAGAGCTTGATATTAGGTGTAGTAAAAAGAAATCCATTATTTTTGCATTAAATTGAGGGCTTTATTTAAGATAGTTAGAATGACCCGATTTAGGTGAAATATGCGCCGTTTTGTTCGATAACTTGTTGCCATTTTAAAGGTAATTTCATTATGCCTCTCTCATAGAAGCCCTCGTTCCTATTAGCAAAAAATTGAGACAGTCGAATTTCACAAGCCTCTCTTGAAGCGAATTTTTCACCAGCAAAATTGTTCGCCATGGACAGGAACAGATGGTAATCACTTGGTGCGAGGTCCGGACTATAAGGTGGATGCAGAAGAACCTCCCAACTAAACTCCCGGAGCTTCTGGCGAGTCACTATCGATGTGTGTGGCCTGGCGTTGTCCTGATGGAACACAATTCCTCTCCTATTGGCCAAAGCTGGCCGCTTATGGGCGATTGCTTCCTTCAGACGGTCCAATTGTTGACAGTAGAGTTCCGAGTTAAGAGTTTTGCTGTATGGGAGCAGCTCATAGTAGATAATTCCCTGCCAATCCCACCAAACACACAGCAAAACCTTCCTGGCCGTCAATCCTGGCTTGGCCACCGTTTCCGCCGGTTCACCGTGTTTCGACCACGACCGTTTTCGCTTGACGTTGTCGTAAGTGACCCACTTTTCATCACCAGTCACCAACCGCTTCAGAAATGGGTCGATTTTGTTGCGGTTCAGCAGCGATTCGCAGATGGAAATTTGGTCTATGAGGTTTTTTTGCGTTAACTCGTGTGGCACCCATACATCGAGCTTCTTTGTGTATCCAGCCTTATTCAAATGGTTCCAAACGGTTTTTTGTGCAATCTTTAGCTCTTTTGCAATCGAAACAGTGCTAACATGACGGTCGGACTCGATAATTTCCATGATTTTATCGACATTTTCGACAATTGGCCTTCCAGTGCGTGGTGCATCCTTGACATCGAAGTTACCGGAACGGAATCGACGAAACCAAAATTGCGCATGATTGGCTGTTACAGTATCAGGTCCATAAACGCTATTCACATTTTCAGCCGCCTGGCTTGCGTTTTCTCCCTTATCGAAGAAAAACTGTAAAATGTAGCGAATTTTCTCTTTGCTGATGTCCATCTTTGACAAGCTCTCAAACAAAACTGAATCAATCAATCAAAAAAGTGTCAAAAAAGCTTTTTTAGTAGGAACTGTCATCTTTCTAATGCCCCCTAGCGGAACACGATCGGACTTATACAACGCGAGATGCAGATAAATAACGCCATCTATTGGAAAAATAATGGATTTCTTTTTACTACACCTAATATTTTTGAAGCTGAAGGAACCTAAGACATTACCGCCTTAGTAGACTCAATAAAACCGTAGTTTTATCATTTCAGTTTTCATACCTTTTCCGAGGGAAAGGGTATATTACGTTTGGCACGGAGTATGTAACATACTAAAGAAGTCGCGATAGATATAAACATATACATATATTCTGGATCAGGGAGACAAGAGGAGTCGATCTTGCTATGTCTGTCTGTCTGTCTGTCGGTCACACTTTAGTTTTTCGTAATTTAGTCCTAAGCCATGAAAGATATCATATTGAAATTTGGCGTGGACATGAACCAGGTAAATTTCCAAAAAAAATGCATACAAATTTTTTTTAGTCCCTTCTTGGGTCGTGGGAAGTGGTTCAGAAGTTTCAAAAATCACGATTTTTAACGATTTTCGTGAAAAACTTTTTTACTATACATCCCGGCTTATTGAAATTCGTATGTGTATAGCTACTATGTAGACTTTAGCTTTCGCTGAAAAAAATTTGCGGCATCGCTATATTTATGGTCATCATCCTACACATAAGAAAAAAACACTCTTTCTCTTAAGCTGCAATCATTCATGGCATAAGACGGCATAGCATAACATAGCATAATCAGCTGGTTCTATCTATTCAATACATTTTGTATGCAAGTGGTCAGTGATGGCATAACATAACATAACAGAACAGAAGAAGCTGTAGAAAACAGATTTTTCTTATGCCGTCTTATGTAAGTTCGACCCAGCTGATTTGAATTTGTGCTGCCAACTCCTTCCCAAAGCTGCCACATTTGCCCTTTTTATGAAAATCTTGAAAAGCCACAATTACTAATGTTGTAATATATTAAAATAGTATTAAGCATATAATTTTTTATTAAAGCAAAATATATTTTATTACTTTTCGGCATGTTCCGAACTGATTTGAAAGCGTTTGTTAATTATTTCTTGAGAAATTGTGGAAATAATTTTTCCCCCTTTCCGCAATGTGCGCAAATTGCAACATTGCCTCTTCTGTGCTCTTATGTTTTCTTATGTCTTCACTGACTACTCAAAAAGCGCTTATGTTATTTTATGTTATGTTATGTTCTGTTATGCCGTCTTATGCCATGAATGATTGCAGCTTTATTCTCAAATCTGTATACAAAAATAATGTTTTTGGCTACTTCTGATTGTATATTTTTCCGCCAAAAAAAAGTCGTCACTTAAGGTTAAAATTTGACCATAACCACATTTCGCGAAATTGAAATTGAGTATTTCGCAGCTAGATATAATGTCCTCTAACAGTTAAAATTTGATCAAGACCAACACCCGCGAATGACGATGTGCCGGTTGTGGCATGTGAAGGGGACAGTGATGAACCAGTAATCATCGTGTCCGCATACCTCGCGCACAACGAAGACGCTCCACCAGTCGCCCTTGTCATACTGGCCAATGATGCTGCTGCAAAAAACTGGAGGATGGTCATCGGCACCGATGCAAATGACATCATACTGTATGGGGAAGTAAAGACGTCAACGAAAGGGGTGAGACTGTTCTCCAATTCATACTCTGCTCAAATCTGCCCATTTCAAACAGAGGTGAGGATCCCACCTATAAGGGACCTACCTCTGAAAATGCTTTGGATATCACCCTTCACTCTGATCCCTACATTGCAATAGAGGATTGGAGGGTACTTGAACAACCCTCCTTCTCTGACCATAGATACATTCACTTTATTCTTAATATACCAGTACCATGCAAAAAGCTTGCGTTTAGAAACCCAAAAAAAGCGGACTGGGTTTAGTTTGAGAAACTCCTGGTAAGGAAACTGCTTAGGAAATGCAGGGCTAGTTCGATAGAAGAAATTGAAATCTCATTAGCCTTTCTTACATCTTAGCTAGTGCAAGCCTACAACATTTCCTGTCCCCTGAGTAGACCGAAATCTAGGTCCAGGCCACCCTGGTGGAACAGGAAGCTTGAGTCTCTTAGAAAAGAGGCGAAGGAGCTCTTTAAATTGGCAAAAATTGCCGACTGTAAGGAGTGTTGGGAGGAATACAGGGATGTTTGCAGGATTTAAAAATCAGATATTAAAAAGGCTAAGAGGGACTCCTGGAAAAGGCTCTGTAGCGAAATCGATAACGTCGCGGAAACGGCTAGATTGAGAAAAGTTCTTGCAAACAATCCAATCGCCCCGGGGCTAATTAAGAAACTGAATGGTGAATGGGCCACCAGTGCAAAGGAATCGCTGAGTACTCACTTCCCTGGAAACGAAGACAGTTCAGTTTCTGCATTTGATGTGAACGGTTTATTCAATGGTGTCGTTGTGCTCGACTTGTGAACGCGCTGAAGCTGACCTTCAGCGCAATAGCTGCAAAAAATCTTATCATGCATTGTGCTTTGATATTAAAGACAAAGCAGCTCTTGAACTCGTTAAAATTCATAAAAATATCGTTTTTAATTGCAATGAATGTATAAGCTTGTCTTATGATGTGCCTGCAAAAATCTCAAGTCTAGCCGCTGAGCTCAAAGTCGTTAATGCTAATTTCGTAAAGTTCGTCGATGATTGCTCTGAGCGGGGACTGCTCTCTGCCTCTGCAAAAACTAAAAAAATAATGCCGAAATCAGCTGTAAATTCTCCTCGTCTATCAACCGCAAAAAGTTCCTCTCCTATAATCAGCAACTCAATTCTTACGCGTTCTCAAGCAAAGGTTAATGATCTTGTTCGTCCCGCAATAATCAGCACAAAGAGTACTGCACAAAGTGGGAATTTTGGAACTTCTCTGTCTAACATTCATGGAAAGCATGCTGTTTCACCCGTGATTGCTGCTGGCCAAACTCGTGTAGGAACTTCGTCGCTCTCTCAATGGTGGGTGCTGTTTCGAATTCAGCGACCTCTCAGTCTACCTCTCCTATTATTGCTTCGTCGCCTGCGGTTCAGACTGCCGAGGTGTACTCTCATGATGCTCTCAGTATGAACAACGTTAATATGCAGTGGACTGAATCTTCTAATAAAAAACGTGGAAAAAATAAAATTGTTGTTGGTTCAAACTCAAATGTGGAACTTAACGTTGCTGTTCGTAAGAAGTGACTGCACTTATCGTCTTTCTCCCAGTCGTTAATGATAATGATATCGTCAATTATGTATCAAATCATGCGAACATTGAAAAGTCTCTTTTGTCGTGCTATAAGCTTATAAAAAAAGACGTCTCTGTCGATTCTCTTAAAAGAGTAAATTTCAAACTTGGAGTTCCAGCCGCTCATTATGATAAGCTCTTAGTTCCATCTCTTTGGCCAGCTGATGTGCGAGTCAAACCATTTCATTTTTTCCAAAAACATTGGAACCGCAAACTCTAATGTAGTCACTAATGCATTGAACTCTTTAATTAAATCTGGAAGTGTGGATCAGCTGACCACTGAGCATAATAGAAATACTTTTAAATTATTCTATCACAATGTATCTGGTATGCGTACAAAATCTAACATTTTCTTAAGTGAAGCATCTTTTGTTGATGCTGATGTATTAGTTTTCACTGAAACCTGGTTAAACGGTGATTTTTATGATGAAGAATTTTTTGATACGAACATATCTCAAATCTTTAGAAAGGATCGTGATGCTTTGCTTTGGAGCCGTGGTGGTGGAGTTCTAGTCGCAGTTAGACGCTCTTTTTCAGCTCATTCTATCAAGCTACCAAATGATGACTTGCGTTTAGATCAACTTTGTATATCTATTAGTGGCCTTGCTGGTAGGCTATTTCTTTTCGTATCTTATATTCCAATTAGCCCCTTTGATCTTTATAAAGCTCACGTTGACAATATAAATCATACTGAACTAAATGTTATCGGTAACGACTCTTTATGTATTCTGAGTGATTTCAATCTAAGCCGCTTAGACTGGGTCCCCACATTAGACAAGATTGGCCTGTATCCATTAAATTCTCTTAATGATACTGAAGATTATGTTCTAGATAATTTTTCAAACCTTGATTTAGTGCAATTTAATAATTGCCTAAATAAACTTCATGAAATTCTTGATTTAGTCTTCCTGCCTCAAAATATGAATCATTTTTTAAATGAATCACCTATTAATTTCGGCTCTGTTAGCAACCATCACGTTCCGTTATCTATTACTCTAGTTGTATATGATTTCTTACCTCTTGTTCGTTCTTCACCACAGCTACCGCCGTTCGATAGCCAAGCCCTTAAAGTTAGGCGAGAATCGAACTAATCAAATACCTTTTTGTCCAACAGCACTAGATCGAGCGACGACGACGACTTGTGTTTTAATCGGTTTGGTTCTCGCTAACAAAACGGTCGTAACCAAAATTTTTGTCGCTCATAAAACCCTCTCGATCGCGAACCGCCAAAAAAAAGAATTGTAATTAAGAAAAGAAAAAATCCCACAAAAGGAATTGTAATTACTAAAATAAAAACAAAATATTGTTAAAACTTAATATCAAAAAAAAAAAACAAAAAACAAAAGTGAATTAAAAAGTGCATAACAAATAGCCACGAAGGCAGATCTTAATTTCAAAAAAAAACAAGTGAATTGTTTCCTTTTACATTCTTTTTTTTCATTTATTTTTAATCCAATTGCCGCTGAGGCCAAACGCGAAATCCGCGTCTTGCAACCGCCGTTCTACCAACACAACCAAAACACGAACGTCGCCCAGCTCAGCCCGGAAGACAGAAGGTACGTGGTAACTATCTCTATCTCTTACTCCAACACCTCTAAAACGTTATAATTCTACTCTGTTTAGGCTTGATTATAGTAAATGCAATTTTAATCTTTTGAACCTTAAAGTTAATAGCATTGACTGGAGGAATGAGATTATGCATTTGAATACATCCTTAGCTTTTCAGTGCTTTCTGAATATCATAGTTAACCTGGTACGTGAATGTACTCCACTAAAAGAGATTAAATGTTACTCCATTCCGTGGGCAACTCCTGGTCTTAAGCGATTAAAAATTTTTAGAAACAAATACTACAAGAAATTTGTTAGCTCCAAAAATGGAATTTTTTACAATTTCTACGTCCACTATAAACGTGAATTTAATTTTCTTAACAAATTTTTGTTCAGAAGTTATATTCTTAAGTTTGAGTCAAAAATTAAGAGCAATCCCAAAGAGTTTTGGCGCTTTATTAACTCTAAGAAGAAAAGTTCTAACATTCCAAAGTCCATGTTCCTTGAAAACTCAGTATCAAATTCTCCAACTGAAACAGCTAACCTTTTTGCTGATTTTTTCAAATCAAATTTTGAATCTTTTACTAAAAGCTCACATTACGTTAGTGAACAATGTCCTATGCTTGATTTTGGATCACTGACTTTATCAGAAAATGATATAATTTTTGGTCTCAAAAATCTTAAAAACTCTCTTAAAGTTGATATTGGTGGGCTATCTGGCTTCTTGCTAAAAAAAATTGTGAGTAAAGTGCTGCCAAACCATTATGTATGATATTCAATAAATCCCTGTCTAAAGTCGAATTTATTGATTTGTGGAAAATTGTTTTTATTTCCCCGATTTTTAAGGCTGGTAATAAAAACAATGTTGAAAATTAAAGGCCAATCTCTAAGCTCTCTACTGTCAGTAAGCTTTTCGAAATTATTGTTAAAGATAAAATGTTTTTTGCAGTTAAAAATATTATATCATCATCGCAGCATGGGTTCTTTCCTGGGAGATCAACCATCACAAATCCTTGTATTTTTTCTGAATACAGCATTAAAGCTTTTTCGAATGGTCTACAAGTTGATTCGGTGTACACCGATTTCTCGAAGGCATTTGATAAAGTGTCGCATTTTATTTTAATAAGCAAGCTTGCCAATATGGGTTTTCATTCCAAGTTTCTTCTTTGGTTAAAATCTTACCTAATGAACAGAACTTGTATCGTCTGTTTTGATAACCACAAATTAATGCCGTTTGTAGCTACCTCAGGAGTACCTCAAGGTAGTATTCTTGGTCCATTACTTTTTAGCCTTTTTATTAATGACATTACTTCTTTAGTTAAGTACTCTGAATGTCTCCTCTTTGCTGATGATCTTAAATTATTTCGTAAAATTTCAAACATTCATGACTCGCTTCGTATGCAGTCTGATTTAAGCTCTCTTAACGATTATTGTGTTGCAAACCATCTCTTTCTTAATGCAAAGAAATGTGCTTTTGTTACCTATGCAAGATCGAATAATATTATTAGCACCTCTTATTCACTAGGTGGTTCAACACTTAGTAAATTAGAGGTCGTTAAAGATTTGGGAGTTGTGTTTGACTCTAAATTTTCTTTCATTCCTCACTTGCATTACATCCTTCCCAAATGTTATGCAATGTTAGCGTTTATTAGGCGCAATAGTTACAATTTTTGTGACCCGTATACAGTTAAAACTTTGTATACTTCCTTGGTAAGATCTAAACTGGAGTATGCGTCAGTTATTTGGGACCCTTTGTATGCGGTCCATGTGAATCGCATTGAGCGCCTGCAGAAAGTTTTTACTCGCTTCGCACTACGTGTCTTTAGTATCGATGGTCAACTACCTGCTTATCATTCTCGTTGTTTGCTCATAGGCTTGAAGACCCTACATTCTCGCAGAAGAGTTCTCTCACTTCTTTTTCTATCCGATATTGTGAGTTCTCGTATAGATTGCTCAGAGATTCTCAAACTGATAAATTTCAATGTACCCACAAGAATGCTTAGGCATGTGGATCTTTTTTATGTCGGATTACAACGTACGAATTATGCACTAAATTCACCATTGAATAGATCTTTGACTGCATATAATTCTATTCCTTCTTTCAGTGTTATTGATTTGTCTCTATCTAAAGAATTGCTCAAAAGAATTTTAAATGAATTAATTATGTGATATTTTGATTATTCATTGTATATAATTATTATGTTTTAGGATTAGCTAAGTCAGAAAGAACTGGATTGTTTATTGACTGGAATTGAAATAAATAAATAAATAAATAAATAAATTATCTGGAAAAATCGAAATAAAATAGCTGCTCTATACTCCAGCGAAAATGCGGTACCATGACTGAGCTCATCGCTCGTGCACTGGATTTAGACTGCCATTGTCAGGCACCTCCTGACGTACGGAGCAATAGTCTGGTGGACTTCTTTAAACAAACTAAGCTATGCATGACTGGTAGGAAGGGTACAGCGGCTTGCCATGCTAAGCATCACCGGAGCGCTGAAATCCACCCCGACTAAATCGCTTGAAACAATCCTGTTTCTCCCTCCCATAGACCTGGAGGTCACGTATGTGGCAAAAAAAAGCTGCTTTGCGCCTTACAGCCTCGGATCAGTTTGTGAGAAGAAAATACGAGCATAGCAGAATAGGTTCGGGGGACATTGAGAACATCGACTTCGTGACTCCCCAACCAAACTTAAACTGCCGGTTGGGAACAATAATCGAAAAGCGAATTGTTAGCCGAGTAGCCGACGACCATGTCAGCATTAACTTCTTAAAAGATGGATCAAAATTGTCCGAGGGAGTGGGAGCAAGAGTATATTGCAACGAACTAAGCACTGAACAATCCTTCAAACTACCCGATGAATGCACAGTCTTTCAATCGGAAATTTTAGCTGAAAATGTAGCAGCAGAGTTGGCGGACGTGAGTGAGAGACAAAACAAGTCGATACATATCCATAAAGGCAGTCAAGCTGCGATCAAAGTGCTAACTTCTGGGGATATCAGATCCAAAACAGTTCTTCAATGCAAGAATGCCCTTAACAATCTGAGTGTAAACCGAAAGGTCAGAATTTTCTGGATCCGAGGACACATCCGGATTGATGGCAACGAAAGAGCGGATTCTCTGGCGAATGAAGGGGTCCGCCTTCCAGAAATAAGTATAACGAAAACACCGCTACCTAAGCTTGTTTTTAAGAACAATATAGAAGAGCAACTGCTTAATACAGCCAAGAGAAATTCGAACAGTACTAGAACCTGTAAAGAAACAAAGAGGCTCTGGCCCACCTTCGACAAAAACTACACTGACTATATTCTTAAACTCTCTCGTACAGACTGCAGATCTCTTTTAGGTATTGTAACCGGTCACAGTCTCCTACGCGCTCATGCTCTTAAGCTGAATCTGGCAGACTCTGACGATTGTAGAAGATGCTCTGAACCTAGGACATGAGAAACACTCGAGCACATATTTTGCCAATAACCAGCTTTTGTCAGAATGAGACTTCAACTGTTCAGGGAACCCTGGCTCGTCGACTCAGGGTGTATTACGGAGTATAACCTATCTACTCTCCTTAATTTCGAGAAGAGGACAGGCATGCTGCGGTAATCGTGCGTCCTCAAAACCTTTACTCAACGGCACCCCGTTTCAAAAATTTACACTGTGCAACCTAACCTAACCTAACCACCCACGAAGTTCGCGAAAATTTGATTTTCACTATTTTGAATTGAGTATTTCGCAGCTAGATATATTGTCCTCTTACGGTTAAAATTTGACCATGCCCACCATTCGCAAAAATTTTGTACCTAATAATAATTCCGAGTTTGTGAAACTAAATCGAAGCACAGATAGATATCCAAGCTAAAACAACGAAAACGGCAGGCATTTTTGTTAAGTTAATCTTTTAACATTGTTAAGATTAGGGGCAAGAGATTGAGCTGACGTTCCTGATCTTCCGCTGCAGATTGGAGGGGTTGCCGTGTGCGATGGTTTCTCGTTCGACGTTTACGCGACGCGGACTATTTGTTGGTTTTTAATGTAAATTTAAATTGGATGCCTTCTTGGCGGTAGTATAATAAAAATGGATAGTAATCGATAAAAAAAAAATAAAATAAATCTGCCTTCTAGGCGATGTGGTCTTTTGTTTTCACTTTAAATTCAATTCAGTGCACTGTATTCTTGGTTTGATTTTTTTTATTTTTTTTTTTTATATAAATTCACTTTGAATTGGGTTTTGGTTCCCTTTATAATTTTATTTTTAAGTATTTTGACGATTTGATTTTTGTTTAATTTTCATTCAATAGATTTCGTTTCGATTTTTTGGCGATTTGTTTTTTTTTGTCGATTTGATTTTTTGTCGGAGGGCAACGTTGCGCGCACGAACGTTTTTCGGCGAGATTAATTTTTCGAATGTTCTACGTTGAACGGCCAGAACTCGCTCGAGCTCGAACTTTAAGTTGTACTAAGAAAAAAAAGAGATTTGACTAATTCGCCGCGCTTTAAAGGGTCGGCTGCATAGCTGCGGCGGCGACCACGAACATACTGCCCGCCTTGCGCTACGCAACCATAATTCCCTGCTTACCTTTCCCTCTGCAGCAAGAATTCCTGGACCTCTCGCAGCGCCTCCCGCACCCTCTCGCGATCGATGGCCCTTACCGGATATCGGGAGGGACTTCCACTCGATGTTGAAAGCGTCGAGGGCGAACGGCGGAAGGGAGAAAGGGCGAAGCGGACTCGAGGTCTCTGCCGAGACAACGCCCCGCGAGCAGTTCCCCTGGTGAGATGGCGATGACGCTCGGGCCCCGGCCCTGCACGACAGGAGGATGGTGACGGGCGATGGCGGTTTGAGCTCGGTGCTTGCTGTCGGGGAAGTGAGGCTGGCCGGCGTGGATGGTTACGCGAATGGCGGCGTCGCTGTCCCCCTCGTTGCGCTCCGGCGGGCGATCGGCGGCGGGGGCCCTCCGGGCTGCGCTCTCGAGAACGGCGGCGTGCAGAGTGGGAACGACGTCGGGAGCGGCGCCGAGCAGATCGTGCCCCATACGCATTGGGCTCTCGGGCCTCCCTAGGCCGCCACGGACCGGAGTCATCGGGCGAGACGGACCGGGCCTGTTGGTGGATGAGAGTGTGGTGGCGCTCCCCACAGACCTTGCAATTTTGTCGCGCCGGACACTCTCTCCTCAGATGGCGCGACGACAGGCAGGAGAAGCAGCATTTATTCTGCTGGACTGCGAGCAGACGCCTTGCCGTGGTCCAGCGCCGAAAGCGCCGACAGCGGGCGAGCCCGTGATTGCGGCCACATATCACGCACTGCCGTTGGTGTTCCATGATGTATGTCTGAAACGAATAAGAGATCTTCATGAGCGGACAAATCGTGATATACACAGAGAGGGGGAGGAGGGGGTGTTGCGATTGGATGACGAATATTAGTCATAAAGCTTCGGAAAGGTCTACAGGAAGCAGGCAGAGTTTCGTGATAGGTCTTGTGACGACGCCGAACTGTGTCTTGACCTCGACGATGCGTACGAGGCCATTATCTCCAGGTTGCACTTGAATGACTCTCCCTTTTCTCCATTCAAACGGGGGCAATTGAGCGTCCATGACGACGACAAAATCGTCGACCTTCATATTTGGTTGTGGTACCTTCCATTTATCCCTTTTGTGGAGACTCAAGAGATATTCTGACTTCCACCGTTAGGCGAAGCGATGATGAAGAATTTTCACCTTTTCCCATCTCGTAGTGAGCGGCAAGTCTGCTTGAGGTTCTTCGGGCCAGGCGGTGAGAGGGGCTCCTCGAAGGAAGTGACCGGGCGTCAATGCTAGCAGATCTGAAGGATCATCGGACATCGGAGTGAGGGGACGCGAATTTAACACCCCCTCTATGCGGGCCAGCAGGGTGGCGAATTCCTCGAATGAGAACTTATGTGGTCCGGCAACTTTCACAAAATGAAGCTTGAAGCTCTTGACCGCCGCCTCCCATAGTCCACCCATGTGGGGCGCGTGGGGCGGGATCATATGCCATTCGAAGCCGTGCAGCGAATATTTCTGTTGAAGGTCGTCAGCAGCGTTCGAAAGAAAATTTGCGAATTCAATATCCAGAGCGTTTTTTGCACCAATGAAATTTCGACCGTTGTCTGAAAAAACCCGTTTTGGCAGGCCTCGCCGTCCGACGAATCGATCGAACGCGGCTCGGAAAGACATCGTGGATAATTCTGAACATAATTCGAGGTGCACCGCCTTGGTGGCGAAACACACGAAAACGCTGACATAACCCTTTAGATATGGTGCGGTCCGAAGAGTAGAGGTCTTGATGTCGAACGGTCCGGCGAAATCGACACCGGTATGCGTAAATGGTAGCGACAACGTCGATCTCTCAGCTGGTAGTGCAGCCATCATCTGGGTTTTTAATCGTTGCTTATGGATCGTGCATATATGACACCGGGTGATACAGCTCTTGATTTTTCGTTTCAAACGTGCGATGTAGAAGTTTTGTCGAACCATGCGAAACATGAGTTGCGCACCGCCATGCAGGAGTGTTTTGTGGACGAAATCCAGATAAAGGCGGCAGAACGTTGACGCAGCCGGTATGATGATCGGATATCTCTCATCGGGTGTAAGATCTGCATGTATCAATCGGCCATTGACGCGCAAAAGTCCATCGTCATCGAGCATGGGGTTCAAGGGTAACAGTTCGCTCTTTTTCCCGAGAGGCTTTCCCTCGCTCAGGTCCTGATATTCGAGTGGATAGTGAAATGTTTGCGAAAACAAAATTAGACGATTTCTCGCAACCGTCAGCTCGTCTTGTGAAAGTAGGAGTGTGGTCGGCCTCGGCGCGAGCTCTCTTCGCGCTTGCTTGCAAAATCGCAGTACAAATCCGAGTACTCTCAAAGCTCGGTCGTAAGATGAGAATCTGGCTAGGAGATCCTCAGTCTCGGTGATGGTAGTGAAGGCGATCGTTTTTCGTTCTTCGATAATGGGGGGTGGTGGCGCCTCAATTTGGGGCCATTTTGCGGGTGGCTCCACAAGCCAGGACGGTCCATGCCACCAGAGCATATTCTCATGTAGATCTTGCGCTAGCATCCCGCGCGTTCCCATGTCAGCCGGATTTTCCCGCGATCGAACATGGTGCCATGGAGTACTCCCGATATTGGTCAGAATTTGGGAAATTCTGTTCGCGACGTAAGTTTTCCATGCATTTGGAGGGCGCTTCAGCCAAGCCATTACGATCGAGGCATCAGTCCACAAAAATGTTTGATGTTCATGAATATGTAGTTGAACGTTGACCGCTTTGATCAGCTTGGAAAGCAGAACTGCGGCACAGAGCTCGAGCCGCGGCAAGCTGACAGTCTGAAGCGGTGCCACTTTGGATTTCGCCGTAAGCAAGTGGGCGTAGACTTGATTGTGGCTTTCGATGCGAAGATAAAGGGCTGCACAATATGCTCGCTCTGAAGCGTCGCAGAATCCGTGAAGTTGAACGGAGGCGGTGGGGTCGTAATGGACCCATCTCGGAATTAGGATTTGCTCGATAAATGGCAAATCAGTTACAAAAGTGTGCCATCGTTCCAAAGCCTCAGTTGAGACTCGTTGATCCCAGTCAGTGCCTTCGAGCCACAGTTGTTGCATCAGAACCTTGGCTCGAATGATGATCGGAGTCAGCCATCCCGCTGGATCAAACAATTTCGCAATATCTGAAAGGATCTGGCGTTTGGTGGTGGACTTCGCGGCGGAATGAGTACTTAACTTGTAGGAGAAACAATCCGTGACAGCATTCCATCGAATTCCTAACATTTTGGCATCACTGGCAGATCTGATCTTCAAAAACTCGGCGTCGAGAAGATGCGAGGGGGCGACGTCTTCCAATAACGTTGGATGATTCGCAGTTATTTTCTTCAATGGAAATCCGGCGGATCCGAGCGTACGTATGAGCTGCGCTTTCGCCACACAGGTTTCTTCCAACGTATGTCCTCCAGCCAGGACATCATCGACATAGGTTTCGTTTTTCAAAATGAAGGCTGCCTGTGGAGCATCTTCAATGGAATCGTTGGCCAGCTGATGGAGCGTTCGAATGGCTAAAAATGGAGCACAGTTGACGCCAAAGGTGACCATTTTCAGCTCAAAGTCCCGGATCGGCGCCGTCTCATTTTCGCGGAATAAGATGCGCTGGAATGCCCGATCCTCTTCATGCACTCGAATCTGTCGGTACATCTTTTCAATGTCCCCATTGAAGACGAAACGGTAGAGCCGCCAGTTGAGCAAGAGGATGACTAGGTCTGATTGCAACACCGGTCCCACGTGAAGTATATCATTCAGCGACAGGGCGAAAGAGGTTTTCTGCGACGCGTTGAAAACGACTCGTACCTTGGTGGAGGTGCTCTCAGGCTTCATCACTGCATGGTGCGGGAGATAGAACGAAAAGAAATTATTTTCTCGTACAATCTCAAAATCAGGGCATGGTCCCATATGATCGTATGTGAGATACTCCGACAGAACGCAATTATAGGTGTCGCGCATATGTGGCTGCTTTGCGAGCCTTCTCTCCAGGCTCCTATACTGCGTCAGCGCTCCAAATCGTGACGAGCCCAAGCGAAGAGCGGCTTTGGAGAATTCATCCTTAAATGGTAGACGCACGACGTATCTACCATCCGAATTCCTAATGGTGGTTTGAGAGTAAAATTCTTCACAATAGATGTCTTCTGGAAGAAGAGGAGGGGAGGTCGTAATTTCTTCCTGCTCCCAAAACGATTTGAGTAACTCGTGGAGTGACTCGTGGGAATCTCCGGAAAAGACCTGCGTCGTAAACGCGTCGGTGGTTTCGCTGGCGATCGGCCCACTCAAATACCAACCGAAGACAGAATTCTGGGCAATAAGGCTTCCTCCGACATTCATCTTGACGCCCGGCCTCAGTAATTTCGGCATGATATCAGACCCGATGACCATATCGATGCGGGCTGGATTCATAAACCGGGGATCGGCGAGCTCCAACGATGAGATCTCGTGGGGATCCAAATTGGAGACCCTTTTGGCCGGAAGCCAATTGGTCAATTTCGGCAACACCACGGCGTCGATTTCTTCCTCGAACGGAGAACGAGGCGATGCGAGCGTGATGGTGCACTCCTTTTTCGCGATTTGGGTGCATTGGCCACCCATGCCGGATACGTTGCAGATTTTATGAGTCGTCGGCAAGTTCAACTGCAGCTGCATGCGTTCGGTTAAGAATGTTCTCTGCGAACCTTGGTCTAAAAGCGCCCGGACTAGGAATCGTTCTCCATTATGTAGAATCTGCGCGATGGCCGTTGGCAAAAGCACCTGTGTCTGGCTGATGGAGACGTGTGCGTGTGCCTGTGACGTGGAGGGGATGCTCACGGAGCTCGAGGCCTCTGGTTGCGCATGGAAATGCGGCGGTTGGCTCGTCGGAGACGGGCCCATCTCCGGAAGAGATGTCAAAGAGGGGGTAGAGGCTTTCGTGTCCGTTGTTGCAGCCGCGCTCGCAAAATGCAACAAAGTGTGATGTCGCTGTTGGCACTTAGCACAGTGTTGTGTACTGGGGCCTTTGGACCGTTGGTGATTGATGGCGAGACAGTTGAGGCAGCGCTTCGATTTCGTAACAAGTTTAAATCGCTCCGCGACTGGCATCTTCAAAAATTGGGCGCATTGGCGTATAATTTCACATATTATTGGGATGGTTTCCGTTGCACAAGGGGCACGACCCTGGAGTCTGATCCTGAGTGTGGAAAGCGTTGGTCGATGAAGTTGATTGGTTTGCAGATAGAACCGGCGCTTTCACCTTCGTGAAGCTCGAAAGGCGTTCGACGACCTCATAGCGGTTGCTGAGAAATTCGTTCATCTGTTTCCAAGTCGGCAGCTCTCGATGCGATGAGAGCGACTGCTCCCAATGTGCGATCGTAGCGGCTGGCAGGCGGCTGGAGCAAAACTGAACGAGCATGGCATCCCAAAAATCGACCACTCCTTGGCTTCTCATCATGGTGATACAATCGTTGACTGTCGTCTGAATTTTCAAAATTCCTTCGCTGGTCTCGTCTTCAATCGCTGGCAGATCGAACAAGGTCTTCAATTGGTGATCGATTAAAATGCGCTTGTTCTCGTACCGCGCTTGGAGAGCCTCCCAGGCGTGCGAAAAATTCGATCCACACAGGGGGTATCCTTTGACAATCGCTCCGGCGGCGCCTGTCGTTTTATTGTGCAAATAATACAGCTTTTGTACAGGTGGCAGTCTCGGGTTGTTGATATACACGGCCGTAAACATGTCACGAAACGCTGGCCACTCGTTGTATCCTCCGGAAAAATTTGCAACATCACACGGGGGCACTCGAATAAAATGATCTTCTGGCGGCATCTCAGCAGATGGGGGAGACGTCCTTGGGCTGGATAGTGGTGGATGGGAGTGAGAATGCATCCGTAGCAGATCCTTCAGCTGAGCGCGCACGATAACTTGGAGGTCGCGACATTCATTATACGTTCCTTGAGCCAGAGCGGCAACTTCATCATGCCACACTTCGTTTGAGCGGGCCGCGTCGTAAGTCTCTTGAACCCGCCTCCAACAATCCTGAATTTCTTCAAATTTGATCTCGATGAGTGACTCTGTTTGATTCAAGGGGTCAGACCGCATGATCACGTCGCAGTAGCTCTTAAGCTGCTGTACCGCGTCGTTGAATTTCAAATCAAAAGACATATCGTTAACTTTGATGAAACTATGTCACAAAAATCAGGTGCCGTGCTTCCGGAATAAAGATAAAAATTATTTAGTAATATCTCAGCAAAAGTAACGAATATACTCGCCCACGCTTAAATTTGATTTTGCCAAACGCAAATTATCGATGTGACGATGGATGAGCTAAGCTTTGTCAGGTGCGGAAAATACCAGTCGTAGGGCACTATGATGATCGAAGGCGTACGAGCATACGTCGAGTCCGTCGCAAACGAACGGGTGGAAAATGCTTCGCAAAAGAAAAAAAATAATAAATTTGCAGCCGTGGCAGTGAATCATTCTAAATTCCTGCGCTGCAATAAAAATTTATGTTGGCAATACAGTGCGAACGATGCCGACGGTAGGGCACTTCCAGTTCCAGACCTTTATTTTTGCAACACCCCGACAAATTCCTGCAACCCCAGATTCAATATTAAAAAATCCAAACGAATTAATAAATGTTATTAAAATCAAATTCCAATCTTTCAAAATATCAGTAAGATCAGCAATTCCAATTTAAGAAATTGCAATACGCCAAGAGACAAATTCAAATGATTTTTTCCTAATGTTTGCCCACTGTCGCAGAATTTCATGCACGCTGTCTAAGCCAATTTCTCATACGCACGGGCAGAGCACAGACTGCGCGTAAGCAGCGCACAAGCAGCAGAGGAAAAGTGAGACTTTCAATAGCGATCGACAGAACGACCGAACGACCGAGCTTCAAAGCGACGCTTTCAGTTGCCTTGTCACTGCGGCGAAAAGCGTAAAAAACGAGAGCTTGTGCGTGTGTGTGGTTGCAGGCGAACCGCGATTCCAATAGCTGTGGCAAGTTCGGCCGCACAAATTCCACTCGATCACGTTTGATGATCGATGCGACACACTGCGTGGCAACTGACCAGCTCAACAATTGTCCCGTACGAAGTTTGACTAGAAGTACAGGCGCTATTTCAAAGCAAAGCAATGAAACAAAAAAAGGAAAAACAACCGCAAGGCCTTGATGCTGGCTGTGTTCGTTCGCAAAAAAAGGGAACGAGAAATCTAACGCTGCTGGCAGACCCGTTATATGGCTGTTGGTCTGCGATATTCGTTGTGCACAAAAACCACCACCAAAGGCGACACGGGTGTGCGAGCGAGATAGGTGATACGAATATGAAGAGAAAGGATGAGTCGAAACGGTGATGTGTGTCACGTGCCTGGATCGTGCTGCCCTTGACTTATCTGAAGGGCAAATAGCGGTAAAGGGTGACACACACGTGGCCTTCTTTCTCGATCCTTCCTTGCAAGGATTGGTCCTCCAGAACCTGTTTCCAGGCTCCTGGCACGGGATCGCCAAATGTTAAGATTAGGGGCAAGAGATTGAGCTGACGTACCTGATCTTCCGCTGCAGATTGGAGGGGTTGCCGTGTGCGATGGTTTCTCGTTCGACGTTTACGCGACGCGGACTATTTGTTGGTTTTTAATGTAAATTTAAATTGGATGCCTTCTTGGTGGTAGTATAATAAAAATGGATAGTAATCGATTAAAAAAAAATAAAATAAATCTGCCTTCTAGGCGATGTGGTCTTTTGTTTTCACTTTAAATTCAATTCAGTGCACTGTATTCTTGGTTTGATTTTTTTTATTTTTTTTTTTATATAAATTCACTTTGAATTGGGTTTTGGTTCCCTTTATAATTTTATTTTTAAGTATTTTGACGATTTGATTTTTGTTTAATTTTCATTCAATAGATTTCGTTTCGATTTTTTGGCGATTTGTTTTTTTTTTCGATTTGATTTTTTGTCGGAGGGCGACGTTGCGCGCACGAACGTTTTTCGGCGAGATTAATTTTTCAAATGTTCTACGTTGAACGGCCAGAACTCGCTCGAGCTCGAACTTTAAGTTGTACCAAGAAAAAAAAGGAGATTTGACTAACTCGCCGCGCTTTAAAGGGTCGGCTGCGTAGCTGCGGCGGCGACCACGAACAAACATATTTTAGGCTGCGGAAAAGGTATGTGTGCAATCGGCTTAGCCAATGTAAACTTCTTTTCTTGTTTTAAATTGAATTTTAAAATCAATTTTCCAAAATTTTGTTTTTTTCATATAGAACACAATATCTTACGAACGACGAAATGTCAAATGTGGGTTGTTATTTTACAAACCGTACGAATTTGAGAAAAATATTGACGAGTATTTCAATTCTCCCCAAACTTTTTTTGTGTGTTATACATACATATAAAGGCATTTCCACAGAAAATTCTAACGGGACCGAAAATTTATATGTTAATAAACATTGGATTTTTTTGGTATTATATTGCAAAATTTACTAAATTTTTATAAAATAATTTAAAAACAGCTTTTCTTACACATTATTTAAAAAAAATCGATCTGAAAACAGAAACATAAATTTTCTTGTTCGAAGCAACTTTTAATGACTCTCTTTGTATTAGTTTTTATCCAAGTAATTAAGTTATTGTTCACTAACTTTATGAATATTTTCAGTATATTGCTGCCGAAGCACAAAAACGAAATTGCGCTAACTTTATAGGAAAAATGGAAAGATGTGCGAAATGTTCCAAGGATATCGAAATTGCATTTCATATTCTTCCCTGGGTACTTTAATTTAAGAGTGTCTCAAACGGCGTACATAATCAAATAAATTATTTATTAACAAGCATATTGTGTATTACTTTTTCAACAAGAAGACAGAATAAAACCCTCACTTATAATATATGCAACATTTATGGTAAGTAGTTGATACAATCTAGAGTTGAAATGTCTGAAATAAATTTTTATTTCAAATCTGGAAAAATATGTCGTGTACGTAATGTTGCGTTCTAATTTTTTATTAAACCTATAAAAAATGAATGAATGCATGCATTTGAACATGAAAACTGTCCATAGAAAGCAACCTTAATCTGTTCTTGTTTAAAATCAGTCTCGCTTAAATTTTATGTTGCAATCCGCAGAATTCTACATTTTATTAGACAAAGTCAGAAACGAGTTTTACATTTTGTCGCGTTCGCGATGCTATGTTTATTGCTAATATAATATTTGAAAACGCCAAATGGCCCGACTCTGGCCATTCTAGTAAAATGCCATCCAATCGTATATAAAATCATTTTGATTATTGGTTTTTAGGCAAAGGCCTACGAATGTCGCGTTCGCGATTATGGAAATGTCCATACGTAATAAGTATAAGTTGGCATATATGTCACGATTATTCCTTTCTTTCTATAGTTGCAAAGATATAGTCAAATGAATATTGGAATAGTCGGCCGAAGTGCTTGTCTTTGGATTGTAGTATATTTCAACTAAGGCAACTCATTCAATACATTGTTGCAATTTCCATAATTGCGTCAATCAATGTTCATTCATTTACTTCCAATGCTTTTTGGTAGCGTCTAAAATTACATCGCTTACATTGTCGCGATCGATCTAAGGCATGGGGGCATTTCATAGTGGCTCCACTTTAAGCTACACTTTGACTGTTTACATTTATTTCTTAATAGCTGCATCGCTTCCGCGTATGGCCAAATAAATGTCACGATTTCTTACACCATTCTATTATTTATTAGGTTCTTGAACGTTAAAAATCAAAGATGTGTTTTTTATATTTGGTATTCCGGATCCTGTTTCTAAATGGCGATCCTTGCCGACCTGGAACTTAAACGGTGTGTAGTTTGAGTGCACGACAAAATATTGAAAAAGGACACGAGAGAAAAAAAAACAAAACAAAAACAAAAAAAAAAAAGTGAAAAAGAACACGAAAAAAAGATGAAAAGGGACAAAAAAAAATTTAGCTTAACTTAATAAATGGGGAAATCTGAGAGCAAGGTCCAGGCTCCTGAAACTACAGGACAGAACATTTTAATTAAAACTTACAAAATGTGGCACAAACAATTTAAGAAAAAATATGTACAAGTGCAACAAGTTTGAAAAAAAAGAAGACATATGATATAAGTAAAATCGGAATAAAGTCAAAATGAATTACCAAAAACAATTTGAAAAATTTAACAAAAATTATAAAAAGTCAAACAATGTAATTAAAGAAACGCGTATAACGGATGAAATCGAGTTTGATTTAATAGCAAATTTCAAAAATGAACTTTTTATTGAAATTAAAATAAATAATGACGCGAAAGAACAATTACCACTTAACGAATTAATTCTAGTACTGGAAACCACACCAGAAACCACCACAACCAATAAAGCAGCGATGACCGTTTAACAAAAAAAAGGAAAAAACAACTTTAAATAAATTGAAGAAAAGTGCCTTCACGCCTGAGGCCCAACACACCCCCAACGATTACAAATAAGATAAGTTAATTTTTTTAAGAAATAAAAAAATTGATAATGTCAAAGCAAAACATAAAGAAATTTTTGCACTGAAAAAAAGAAATATATATATTCTTAGTATTTTCGAATTAATACTTTAAACCGAAAATTTTTTTTTCTCATTTTTGGTTTTAAATTATGGTATGGCTTCTCTATCGTGTCTGACAGCGGTTAAATGTCGTGGGTAGCTTTTGATAAAAAATTTTGTGAAATTAGAGATGAGTTTAACAGATCAATCTGCACTTTTAAATAATGCAGCAAAACTCTTGTCTGATTTTGACGGAAAATCAGAGAATTTGCAGAGTTTTTTGGATGCTTTGGGTTTAGTTCAGCTTATTACGGGTCCGCATGAAACTGTGGCGGTGACGTTGATTAAGACCAAGCTTAAGGGCACTGCGAGAAACTTCGTTAATGACGAGGCAACAATTTCGCAAATTATCTCTAAGCTTAAAGCCACTGTAAAAGGGGACTCCACAGAGGCCCTAGCGGCAAAGCTCTCAAATGTAAAACATAACTATAAAAATCCTAATACCATTGCCAAGGAAGAAGAGGAAATAACCACCCTGCTTCAAAATGCCTTCATTTGAGATGACCTTCCGACTGAAATGGCAAGCAAATATGCTACTCAGTCTGCAGTCAAATCACCAATAAAAATACAAGCAGCGAAAGAACCAAAATAATTATGCAGGCTGGTCAGTTCCCCACTTTAAATGAGGTAGTTGCTAAGTTTGTAGGTGTTTCAGAAGATAGTATCAGCACAGCAACCACATTTTTCACAAGAAACTCATACAGAAGAGGTTCCAGAGATAATAGAGGTCGCGGGGGATATATAACTATGGTAGAAATTATAATAATTACAGTGGAAATTCCAGGAACAATAATTTTCGTGGTAGATGGAATAACAATTATAGTTGTTTTTCTTCCGAAATAAATGGACTGTAATGAATCGTATTTGAATTTTACTCGTGCAGAGCACCAAATTTAATTCACCCAAGAAATGAAATATAAAATGGAATTAGAAAAAAGACAAGTTTTTATATGGAGAGCGAAGGAGCGCTTTATTACCTTCATTGTTTGAGTGTCAGAACCGGAGTGAAGTAACGTTCGGCTGACCTTTAAAGTTAGGCTTAAAAAAGTACTGGAAAGTACATTCGAAAGTACATGGCTAGTGATCTTTGTCTTAGAAAGCTTCTCTTACTGTTTCTCTTCATATAAGTTAGAACGAACTACAAGATGAAAAACGGTTGTCTGTCTGTCGGCCAATTGAAGAAATCGGGAGTTCCATGAGTCGAAGAAAGATAAGCTTCCGAAGAAGATTGTTAATTGTATAACTGAAAAGGAAAAGACGTTTGTAATTATCGTTTGCATATGTGTGAGGCATTCAATTGCATATTAATTTATTATGGATTTTTTTTTTTGTAAATTTGATATTAATGCTGATGGAACAGCTTAGTGCTAAAGGAATTGCTCGATTAAATTGGAATTGAGTGCTGATGGAACAGCTTTAGTGCTAAAGGAGTAGCTCGCGTTAGGCTAATGGAATAGCCTAAATTAATGGACTCGCGCCGTTTAATGAAGCTGCGACGAATAGGTACCCGAAATTACCCACCCGAAAACGATATTCTGGCCAAAGGGTTCGTTACCTTGAGCCACTCGGATGCCTTCAAGCATGATTTTTGGGTAAATCTCTTTACCCAGGACCACGGTGATTGGAGCTGCTTGGTAAAACCACGGATCGGCTAATAATTGATTGCGATAGCAGGATTCGATGACCGAGCTCACCTCTCTGGACGGCGATTGCACTGCTATTTCGTCATGCACCTGGAAGATGATTTCCATCTTGACATTGAGGTCATATCGTGCTCGGATCAGTAGCGAACAAATTCTTTCGGTGCCGAGGGGTGGTAGGAATTCGCAGATCGCGGAATAATTTCGCGTGAATGCGGTTAACCGGGCTGCAAGCATCGATTAACGCCCGAGCTAAATGAAAGTTGTCGCCGAGCTGAATGCCAATTTGTGCGGTTGGGAGAATGATGGCTGTCTGGCGGTGTAGCAACTCAGCGAGTTTGACCCTTTGTCGAGGTGGTTGATTTGAAGATCGACCCAAACGTGCATGGATATGCAGCAGCGTGTGCTGCTTTTCGTCACAGTAGCGGCAACGAGCAGCGTTTTTGCAAGTGCTATTGGAGTTGCGGTGCACGAGGCAATTAAGGCAGTAGCAATGCATCAACACCGCACGCAGACGTTTTTCGATATTCATCGCAAGAAACGCATGACAAAATCGCAGCGGATGCGTTCTTTGGCATACCCGACAAGCGTAAGTTTGCAAGGTTAGTGGTACTGCTGGAGACATTGTTTAGGTGGAATAAGCTATGAAAAACATGAAGCATGAGAGGTTGAAAACATCGGATAGTGAACATGAATGAAAGGCGATACGCATGGGACAACACATCTTGTTCTGACGGAAGACTGATTAATTTCACAATCGGACGCGCGATAATACCGCGCTCGGTTCGAACATCCGCGACACGAACGTGCCCATCCCTTCCGGCGTATACTTTTATGACACGACCTAGACGCCACGATGTTGCCGGTAAATTCTCTTCGCAAACGATTACCAACGAGTCTATTTTGAAATCGTCTTTTGCCTGTTTCCATTTAGTGCGTTTCTGGAGTTAGATTAAGTATTCATTTTTCCATCGTATACAGAATTCTTGTTGAAGAGCTTTCAGACGTTGCCAACGATTGATAATGGATAACGGTTTTTCATCGATATGAGGTTTCAGAGGAGCTAGCAATGGTCCACCGGTTAAAAAATGACCAGGTGTCAAGGCCGCGATGTCATAAGGATTTTCCGACAGTGGGGAAATAGGACGCGAATTTAAACACGCTTCGATGCGAGTGAGTATCGTCATAAACTCTTCGAAAGTTAATTTGCAGCTCCCAATTACCTTAAGAACATGAGTTTTAAAACTTCGAACACCGGCTTCCCAGATACCACTCATATGAGGCGCTCCGTGGGGAATAAAATGCCACACAATATTATGGTAAACCGGCTGTGCTACGACAACGTCACGACTGGCGAGCAAGAAATCGGAACCTAATTTTCGAGACGCGCCTACGAAATTTTTTCCGTTATCAGAATATGAATGGCTTGGGCAACTACGTCTCGAAATAAAGCGGTTGAATGCAGCTAAGAAGGCGGGAGTGTAGAGATCTGACACTGCCTCAAGATGGATAGCTTTGGTCGCAAAACACACGAAGATACAAACATATCCCTTGGTTATCACTCTCGACCGACCAGTGGCACTTTTGATATCAAAGGGACCGGGGAAATCGATGCTCGTGTGCAAAAAGGGTCGCTCCAACATCGTACGCTCGGGTGGAAGTATTCCCATCAATTGTGATCTAGCTTTTTTTTATGAATAACACACTTAACAATTATGGATGGTAGTTTTTATGAGATTTTTCACCTTGGGAATCCAGAACTGTGTTCTTATCAAACGCAGAACCAATGAATTTCCCCCATGCAGTGAAATGTCGTGATTAGCAGCCAACCGACCGTTTACGCGAATTAATTGGTTCGAATCTAGGAACGGGTTCAAGCTTAATAACGAGCTGGTAGAGGAGACGGATTTTTTTTTCTAACAACGACGAATATTCGTTCGCATAGGCTCTTCGCTGTGTGATCTGGAGAAGTAAAAGTTGAACTTTCGAAATTTCACGAGTAGTAAGGTTTAGGGTTTTTGGCATCGAGTTGTTCTCTAGACGCGCGTTTTTTCGGCCAGGTTCGAGTGAGAAAACGATTAACGTACGCAAGGACTCTAATTGCTCGAGAATATTTAGAAAATCTTTCCAAAATATCTTCGACAGGGTATAATATAGTGGCATGAGATCGCACAGGCTTCATTTCCATGTCCATTTCGAAGGAAGCGGTTGTTCTTTGATTTCGCCAATGTGCCAAAGGCAAAGGAAGCCACGCGGGACCATGCCACCACAAGTCACTAATCTTTAACTCACGAGCGGATATTCCCCGACTAGCCAGATCGGCGGGATTCGCTTTGGATTCGAAATGCAGCCATCGCGCGGGACCTATACATTGCAGAATTTTTGAAACCCTATTCGCTATAAAATTTTTCCAGTGGCAGGGCGGTTTTTGAAGCCAGGCTAGAACGATAGTCGAATCAGTCCACAAGAAAACTTGATCTTTTGCAAAAGGTATATGATTAGCAAAGGCGTGCATCATTTCGGCTAAAAGAACGACACCACACAATTCTAAACGCTGCACCGACAACGTCTTGACGGGAGCTGCTCTACTTTTAGCGGTTAGTAGGTGTGAGGAAATTTCATCACCTTGATGCATGCGAACGTAAATCGCAGCATTCTTTAGGAATGTCGTACAAGCAATTAGAAGCCCATTTTCGCAATGGGAGTCCTGCAGAACTCAACGCTGACCTTAATTCGTCGCGTGCGGATATAGTTGCATCTATAGAGTGACCACCCGCTAGGACATCATCAACATACATATATTTTCTTAGTATCTCGCTATCTAGCGGATGAGATTCTTTCACATCTTCTGCTAACTGCAAAAGCGTGCGTATAGCGAGATAGGGTGCGCAATTAACGTCGAATGTGACTGTCTTTAATTCAAAGTCTTCCAGCTCTCTACCTGCTGCATGACGAAATAGAATACGTTGAAATGGAGTATGAGTTGGCGTGACTAAAATCTGCCTATACATTTTCTGGATATCCGCATTAAACACATATTTAAAAAAACGCCATTGAAGGATAAGGAGAGTGGTCAAATCGGTTTGCAGCACTGGACCTGTGTAAAGGACGTCATTGAGGCTAACAGAGTTATCGGACGGACTCGAAGCATTAAACACAACCCGAACCTTTGTGGTGGTACTTTCCGCTTTGATCACCGCATGATGAGGCAAATAAAATGTGGAATCGGTGGGAGCATCCGGGTTATGTCTCACTGGAACCATGTGACCGAGATTTAAATATTCTTTAAGTACTCCATCATTTTCCCCCTTAGCCTGAGTATTCTTATTCAACCGCGCCTCGTTGCGTAGAAACTGTGCTAAAGCGATCTTGCGAGACGCGCCTAACTGAGTGTTCGTGGGAAAATCGATTTTAAACGGTAAAGAGACGATATAACGCCCCTCTTCATTTCGTTGCGTGGTTCGTTTGAATAAGTCCTCGCAGGAGTGATCTTCATCAGATTCGATCCTTTTTTGCGGCAGATCCTCCACCTCCCAAAAACGCGTAATTGCTCTTTCAAAAGGAATAACATCACACGAACAGAAATTTGAAGATATTGACGTAAGACTTGGCGAATTTATTGGACCCGTCAAAATCCACCCGAAAATCGTCTCCTGTGCTATCAACGACCCGCAAATATTTCTTAGAATACCACTACGAAGAATCGTTGGAAAAAGATCGGCCCCTATGAGCACGTCCACTGAAGATTTTTTTGCAAAATCTTTGTCTTGTAACGGAATCTTAGGCATTTGCGAAAAAAAAGAAGGATCGATGACGCAAGAGGGAAGATCACCTGTAATTTTTGGAAGCACCAACGCGGTTGCTTCGATGTTAATATGAGAATATCGAGTCGAACCTATTGAAATCCGACACGCCTGAATGGACTTGGCGGTAAGTGAGGCCCCTACTATGGTTATACTCGCGTTGATTGGATTTGTTTTTAACTTAAGTTTCCTTTGTATTTTCTTAGAAATAAAGGTACCTTCTGAACCTGAGTCTAACAGAGCTCTAGCGAATCAAGTGTTGTCTACATTTTGCAATCTAATAATGGCTGTGGCTAGCAAAACACTCTTCGTGGCAGCAGCAACACACGTTTGAACAGTGGTAGCAGTGTCTTCGGATGACGTTGCGACTTGCACGGAGTTTGTTTTGGCGGCTGAAACGTTTGTAGATGGCTTTACATTACTGGGGTTCGCGGCAGCATCACGATGGAGCGACGTGTTATGTCTCTTATGACATGTGAAGCAGTTATAATTGCTCTTGCAATCCTTAACTGCATGAGAGCGCGCAAAACAATTGATACAGAGACCCTGTTTTCGAATGGCGGTGAGGCGATCGCCCACAGCCATTTTTAAGAATAGAGGACACGTTCTAATTGCGTGTTTTTCCTTTGGGCAAAGTTTGCATTGCGGGGCGAAAACGTTCGCCGCATGCGATTTTATATTTTTCGAAGTCAAGGCGTCGCAATGCTTTGGAGTGGTAGACCTAATATCCGTGAGGGTTTCTAGAGTTTGATAACGACTGGTCAAAAAGGAATCGAATAATTTCCACGTGGGTAAAGTGTCTTTACTCGACAAGGATTGTTCCCAAAGAGCAAGCGTAGTATTTGGTAACCGCGTGGAGCAGAAATATACCAGCATGGAACCCCACGAACTCACATCTATTCCTTGTAAATTTAACGCAGACAAACAACCATTAATAGTGCTTTGCATCTTCCTCAAAGCACCTCCGGACTCAGTCTTAATGGGTTCGACGCCAAAGAGAATGCGATACTGGGAATGGATAAGCATTCTTTTATTTTCAAAATGATCCTTCAATGCTTGCCATGCTATGGAAAGCCGTCATGGATAAGCGGCGCGATTTGAATAATTTCTTTAGCTTCCCCTTTGTTCTTTTGAAGAAGATGAAACAATTTTTCGACAGGGCTTAAGCGTGCATTTTGCCCATAGAGAGCTTGGAATAAATCCCGAAATGAAGGCCATGTGGTATAATCGCCAGCAAAATCGGCCATATCACAAGGTGGCAACCGAACGTCCGAGTGCATGTTGACGAAATGAGTGGGCTCTGTGGCTATTGTTGAATCATTCACTTGATCCACTTGCCTGCGATTTTCAAGAGCATTCGTCTGCTCCGTAATAGACGAAAGACATCTAACATAGACATTGTAGGTCGTCTGATATTTTGCTTTGACAAGCGGAACATCTTGTTGTGCACGCCCTTTAGCTTCCAAATCTTCAGAATCATCATCTTCGACCGCTTGTAGATATTGCTCATACTTGATTTTGAGCTGCTTCCATAATATTCGCACTTCATCAGTATGAATATCTAACGACGTCACGGAATGTCTAGATTGTTCAATACTATTGAAATTTGCTTCGAATTCGTTTAAATTGTCAGTGGCTCGGATAAATGCCTCAAAAGCCATTATGAATCAATAGAAAGGAAAATAAATTTGTTTTGAAAGAGGATTGGAGTTCGGAGTGAGAACCGACACGACGCGAATATAGTGAAATCAATGTAAATAGATGTGCACGATACTGTGGATTCAGGTACCGCAAGAAATTTTCACTACTGAATTTATGAAACAAGAACTGGTCGTTATATTTTGTCCCGCACTGTAGTTCAATCGCTACTAATAAATGTAAACAAGTTAAACGAAAGCGAAACTAAGAACTTGCTATGTGAAATTGCACTTAAGGCGCTGCGAAACAGTCTTAATACACCAAAAAAAAAAAATGAAGCTGCGTTCAAAGGAGACAATCGAAATATATGTGTATGTCGATATGTTTACAAATGCACCACTTTCGTTAACTCGCCGGTTATGAACAAAGAGGAGCGAAAAAGAAGAGAATTATGTACTTTGGAAAAGTCACTTCAAAGTCGGTGACTATTTAACACGATTGTTCGGAATCTGTATGTGTAGATATATACCAGAGATGTTCAGTGAACCATTCGCATAGACGAATGGCAGCGCATAATCGTTGCTTTTGTGCTGCTTCCATGTGCCGTTA
This sequence comes from Chlorops oryzae, assembly GCA_020466095.1. NCBI lineage: Eukaryota > Metazoa > Arthropoda > Insecta > Diptera > Chloropidae > Chlorops > Chlorops oryzae. Next base: position 88,487,877 of record CM035808.1, on the reverse strand, counting down.
GCCAGAGCGAACGCTGTAGTGTAGTGACGTTGAGCGTTTTCTCTCATACGTTGCTTTTACTTACCATAGTACTGCGCCAAAAACCACTCGCTGCCTGAGCGAATGGTAGCGAATGGTTGCGAATGGTTGTGAATGGTCAGTAAAGGAAGCTGTTTGTGTTGTTTTGTATACCTACGAGACGATCTTGCATTACGCTAATGAGAGAGCGAGCGTAAAGGGGTACGCGTATGGAAAATACCGTTTTCTAAATGAACGAGCGTCCATAACATCTTCCATTCTGCTTCTGCGCACTTAATTATAAACCATTCGCATCGCAGGCAGATTCGCTAATGCTTTGATGATGTGCTGTAGTGTAGTGCACTGCTTTCAAGTGAATGGTATGTATGCAGCATTCACGCTCTCACTGAACTGCTCTAGCTCGCCATTCGTTTTTGAGAGAGTGTTTCATCTCGCCAAATGAATGCATTCATGAACTTCTCTGGTATATACCGATTATACACGAGAGCCGACAACTCTTGCGGGATCTATGTAACGACGGTAAGTAAATCGTATTTACGTGCCTATGTATGTTTTTCGCGCGCGGAAATAATATGTATGTACACCGAATTTCTTGAAGTAATTAAATTATTTTTTGTTTTTGAACCTAATCACTTTTTTATTTTGGATTATTGCACCTCTAGATACATATACAAACGTACCTTGTTTAAAAAACAGAAGCAACTGGAGAAACGGCTGGATCGCTCTTTAAAAACTCGTCACGTTTTTCTACGGATGATCGGGAATAACTGGAGAGATATCCGGCTCGAAGGAGCAATGTTTATCTTCCGAAATAAATGGATTGTAATGAATCGTATTTGAATTTTACTCGTGCAGAGCACCAAAGTAAATTCACCTTAGAAATGAAATACAAAATGGAATTAGAAAAAAGAAAAGTTTTTATATGGAGAGCGAAGGAGCGCTTTATTACCTTGATTGTTTGAGTGTCAGAACCGAAGTGAAGTTACGTTCGGCTGACCTTTAAAGTTAGCCCTAAAAAAGTACTGGAAAGTACATTGGAAAGTACATGGCTAGTGATCTTTGTCTTAGAAAGCTTCTCTTTCTATTTCTCTTCATATAAGTTAGAACGAACTACAAGATGAAAAACGGTTGTCTGTCTGTCGGCTTAGACAATAGTAACCACGGCAATAACAATAACTTCCGGGGGAGATATTATAATAACAATTCACGAGGTGGTAATAACAACTACAATTATAACAACAATAATTATAATAACAGTGAAAACAGGCAGTACAACGCCAGACCAATCGAAAATGACCAACCAGGTCAGGGAAACTTGATGTTTCCCCTGAGCAATGCAGGGGAACAACAACACCAAGAACAGTAAATGTCCAAATTTTTTCTCTAAATTTAAATTTTAATAGTTTCATAACTTTTGACACCAACTTCACTAATTACCCAATCACGCTTTTAATAGATACGGGGGCAGACATTTCGCTTATTAATCAAAACATTCTCTCAAAATATAGTTACGTGTTGCCCAATAATAATTGTAGAATCAGAGGAATAGGAGAAGGAATAATTGATTCAATAGGCACGGTCGAAGGAAAATTAAATGAAAAACATTTCCAATTCCCTCACACATTTCAAGTGGTAAAATCTAATTACCCAATTCCTTGTGACGGAACTTTAGGCCTAGATTTCATAACAAAATGCAATTGCATTCTTGATTACTCAAAAGATAACGGCTGTTTCACAATAAAATTAAGAAATAAATCAATAACTTTGAACCGTCTACTTCAAAATATTCTATTTCATTACCAGCAAGAGCTGAAGTGTACAGAAAGTTGGATTCAAAGGATCTGTCTGAAGATTTGTTTGTACCTACTCAAGAGGTGTCAGAAGGAATTTTTATTGCTTATTCAATATTGTTTAAATCCCACCCATACATTAAATAAGTTAACACAACTAATAATAATATAATATTAAAGGACAAAACAATAAAAACAGAGAAACTAAATAGTTATAACATATTCCATCTCAATCAAAAACATTGCAAGGACATTGATGAAGACAGAAAACAAAAAATTTTAAATAAATTTTCAAAGAATTTCCCAGACTTTGTAAATAAAAGTTGGACTGCGCTATGTGAGGAATATTGTGATATTTTTGCCTTGGACACAGATAAAATCACTACTAACAATTTTTATAAGCAAAAGCTTCTCCTGAATGATATAAATCCCGTTTATATCAAAAATTATAGAATTCCGGAAACACAAAAAGAAGAAATAAATAGACAGGTAGAAAAGTTGAAAAGGGATGGCATTGTGGAACCTTCTGTTTCAGAATACAACAGTCCGCTACTGTTGGTCCCGAAGAAATCATTACCCGGTGAAAATGCTAAAAAGTGGAGTTTAGTTATAGATTACAGGTTAACAAAAGACTGTTGGCCGATAAATTTCCACTCCCCAGAATATATGATGTATTGGATCAACTGGGTAGAGCCAAATACTTTTCCTGTTTGGATTTAATGTCAGGTTTTCACCAGATTGAGCTTTCGGAGGAATCAAGGACATTACTTCCTTTTCAATAAATCAAGGGTCATACAGATTTAAAAGGTTACCCTTTGGCTTAAAGATAGCGCCAAATTCATTTCAAAGAATGATGACATTGGCATTCGCAGGACTGAAGCCAAAACAAGCATTCCTGTACATGGATGATTTAATTATGATAGGATGTTCAGAAAAACATATGTTTCAAAATCTTAAAGACGTGTTTTCAACATGCCGAAAATTCAATTTAAAACTACATCCAGACAAGTGCACATTTTTCGCACAGGAGACTTTTTTTATGGGGCATAGATGCACGGATAAGGGTATCTTACCGGACGATAGTAAATATGAAACAATCAAAAATTATTCTAAACCAACTGACGCAGTTGGGCTATTAACTATTTAAGACCATACGTATATGGCAGAAAGTTTTTAGTTCGAAGTGATCATAAACCACTTACATATTTGTTAACATTGAAAAACCCCTCTTCAAAACTCAGTAGAATTCGTTTTGATTTGGAAGAATATGATTTTGTGGTTGTGTACACTAAAGGAAAAGAAAATTGTGGTGCAGATGCATTATCTCGAAAAAATATAGATCAGTTAAAAGAAATTACCGAACCAAGCAAAATTTTGGCAATGATAAGAGCTCAAAATCGCAAAGAAAAAGCTTTGAGTGAATAACCTATAGCACAAGAAGCCCAGAAACTTGAAAAACCACCAAGATGCTACGAAGTATCAAATTTCAGACAGGTACAAAGATTCGTCAAATTACAATTTTTATTGACTAATAATCAAAAAATTGCTCTTAGACATAGAAAAACACTTCTTACAATAAATATATCAGCCTACATTATCAATGGGAAAGTGACTCTTAAGGAACTATTCCCAAGGCTTGAAGGAGAAGCCTGTAAAGTAGGGATTGATAAATTACAAATAAATGCGAGAGATGATATCTTTAAGATGTCATCCGTTAACGAATTCAAAGAGCTAGCAAATAAATATTTAAAAAATATAGAAATCGCAATTACGGCCAAAATAAATTATGTGGAAAAAGAAGAAAAGATAAAAATAATTAAATTCTATCATGACAATCCAATTCATGGAAGTCATTCTGGAGTCATTAGGACCCTTAAAAAGCTTAAAAACTTCTATTGTTGGAAAAATATGACTAGGGATGTCAAGCATTTTATTAAAAATTGTAGCAAATGCACTTTGAACAAACCAAAAAATAATACTAAAGAACCACTTATAATTACACCCACACCTTCCCAAGCTTTTGATACTGTTTTAATCGATACCATAGGACCCTTAACAAAATCAAATGATGGAAATGAATATGCGGTTACCATTGTCTGCGATCTAACCAAGTATTTAGTGACGGTAACTGTACCAAATAAGTCAGCAAACACAGAATCCAAAGCGGTTTTTGAAAAGTTCATCTTGCAATTCGGACCCATGAAAAAAGTGATTACGGACATGGGCACCGAGTACAAAAATCAGGTGTTTGCAGAGCTTTATAAATTACTAGGTGTCACTCACCTTACTTCAACCGCATATCATCATCAGACACTAGGTACAGTAGAAAGATCGCATAGAACATTTAATGAATATCTGAGATCTATTATGTCAATAAATAGAACAGATTGGGATAAATGGCTGGGTTCATTTACATACTGCTACAATACTACCCCTTCCACTGTACATGGCTATTGCCCATACGAACTTGTTTATGGAAAATTACCTAATATTATAGAATGTTTAAAAACAGAAGATATAGATCCCTTGTATTACATTGAAGCATATGAAAAAGAGGTGAAATTTAGGCTCCAGATGGCACAGAAAAGAGCCAAATCATTTATTGAAAAGAATAAGCTGCAACAAAAAGCTATTCATGACAGAAACGCGATCCCGCAAGCACTGAAAGTGGGAGATCTCGTCGTTTTGGAAGACCCTGCCAGACACAAATTCGATTCGATTTATACAGGCCCATTTAAGGTTTCTGAACTCGACGATTTTAATAGTTGCATTATCGAATTATCCGAGAATAAAACAATGAAAGTTCATAAAAATCGGGTTAAACTTGTAAATATGTAAAAATTTTAAACTTTAATTTAATAAATTTTCGATTTATTGTATTCCTAAATTGGCCAATCGGAAATAAGAACCGTAGATTAACAATCGGAAGTAAGACTCGTAGATTAAGAAATATATTCAATCGAAACTACGCAAATTAATATAACCATTAATAATCAAACAAATAATGTTGATCAATTGGAAATAAGATTTACAATTCCACTCTATATTACAAATAAAAAGAAAATTAAGAAATATTTTTATCAATAAAACTAAGAATATTTATACAATTTAATAAAGATTTTGTCATAATGGAATGGTGAATGTGTGCAAAGGCAATTGGGCACTAAGCATCGTGTTTAAATATAAATTTTTGAAGCGAATGATCCTTCAAAATATTGTAGGATCATTCTCCCAAAAAGGGGAGGTGTAGTATATTTTAAATAAGGCAACTCATTCAATACATTGTTGCAATTTCCTTAATTGCGTCAATCATAAATTGTTACAACTCTTTTGATATCAATCCATTTTTACATTGTTGCAATCAGTTCAATGCGAACAAAGTTGCAATACTTATCCAATCAATATTCAAATTCCAAAGAAGAATAACAAACTCAGTCACTGGGTCAACAAAACTATTTTCTTCTTTTGCGGTTGTTTCTTTCCAAAGAATCCAAACATAATTCAGGAACAGAAGCGCTTCACTTTGCTTTGCTTTTGTTTATTCATTTACTTCCAATGCTTTTTGGTAGCGTCTAAAATTACATCGCTTACATTGTCGCGATCGATCTAAGGCATGGGGGCATTTCATTGTGGCTCCACTTTAAGCTACACTTTGACTGTTTACATTTATTTCTTAATAGCTGCATCGCTTCCGCGTATGGCCAAATAAATGTCACGATTGCTTACACCATTCTATTATATTATATATTAGGTCATTAAGTAATTGTTAAGAATTTGGTAAGATATACAATTTCTCTTTTGTTAAGATTTAAATAGTATATAAGCTTGAAAACGTGGGAACAAAGACACAGTTGAATCTTGAACGTTAAAAATCAAAGATGTGTTTTTTTATATTTGGTGTTCCGGATCCTGTTTCTAAAGGATGCTTATATCTTCGGTTCAAGTTGTTGTAACTCAAAAAACTTTCAAATAACATAAATGTATTTTCTGACTCATTTGAATTTTCCTATTTCTCTTTCCACCATTTATATGAAATTTTCAACAAAAAATCCATTTTTATAGTCAAAAATAACTTTGGGTGGTATGGTCGGTGGGTGATGTGAGGAGTAAATTTTTGTAAGACTTCGAAATTTTTTGAATTCTGTCATAATACGGATTGGTGCCAAATTTTATTGCCCTACCGCAATCCTATTTTTCTCCATGGACTGTATGGGGTCGAAGCATTACGCGGCGCAAAAAACTAAATTTTTCAAGGGAACCAATGATGATTCCACTTTTTTTTTTACATGGATTTTGTAAAGAATTAAAGAAGGAATCTGATGGCATGTGTTTCAGTTTTCTACCGAAAAGGTACGTGTATAAAAATCGACTTTAAACATTAAATTTGTCGAATTTTCTTACAAATTTGTTTAAATTAAATTTGATGTTAACAAAATAAAAATTTTTCGAAAAGTTTTCTGAAAAGCTGACCAAAGTCTAGGAAGGGTGAACAAATTTTATTTTTAGTTACAACTTGAGCCGAAGATATAAGAACACAAGGACAAGCACCTCGGCCGACTTTTCCAATATTCATTTAGCTATATCTTTGAAACAAAAGAAAGAAAAAAAATCTTGACTTATATGTCAGCTTATTTTACAAAAGAAATTGGAGGAATTTAAATATGCCCGGTTTTTTTCCGTACGGTTTGTAAAAGAATGATCCATATATAATATAAATACCTATACATAATAATGTCAAATTTAACGTATGTTTGCTTAGACTTTTTATTGACGTTTTTATATATACGTTATTTTGAAATGCGAAAATTGAATCTCAAAACGAGGAAGTGCGTTGTGTCTGGAAAAATTTATGGTACTGGCTAATTTTTATGGTTACTTTACCCCTAGATCGTATCTCTATCACTAAAAAATTTCTCTTAACGCATTTATGATACGGTCTCTTTATAGGGGTTAAGTTCTTAGCCCGATACTTTAACTCAAAGCGTTCATATGAGCTTCGAGCGAGATAATGTTAACTAACGTAAAATGAGTTTGACAACTAAAAAACGGGCAAGATATAACATCGATTAGTTTTATATAGAAATGAAACTTGCTTTATTAGATGTGTTTAAAGAATCTTAAAAAGCCAAAGGAAGCTATAAATCAGAAGAGCAGAGATCCTAAATAACTATTAAATTTTTTTTAGAATCCAAAAAATTGCCTTTTAAACCACGAAAATTTTAAGCGTTAGTCGATAATACTTATGATTGGGCTTTTTTTGTTTTTCGATGCTCAAAACGTTTATTTTTTGATAAATATTTTTGACGTTGCCTTATAACAAACATGAATGAGAAAATTTTTTTTCCGTTGCTCATAATTTTAATCGTTCAATAAATATTTTTTACGTTGCTTCGAAACGTTTGTGAATGAGAAAAAAACTTTTCCGTTTCTTATAAGCTTTTATTTTCAGTAAATAGTTTTAAATTTATTTCGTTAAGAGAAAAAATATATGTATAGTGGTATACTGGTGATATTCTACTGATATCGTTAATAGCGCTGCTGATCGCGGTGGTAATTAGGTAACGTAAAAACAATTTATTGAAAAATAAATGTTATAAGCAACGGGAAAAAATTTTTCTGATTCATAATTGTTATAAGGCAACTTAAAAAATATTAATCGAACGATTAAAATTATGAGCAACGGAAAAATTTTTTTTTTGGAATAACTGTTATAGAAGAATGAAAAACATTTTCATTGTTTGAACTTAAATAGATATAATTCAATTTTTTCCTAATTTCTTTTAACTGTTATGTCTCTGCAGAAGAGCATTACAATGTCCGCAGGAACAAAATATATTAATAATATGGAATAAGTTTTCTGCACACATAAAAGTCCTTTAACATTTGAAGCGGAGCCGCGAATATCGTTGTAAAAGACAAATTTCACATTTTTGCCATTTAGTACTTACAAAAATTAGGTCAAAAAAATTTGTCATTTAAATCGTTGTTCGCGGCTCCGCTTTACTTGAACCAATAAATATATATAGCATTTCTTTTCCGTCATTTTGTGAGATTTTTGTGCTTCAAATGAACCCATTCCACTAAAGCCATTATTTTTCCTCAAACCACAAATTTTAACTTTTTGTACATGCCTCTCTACTAAAAATAAGTTCGACAAAAATAACTGTATTAAGCCATTAATCTACGCAACTCAATTTAAATCTACAAATTATTCTGTATCAGACAGTCATAACTGTAGAAAAAGAGAGGACGTTCGAATGTTGCCTGTATGCAAAATCGGGCATCTAAAGGTTAGAGATTTGAAAAATGGTTTCTTTTGTAATGGGCACGTCGGAGTGCTTTATATGCACTATCAATCCTTACCAATTTTCACTTCGACAACCATTCTAAATATTAGCAGTGACTTAATAGTAGGGCTCTATTTAAAAAAAAAAAAGTATTTTTTATATCTCAAATTTAAACAATTTACATGTTGTGAGCGAAAATTTTTCTCTTAAACTTACCGTTAAACGAAAACTAAAATATGTAATTTTTTTAACTGTTATCCATTAAAAACAAATTTTGCACACATGAGTTAGGTGCGGACTTTTCCTTATTTCAAAGCAACAGCAGCCCTAACGTTCATGTAAAGTCTTATCTTCTTTTTAATTATTGCAAGGTGAATGTGTTTTTGACCGGGCTATAGTGGTGTAACGTTCTGACATTACAGCTCGGAAGTCATTCATATTACAGTCGAGTTTAATTACTTTCACTACTCAATATTAAGATTTAAGCCCAATGGTATCTGGAGGTATCTCTCAATTCATTTTACTTCTCCAAGTCTTTGTCTAGCATCTTTTGCGTTTGAGTTGCACTCTGATTTAGTCTGGGTTTTAGTAGGGAGTAGCATCGGTGAAGCGCCAGCACCATTTCTTGAGACTTCTTCGTGCTGCAGTTGCAGCAGCGCATTAGCTGGTATATTCATCGCAATACCCGTTGAGTGGTCTTGCATGCCTTTATCGTTATCAGTGCTCTGCAGTCTTTTTTGCTGATCTTCCAAACTAATACTAAAAGCTGCAACAGCACTTTTATATTGTTTTTCTTGCTTGGATGAATGCTTGTTTTCATCAAATTGATATTTTTCATCTGCATGATAGGAAAATTGTGACTGTTGCTGACTGAAACGTGGAGGTTGTGAATCACCAGCCGCAGTAGCTGTAATAAGATAATTCAATGGACTGAAGTTTGATATTTCCTTGCCGGATACGTAATTTTCATGAGTCATTTTCATGTGATTCTTCATTTTATCGGGACGCGAAAATTCTTTTCCACATAACGGGCAAGGAAAAACTTTGCGGTGTTTCCCTTCGTGGTATAAAAATGCATGACGTTGAAAGCTGTACTTATTTTTGAAAGTTTTTTGAACGTTTTCTTTAGCACACTCAGTGCATTGATAGACGCCCTCTGTTATAAATGCATAACGGAAGAGATCCAAACCACGGACCGACATTTCTGTTAGATGTTCCGCTTGATCTTCCGTGCTAGACTGTGCCTTACGACGTATGCGGCGGCGTTGTACAGTTCGTAATGGTGTTGGATTTTTACTATGTGCAGAAACTGCAGTAATGACTGGATCGCAATTTTGATCATGCACTGGGTCACTTCCATCAGTCTGATCTAAGGATTTGTATCCTAAGCCAAAAGCCTCTTCTGCAACCATATGCTCAGTATAAAGTTCTTTGTTATGATCAATACGCAATTCCACTTTTTCTTTTCTTTCGCAAACTTCCTGCTTTACTTGCTGCTGCACAAGGACATGCTGCTCCTGCACCTGTTGTTGGTGAAAGAAATCGCTGTTGGAAATTACACATGGATTTGTCGCAACATGAAGTATAAAATTTTGTTGCAGGGTGCTTGAACTTGGTGGTGGCAAGGATTCAACTAGCGGTTGCTGCTCTTCACCACCATCAATATCTCTGATACTTGAAGGTAATTGTTTGTTCAGTAATGATTTTAAATTGTTTTTGCATTGCTGCTCCAATTCATGCCCATAGGATTTGTGTATACTGCGCTTTTTTATTCCTGCAACGGTGGGAATATTTAACTCCTGATCCTGTGAAACACTAGCGCATTCTCGTTCTTTTTCTAATGGCCAATGTTTGGTCGTGTCACAATGGTGTTGTTGAGTAAACGGTGTTAATATTGTAAAAGATTTTATCGAAGCCTCATGTGCAGGGGTTGATGATTGCTCAGGATGTAGCTTATTAGTATACAGAAGTCTTTCAGTAAGTTCAGGAGGCGTATTCGTCCGTTTTCCTACAATTTGAAATGAAAAATTTGATTAGTGTTCGGCTAATAAGTTTTCTAATTGACGTGAGTATAAGTTGAGCCAGTGGCAGAGCTCGATATATAAATTTCAAAAGCTTGGCGCGATATAGGACAAGTGGGGAAACCCCATGAACTTTATGAGAAATCACGAAGCAAAGCAATATTAAAGTGCACCAAATAAAATTTAAAACTGCTTCTGCACCGAATCTGGTGGAACATATCACTTGAGATTAATTTATAAAAAATCTTTGAAATCGGTTGAAAGCTTTGTTGGAGTGGCAGAAGACCGATACACACACAACTCCAAAATCGTAGTGCTTATGAGCATATAGAACCTTATGAGAACGCAAAAGTCATATATTACTATATATGTCACTCCCATAGATTTTGGGCGGGACATTTCGCGCCAGTTAGAAAGAGATGTTACTCGGCAGGCAAAAAAAGAGCGAGATAGAAATACTTTTGGTGAGTACCTAAGTGAAAAATGCTCATTTTGGTGGGTACCCAAGACCATGGTGAAAAGAGCCAAAATAGAAACGGCTCCTGAGTGACATATATAGTTATATATGGCAAAAGTAATACTGCATGCTTGCAGCCACCGCTACGCTCATATAGAACTATTGTTATATTATTAAAGACTTGTTCTTTTTATTTAGACTTTTTATTAAAGACTTGTTCTTTTTATTTAGACTTTTTGTTTCATAATATTTTAAAACAGCTCGGCGTATACGGCATTAGCTAGTATCGGCCCGAGTGCTTGCGTCTTTTACACTGAACTTCTTGCTTCTTAGAGTTATGACTTATATTTATATGAAAATGAATAGAAATGGATAGCAATGGATAAGGGCGACAAGGGCTGCATGACACATGTGATGCACGCGCATAGAGTTGGACTATGATTCCGACGGTCAAATATCTTGCAGTTAAAATTAGAACAGGGACCGTTCTGACCTGACGGTCACATTACATGAAGCGGCAAATGGAACAAAGAACGCTTTGACCGTACCGCTCTGAGTCGCTGAGCGTTCGGTATGCAATTCGAACCCTTTTGAAGTGCATTGGAATTTATGCGTCATGCTCGATGCTAAATGCATTGAGCATGTGCTTCGCACATTTTTGAAGTGGTCTAGATTTGGGTCGAAGGTTTCTTATTTATTGCAACCAAATGTTTGTCAATATTTTGACATCGCTTAATAGTGGAATTTATTGGTTGTCTGCTTGTGTGGCCGTTATCCATGACACCTTCCCTTTTTGGGAAAAAAAAAATTTTTTTTTTCTTTCTTAAAAAATTTTTTTTTTTTTTTTTTTTTTTTCTTCACATGCTTAGATTCTTATTGCAATATTTTAGTGTTAGCTGTTTAAATGTTTTATTTTAATACTAGATGTTTTAATACTAACTGTTTTAAAACTAACTGTTTTAATGCTAACTGTTTTAATGCTAACTGTTTTAATGCTAACTGTTTTAATGCTAACTGTCGACAGCTTAAATTATAGGAATTAGAATTGATGATTAAAAGATATTTTAATTATGTTTACTTGGTTCTTATGATAATTTTAGTCTATTTTTATGTACAATAGTTTCTTTTGGTTTCGTATCGATTTTGCAATTTTCAAAAATGTCGGTTTCAATCACCTTGTAGGGACCTTTAAAAACACTCTCCAGCTTATGGTTTGCTTCATCTTTCAAATAGACCATATCGCTTGGTTTAATGGTTTGCGGTTTAGCATTTTTATCATAATTTTGTTTTGTTCTAATTTTTTCTTTTTCTTACAATTCAATTGCTTTTTTCTGTGCTATTTGTAGTTTGAATTTTAGTTCATTTTTGTAATTTTCAAAATTGTAAACCGGATTTACTTTGTTGTTAAGCATAAAATCATATGGAACGGGGGTTTTTCCATATACTAGTTCGAAAGGTGTGTAGTTATGGGTGGTAGCTGGTGTCGTATTGTAGCAATACGTAAAATATTTTAGCCATTGGTCCCAATCAAGCTTATCGCTAGATATATATGATCTTATGTATTCATTGAATGTTCTATGTGAACGTTCAACGGTACCCAAGGTTTGGTGGTGATAAGCTGTTGAATTTTTATATTTTATATTTAGAAGTTTGCAAATTTCTATAAAAACTTGATTTTTATATTCAGTTCCCATATCTGTTAAAATTTCTTGTATAGGTCCGTGAATCAAAATGCAATTTTCTACGATTGATTTTGCTACTATGTTAGCGGATTTATTTGGAATAGCTATTGTAATTAGAAATTTGGTTAAATTACAGATGATTGTTAGTGCGTATTCGTTTCCATTAAATGATTTAGGTAGTGGACCTACGGTGTCAATTTGAACACAATCGAAAGCTTTAGCTGGTGTTTGGGTTTTAACTAAAGGCTCTACATTGTTTATTCCTGACTTGTTTTGTTTGCATTTTTGACATTTGCGGATATAACTTTTGACATCTTTTGTCATGTTTTTCCAATAATATGTTCTTCTAATTTTTGCTAATGATCTCGTGATCCCTGGGTGGCCTCCAAATGCAGGGTCATCGTGATATTTTTTGAGGATGTCGAGTTTTTGAGTGTCTGAAGTAATTTCATATATTTTGGGAGTTATAGAAATTGTTACCTTTTTTAGTAATTTATTGCCTACCTCTTTGAATTCCTCTATGTCGACATATTTAAATAAATTATCGTCTATTGCGATTTTGATTTTATCAAAGAAATTATTGCCAACTGCTGTTTCAAGTTTGGAAAATAATTGCGCTAGTGCAATTTTCCCATGAGCAATGAAATCTTTAACATTTAATTTGAATACTCTTCGTTTTCCATGGAACAATGTTAAGTGTGAGGATTCATTTAATTTTTCTTCGGTGCACCTATTTGTAATTAATTTGAGGCGTGGTAACTTTTTTACTTCGTGATTATTAATTGTATTGTAAACTTGTTGTTTTACAATTTTTTCTTTAGTTTGGGGGCTGGTGTTAGTTAAGACCGGTTGGGTTTTAGATTTAGATCTTGTGACTACTTGGATGGTGGCAGTGTTAGTTTCTTTAAGTTGTCTGATTTGCCCGAAATCAAGACGTGATAAAGCGTCTGCGCCACAATTATCTTTTCCTTTGATATATTCGACTTCGAAATCGAATTCTTCAAGGTCTAGTCTCATTCTGGTAAGCTTTGACGATGGATTTTTCATCGCAAAAAGGTAGGTTAAAGGCTTGTGATCGCTTTTTATTAAGAATTTTGTGCCATATATGTATGGTTTGAAAAAATTTATTGCCCAGTGAATGGCAGTGAGTTCTTGCTCAATTACAGATTTATTGCTTTCACCTGGTGTAAAAGTTCTCGATGCGAATGCTATTGGTAGTTGTGTACCATTATAGTCTTGGCTTAATACTGCGCCGCATGCTATTTTGCTAGCATCAGTGGTTATGCAAAAAGGTTTATCAAAATCAGGATATTTTAGAATTTTTGGTGAGATTAAGGAATTTTTAAAATAATTAAATGCGTTTTCACAATCTGTGTTCCAATCGAAGGGGACGTTTTTTCTTGTTAATTTAGTGATATGCACAGCATTGTGTGAAAAATTTGGGATAAATCGTCTGTAATAGTTTACAAATGCTATGAATCTTTTGCATTCTTCAGCGTTTTTCGGTTTTGGGTATGATTGAATTTTTTCATATTTGGATTCGTCGGGTAAAATGCCTTGATTTGTGCATTTATGGCCTAAAAATGTAACCTGAGAGTCAAAAAATTTGCATTTGTCTGGGTGAAGTTTAAGGTTTGTCCGTCTGCAGATTTCAAATACTGATTTTAGATTTTTTAGCATGTGTGTTTCAGAGCATCCAATCACTATTAAATCATCCATATACACGAAAGTTTTGTTTGGTCCTAAACCGGAGAAAGCGAGATTCATCATTCTCTGGAAGGAATTGGGGGCTATCTTTAAACCGAATGGTAAGCGTTTGAATCTATATGAACCTTTATCTGATGAGAACGACGTTATATTTCTGGAATCTTCCTCTAATTGTATTTGATGGAACCCTGAAATTAAATCCAGACATGAAAAATATTTAGCGCGGCCCAGTTGATCTAGAATATCATCTATTCTAGGTAATGGATATTTATCTGAGGCCAATTTTTTATTTACTTGCCTATAATCAATTACTAATCTCCATTTTTTCTCATTTGAATTAGGCAAAGATTTTTTGGGCACGAGCAGAATAGGACTGTTATATTCTGATACTGATGGTTCAACAATATCATCTGCAATAAGTTTTTCTATATGCTTATCAATTTCAGGTTTGTGATTGTGTGGTAGCCTATAGTTTTTGATGTAGACAGGAGTTTCGTCCTTTAGGTGCAATTTTTGTTTATAAAAATTGTTAAAGGTGCATGGGTCTGTATCTAGGGCAAACACGTCGGTGTAATCTGAGCACAATTGATGGAGTTTTTCTCGATGAAGTAACGGGCAATTTTGTGAAAGTTTACTAAGAATATTGTTTTTCCTAGTTTCGTCATGTTGAATTTTGTGAATGTTAACTACATTGTAGTCCTTAAGATGTTCAAACTCAATATTGTAATTTTGAATAAAAAGATTTTTATCGGTTGTATTGAGAATTCTAACGTAAGGATTTTTCGTGTTAATTAAGGTATTAGCTATAATTACTCCTTGTTGAATTTCTTGATTTGGAATTAAAATCTCTTCTTCGGATGCACAAACTTTTATTTTTCTGATGACTTCTGCTCTTGCTGGTAATGAAAGTGTGTGTAGTGATGGTGATTCTGATATTGTTACTTCAAATTGTCCTTTTAATGAATTTGGTCTTATTATAAATAGACTTGGACCATGATAGTTGTAGTCTAAAATGCAGTTATATGTCTTAATGAAATCAAGACCAATTATTCCATCGCATGGTATTGGAAATGAGTCATTAACTATTTGAAAATTGTGGTATAATTTGAAGTTATTTAAATACAAAGTTGTTTTATGAACACCTATTGTTTTAATGGTGCCGTCTCCTATACCTTTTAAATTGTAAGTCTGGTTAGGATTTATATTTATATTGTCATTTGTCTGAAGTTTGAAGAGACTTATTTCTGATCCCGTGTCTAACAAAAATGTTGACGTTGAATTATTTAATGAGGACCGAAGTGTAATGAAGTTGCTAAATGACAAATTAATATTTAATATTTTGGCTGGTATTAGTTTTGTGCACTCCCCAGGTGGGCAGTCTGGGGGGCTTCCGAGTTTTCCGATGCTTCTGTGTACCTGACATTGCTGTTGAAATTGTTATTAAAATTGTTTCTACCTCTGTTGTTAAAGTGGTTAGAATTATTATTATTTCTGTTGCTATAGTTGTTGGAATTGCGATTATTGTTGTTGTTATTATTTTGGTAGTTGTTTTGATTGTTCCGATTAAAATTCCTATTTTGGTTTCCTCTATTATTTCTATAATTATTTCCTCGGTACGAATTATTTGAACGACCTCTATGCCTATTAAAGTTTCCCTTTTGTATGTAATTTATTTGGCAGTTTGCGGTAGAGCTTTCCGAGCATAATTCTAGGAATTTTGTAATTGCGTTATTTACTGTCGAAAACTGACCTGCTCTCATGAGCGTTTTTACCTCGTCCGATTTTGCATTTGTTTTTATTGTTTTTACTGCCTGTTGAGTGGAGTAGTCTCGCGCTAGAACAGTCGTCAAGCCGCCTGCTATGTATGCTTGTTCCAATTGTAATGCTAAACTTTCCACTTCTTTGGCAAAGTCATTGACACTTTTGTTTTGTTGTTTGACTGCAGTTAGCTTGGCAGTGAGGCTTTGTGGGGTTTCGTATGTCACATTTGCGAGCAATGTGCTTTTGATTGTTTGAATGGTATTTTCGTTTGTTAGAAATCTACTTGCTGTATGGGTTAACTTAGTTTTTATCAATGAAATTGCGATAGCTTCATGATTTTCTTTTATTGTTTCTAATAAGTCAAGAGCATTTATGAACTTATTTAAGTTTTCGATTTTACCATCGAACTCTGGCAGCAATTTTGTTGCTATACCGATAAACTCAATTGGAGTCATTTTGTTTATTTTATTTATTTCTTCAACTGCTTCTATGTCTGTGTCAGACAATTCGGAGTCGCTAATTTGTTGAGGCGGTAGATCTAAAAATTTCGTTAGATCAGTTGGGATGCGCTGTGGGATTTGAAGTTTATTGAAGAGAAATTCTAATCTGGTTTTAATGGATACAAAATATTTTTCAAAATCGAGTCGATGAGCTTGACTGAGAGATGGGTAAATCGTTCTGCTAAGTGTTGCTATTGTGTTGTGCTCGTATATGATATTGCTTAAATGTTTTCTTTGTGTGGGTTTAGATGGTAAAGGAACTCTATTTAAACACTTGAAGGATTTATCGAACGATGTTTTGATTTCCGAGAGCTTTTTTGATACTATTTCCCATGTGACTGGTGCTGACATTTATGGAGATTGTGAAGGAATATTGCATAATTTTAATAAAATTTTAATCAAGATTTATTTATTTATTATTTTCCAAACTATAAATACTTAATAAAACAAAATAATAGTTTACTTATCTAGGAATTCATAATGCGGTAGTAGTTGGTCATTTTCGAGTTGTATTGCTGGTGGTTAAAGCTGACCCTCATTCCCAATCGCTCTCTTCTTATTAAATTTGTTGTTCCCGTTTGTTTATTTTTTTATTTAAATAATTTTTAATTATTAATGCGCACAGGAAAATTAGTAGTATTAGCACTATGCCTTCGAGGCTGGCTTCCCAAATGGTAGTTAAGTTTGTATTTAATTGTTCGGTTGTTTTTGTTGGTTCTGGGATCACCACAATTTTTTGTTCTTGTTCAATATTTTTTCCAACTTCATAACCCGTGATAGCTACCATTATTGTGCTGAGTGCCTTTTTCCACCAGGACATTTTGAATTGTTTTTTTTTTTTTAATTGCGTCCTTTTTCGCGGTTTCTCTTTCTATTAAATCAGTGTATATATTTTTTTTTTTCAAAGTCATTTTTTTTTTTTTTGATTCTAGGTAAGGACATATCTATGTGCTTCTTCAAATGGTTTTTAAGACACTTTATCACTAGATCTTTTGGCAATGCCCTTATGTCTATAAGGCGTCCTTTGAAAAACAATTTATATTTCGTTTCACCATCCATGGTGCATTTTTATATTTACGACGTTATTTGTTTATTTTTATATTTTTTTTTTTTTTATTGTGCTTTTTCACTTGCTTTTTTTTTTTTCAAACGCGTACTCGCGAACTTAGATTCTAACTGGTCACGATCGCCATGTTATATTATTAAAGACTTGTTCTTTTTATTTAGACTTTTTATTAAAGACTTGTTCTTTTTATTTAGACTTTTTATTTCATAATATTTTAAAACAGCTCGGCGTATACGTCATTAGCTAGTATCGGCCCGAGTGCTTGCGTCTTTTACACTGAACTTCTTGCTTCTTAGAGTTATGACTTATATTTATATGAAAATGAATAGAAATGGATAGCAATGTATAAGGGCGACAACAAGGGCTGCATGACACATGTGATGCACGCGCAAAGAGTTGGACTATGATTCCGACGGTCAAATATCTCGCAGTTAAAATTAGAACAGGGACCGTTCTGACCTGACGGTCACATTACATGAAGCGGCAAATGGAACAAAGAACGCTTTGACCGTACCGCTCTGAGTCGCTGAGCGTTCGGTAATTCGAACCCTTTTGAAGTGCATTGGAATTTATGCGTCATGCTCGATGCTAAATGCATTGAGCATGTGCTTCGCACATTTTTGAAGTGGTCTAGATTTGGGTCGAAGGTTTCTTATTTATTGCAACCAAATGTTTGTCAATATTTTGACATCGCTTAATAGTGGAATTTATTGGTTGTCTGCTTGTGTGGCCGTTATCCATGACACTATAGCTGCAACTTCGGCCAAATTTTGGCGCGTTATGGCATGATTTGGTTAAAAAGTTCAACTGTGGTGAACCACGCCGTAAGCCGAGTGCTGTGGTGAACCACGCACTAGTACGTGTGATGTACCACGTAATAGCTTTTAGCCGAAGTTGCAGCTATAGTTCTATATGGCTACGCTTATAAGCAGATGTAACTCATACGGCCCGTATAAGATACGGTACCGGAAAATGTCATCGATTACACAACTTGCAATTTGGATGTTATACATACATACATATCGTCCCCTAAGGAAACCGTTGTCGTATGTAGAAAATTCGAGGTTTTGGAAAACCGTCTTTGAAGTTTAAGAGATAATTACTTCAAATCTGTACGGTAGATTTTTTTAATTTATCGTCGAGATATAGAGTGATACATGTATTTTTGAATGCAGTTTATATGAATCTTGTATCTAACATACTTTTTAATTTCTAGGCCATTTAAGACAGTGACACAATTGTCGTATGTGGCGTTTGTTAACTCCTCAGTTGAATTGCCCATATCACATACGACAAATTACACCTTCGATTAAAGTGAAAAATTTTTTTTTTTATTTTAATTTTGGTGTATTGTCAATGAGTTAGCCATAATTATAGAGGTGTTCAAGCAAAGTTTCAGGTTTCTAACCCAATTTATAAAGATTGCGCATGGACCTTAAATTTTGAAAAAACTGGGTTTTCGTCACTTCAAATCGTAATAACTCAAAAAGTATAACTACTCGCTACATAGAATGTTTCGTGGACCTTATTGTTTTTCAAAACTGAAGTTTTCTTTCTCTGGTTGTAAAGCTTTATCTCTACACAGTGTTAAGGTTTTCTCGTGCGTATTCTCCGAAAAGTGCACACACTAAACCTTTTCCATAAAAAAAAATTTTTTTTTTTAAACTTTTAATTTATTTATTGTATCACTCATTTTACATGAGTCCATCAATAAAAAGGAAAATCTTAAGTCTAGTTTGGAATTAATTACATGATATGTAGCATTATTATAATTAATATGCATATAAATGTAATTAATATTTGCATGAGAGCCTCAGATAAGGAAACCTGGGCGTAAAGCGGCCAATTCACTGTCAGATCCCTGAACGAACCCTTCAACTGTGCTAGTGAAAACTAAAGTCTATGTGCACACGGACTCTACCTTTCACCGACACATGTGACTAATTCGATCAAAGATCCGACCGTGAAATGACCTGTTGAGTCTGAATAGACTTGGAGATTTTGCGTATTATTTTACCGGAAGAGTGCAAAGAAGCACAAACGTAGTTAGGAATCGCGTTCGTGCAATGGAATGCTTGAGTATTATTTTACCATAAAAATAAAAGAAAGGAACTTTTACCTTCAATCCTTTTATTTAAAACAAAATCTCTCTTAATGCTATTCACAATTTATTATTATTATCTAAAACTGCCCTAATATCCTATTAAAACACATAAGTCTACACTCGGAACGCAGTGGCCATTGGTGAGTACACACGTTCGACTTGCGACTTCGCAAGCTAAAATCCAAGTCCCCGTCCAGATATCAATCATTTTCTTATATAAGGGCCCTCTCCAGCTCTGTCAGAAATGAAAACTTCATATAAAAAAAAGCTTAAGAAATGCTGAAGGAATTTTTGTGTCAGAAATTTTCTGTTAACAGTCTCCAGTTCGTCAAAGAGTAGTTTCTGTTTTCGCTCCCTTTTTTGCTGTAAATAAAACACGGTAACACAGATTTTTCTGTTAGAAATATTGAATTTTCCGTTCTTTCTGAAAGGAATTTTGACAGCAAAGCCAAGTTCGAAAAAAATTAAATGGATTTAACAAGGTTCAATGTGTAATTTTCAGAAATGGATAAATGAAATCAATAATTTTCGATTATAAGAAACGTCTTGACATAAAATATATAGATATATAGATTGTCACTATTGCATTAAAATAGATATTTTCGATACAAGTGTCGAAATGAAGCTTTTTTTTTCACGAGTGGTAAATGTTGTAAAACGAGGCGCAGCCGAGTTTTACAATACCACGAGTGCCAAAAAAGCTGAGTTTCGACACGAGTGCCGAACAATATATTATGCAATAAGATTTCAAACTAGATTTTAACCTAAATTTAAGAAAAGGTTTTTTTTTGTTTTTAATTTGACAGATTCATAATTTGAATTTCTTTATTATACAACTTCGTAGTATGCTCTGCTTATTTTTGCCTTGTATTTTTTGAAATGCGTGCATTTTGAAATTTATTATTGCACACCTTGCCTTGTATTTTTTGAAATGCGTGCATTTTGAAATTTATTATTGCACACCTTGCCTTGTATTTTTTGAAATGCGTGCGTTTTGAAATTTATTATTGCACGCTTTGAAATTCATTACAAACCCTGGTAGTATGCCATGCTTTTTGTTTGTTTTAAATTTTTTTTTTATACTTTCTCAAATCTAGTGTCATACATTCTCTAACCAAAAGTGGCTGTAACCGGACGTTTGCTAAAAGTAAAAAAAAGCATTGTTTAAAAGCCTTAAAAGTGTTAGCGTGTATTGCACGTGGTCCTCCAGGATCCTTGCTGGATGTAAAAACTGTAAGTTTGATCCTTCTTATTGTCGTCTTTTCTTTTAATTGAAATAAAAGTGTTAAAAATTAAAAAAAAAAAAAATTATAAATAAAAAAGAAGAAAATCCCAAACTGCCTAAAGAGAAAAAAACTAAGCCAAAGCGTCCTGACGCTATGGCGTCCTTTAATAGCAATGGCATCCTCACGACGCCTGTTGCTGAGTTTGATGGGTTTGTTGAGAAAAGTGAGCGTGAACGTAAGAGGTCTAAATTTAAAATGAAAGATAAAGATAAATTTTTTGATCAAGAGCAGACTAAAAAAATCAGAACAAATTCTGAGCTCAACTCTAGTGACGATTAGAACATGGAGTACTCTTCTCCAAATGAGATTGACGCTGCTGTACTGAGCCGTAGCGATGAATCTGCTTTCAGTCCTTGCTCCTCCATGTTGGTTGCTGCGAATAGTTCGCTTGCATCTAAGTCAAATGTTATTCTACCAGACCACGTGTCGATTAACTCCGATGTTCCTATTAATTCTGCTGAGCAGATAACCCCTTCTTTGATTGAGACTGACGACTTATCTAAAACTTCTTTATACCCCAGCCATTTTGCTGGAAAGCCTTTTGTCCTATTGGACTCCTCTAAATGTGATATTCTAAAAAATAAACGTGACCGTAACGGTCTCTACCTCAAACTACAACTGGATAAATGTAAGGTTAACAACATTTCCTCAGTCCTTGCTATAGGGAAACTGCTGTTCAAAGTTTTTTTCTCTGACTGTGTCAATGCAAATAAGTGTGTGCAAAATCCTCTACTGAAAGCCAGTGGCTTAAAAGCGTACATTCCTATTTCTGCATATACGTCGTTTGGTGTGGCCAGATGTATACCGCTTGAATATACTGAAAGCGACATTATCAAAATGGCGGAATCAGAATCAAGGATTCTAAATGTCCAACGTTTCAAAAGACGTTTGAATAACTCAAATGAATTTGTACCTACGGGAACGATTAAAATCGGCTTTATAGGAAACAACGTACCTAAGAATATTGTGATAAATAACACTTTTGTAAGAATTGATCTTTTTATCCCATCTATTAAACAATGCCACAATTGTGGTCGCATTGGGCACTCTACCAACATTTGCAAATCAAAGAAACGCTGCATTGAGTGTGGTAAGTCGGATGGACCTCACCCCCCCCTGTGCTAGGAAGTGCCTACTGTGCAATAGCATAACATTAACACAGTGAAAACCTTAAAGAAGGTGTCACGCAGCCAAGCCATGGAACTCTTATTTGGGTCCAACAGCTCAAATCGCTTTAACCTGCTTCAGACTGATGAGGAGGAGTTTCCAAGCCTCCCAACCAAAGACGATTCGCATAACAATGACGAAGTTATTAATCGTTCTCAAACGAAGAGAACGTATAGCCAAGTTGCCCGTTCTCAAAATCTAGCTAGGAAGCTGGCCAAAAGCGATAGACTCTCTGGGTCTCCAACAAGTTTTACCCACAATCCTGTCTTTAATGGATCTGCTGGTCCCTCGCCTTCCATGGCACCCCGTTCTGAACTACCTTTCAATCGGCCTAGGAAGGATCCAATAAGGCCGTCTCCTTTTGCCTCTAATGATATTGAAGCCTTAATTACTGCTTTCACTAAAGTTCTGCAATCTGTTTGTTATAAACTTCAAGATGACCGTCTAATCAATGAAGTTAACTCAATGAAGAATCTTTTGAACATTGCTGCCATAAACAGCGACTATAGCCAAATTATGGCGTCCATCAACTCCAATCTGAATGAGGATAATGCAATATAATTGTCAGTCGCTGAGCTCCAACATTGACTCCATTGACCACTTTTTGAATGATAATAATATTAATATTTGTGCACTTTGTGAAACTTTTTCTTTTGGACCATCTAGTCATCGCAACTTATGCAACTTTAAAATAATTGAAAAACCTAGACCTGACGGATATGGTGGTGTGGCCATTCTGTTTCAGGAAGCTATATCTTTTAAAAAAAATTTTTATCCTTCTCCTAATGATATTTTGGTGGCCCAAACACTCAACCTTAACCCCAACATTACCATCTGCTGTGTCTATCTGCCCCCTGATGTTACATCTGATTGTTTTAAAACTGAGGTTGGAAATTTGTTGAACTTCTTGGATGACAAACCAAATGTTTTCATTCTAGGTGATTTCAACGCTAGAACCACTGTTTGGGGTGATAAGCTAAACAAACCCAAGGGCAATTCGTTGCATCAGCTGATAGGTGAGTCCAATTTTGTTTGTCTCAACAACGGCGCTTACACCTTCCATAATGACTTCCTGTCTAAAGATGGGTCTGTCCTGGATCTGTGTTTCACTAACTCTAATCTTCCATGTCAATTTAATGTCCTTGAAGCAAGGCTCGGCGGTAGTCATCACCTTCCAACTTTAATATCTTCGGAGTATTTTGAGTGCAATTTTAAAACTTTTCTAAGTAAAAAGAAGCTAATTAAAACACTGAACGAACTGGAACTACAGCCGGATCTTATAGATATCCAAAAAAAGATCAGTGACGCTATTAACTCGTGTACAGTCTCTGCCAAAAATGGTAGAAAACCCAAAATGTGGTGGGATGATGAACTAGCGTCAATTTTTAAAAGACTACAAGTTGCGTTCAAAAAAGCCTGCAATTCTGCTCATATTATTGATGCAATTAGGTATCTTAAGCTTAGAAACTTCTGGAATAAAAAAATTAAGCAGTGTAAACGCAAATCCTATTTAAACAAAATTGATGAACTGAATATGAATCCTAGCTCAAAAGAGTCGTGGAGGTTTGTTAAGGCAGTCAGAGGCGATTTTCGGTGTGAATAATCTATCTGGCTTACGGAAAACAATCAGGCCTACCTTAACCTTCTCAAAAATCAAGTGCCGTCTTCTAGTCACTCATTCACTCCTAACTCTGTTTCAATGGCAACTCCAAACTTGTTGTTTACTCTTGCCGAACTTTACAATGTCATCTTCCTCAAATCCAACCAAGTTGCAGGTGGTGATGATCGGGTCACATACTATATGCTCAAGGCTCTGAGTGAAGACTCGCTTGCTAACTTTCTGACAGCTATCAACTTGACATTTAGGAGAAATATGATCCCAGATGAATGGAGAATCATCAGGATTGTACCTATCCCTAAGAAGGATAAGGATCTAAGCAACTATGCAAATTTTCGTCCCATCTCTTTAATCTCGGTTTTCATAAAAGTCATCAATCTTCTAGTGAAAAGCAAAATTGAACCCCTTGTTGAAAAGAACAACATTTTATCAAGTACTTGCTATGCCTATAGAAAACATAAAACAGCCACGATGTGTGTAAATCATCTACTCCATGACATTAGTATAAGAAAAGCCAGAAATGAGAAAACTCTTTTGTTTGCTGTTGATATATCAAATGCCTACAACTGTGCCAACCTAAAGATACTCAGAGTTATCATGTGCCATATTGGCATTGAACAACATTATATTGCATGGATCATTAACTTTTTGTCCTACAGGATTCTCAAGCTTGGCAGTGCTGAAACGGTTGTATCTGATGGTCTCCCACAAGGCAGCTGCTTGTCTCCAATTTTGTTCAACATTTACACCAAAGAGCTACACTCAATAGCTGATAGTCACTCAAGGGTCTTCCAATTTGCTGATGATTTTATCATCGTCACATCACATCCAGTGATGAGCACTGCAATCAGGATGCTAAAACAAAAAATTGAAGTCTTTGGTAGGATGTGCAAAAATCTAAACTTTTCCTTTAATGTCGATAAGACAAAACTGCTGGTTCTGTCAAGAGGCAAAACTGCTGAGGTCAACATCTCCTTCAGAGGCTGCAATATTCCACAGGTCAGGTCACTCAAGTTCCTGGGTGTTGTTGTAAATTCATCGCTCTCCTTCCAGGATCATTTCAAATATGTTGCGGAAAAATTGGAGTCTTGCTCGAACCTTTTCAAGTGCTTGACGCCAATCAAATCTGGTCTTCATCCCTCAGTATCGCTAAATCTATACAGATCTCTGGTCAGGTCTAAAGTTGAATATGGTCGTTCTGCCACAATCTCTGTTAGGTCCAAAACCCTCAACCGCAAAATTGAAGCAATGCAAACTCCTTTCCTCAGAAGATGCCTGGGGCTCCCGCCCAGGACTCACAATTTTATTATGTACTCGCTGGCCAAGGAACTTCCTCCAAACTTCAGAGCGCTTCTTCTCACTGCCAGGGAAATTGTGAGTGCCAAATTGTTTAATCAACCACTGTTTCAAAATATAGTGAACTCTCCGCAGGCTAAGTCTAGTTACTCCATAGTGTATGCAAAGTTCAAAGAGGTATTTGAAGAAATCAATTATGACATTGATTATGTCAAAAGCAAAAAAATGACAATAACGCTGAAGCGATTCAAAGGCAAAAAATGCAATACAGACAATGCTTCTCTTCAAAGTGCCTATGAGGCAGAAAAACAAGCAATTCAGAGCTCTGGTTTCATCTGTTTTGCAACTGATGCATCAATTGTAGGCAACATTGCTGGTTGTGCTGTGTTTCTTATGGATACTAATCAGAAATTTAAATATAAACTTATGAACTCATTTTCCTCATCCTTTGTTGAGCTGCAAGCTATTTTCATGGCCTTTCTACTCGCTAAGAGAAGAAAACTAACTTATGTTGCGGTCTTTACGGACAGTCTTGTTGCCTGCCAACTACTTGAGAAGAACAGCACTACCAACTATGTTGTTGCCAAGATCCATAATTTTGTCAACAGCTTTTTTGAAGATGTCAAAATAATTTGGACGCTGAGTCAGTGCGGGATCTCCTTCAATGAGACTGCCGATCGTCTGGCCAAAGAAGCGGTTAGTGATGGATCGCCGTTATATGTGTCACTATCTGCAACTGAAGGCTTGAACCGTATCTCCAATATTATTGAAAAAGAATGGATTAATGAAATGCGCATCCGCGATAGCAAGAACCCTTCTGGCTATTGTGAGGCTCTCACACTCTTTAACAAAAAACCCTGGTTTCACAAATGTGAATTAGTCCCCAAAACGATTAAGCTGATAAACAGATTCATCGCCGGCTCAGTATATGACGGTGTCTTTCTCTACAACATTAAGGCTATAGCCTCCGCTACATGTTCTACCTGTAACTTGGAGGACTCATTTGATCATCAAATATTTGTCTGTTCAGCTCACTCAGAAATCAGGAAAAAGTTTGGTACTTTCAAAACTTTGATAACCGTATGGATTTTATAAGGGGGATCAACCTTGCTGATCTAATGTTACTGGCAAGTTTTCTGGAAACAGCTAAATGCAATTTTTAATGTATAAAATTTTTATAAATCTTTATTTCATTTCAAATGCCGTCCTGTTGCGGCCTCTTTTTTTGATTGAGTACTTTTGTTGTATTGCCAACAAGATCTATACAATTGTTTTTGTTGCTGCTCTTGTTTCGAATTATTCTCATTTGCTCAAGATCAACTGGAATCTGCGTAACTCTTCCATCCCTAGTGGTGCATTGGATGTATGTCCTGTTTGGTGCTGTCTTCAATTTGCTTCTGACGCCAACGCTGCTGTCAAAGAACCAACGAGTGCGGTCTACGATTTGTCTATTTGCATTGGATTGCTTGGACTTAATTGCGGACCTGAGTTCCTGCCTGCTAAATTACGCTTCAAGCTCACTGAGTCTTCGCGTTCTGTTACTGACGACGGTCAAAAAAACTACTGTTCCTAGTGCTTAAATTTGCTAGTAGTTCTTTACTGGCCTATGTGGACCTAGCTGTGTCCCGGCCATTAATTTCAAAGTCAAAAAAAAAAATCTAGTGTCAAAATATGCTTCATTATGATTTTAAAATCGACATCATAATAGGCCTATTATGATGTCGAATTGCATAAAATGAAATTATGCTACGTTTTTCCCTTTAAGGAATATTTAGAAAATTCCTGCTGAGAATCCTTACAGAGCTGGAGAGGGCCCTATAGGGAGAAAGTGTTTAGTCTTCACTTTCTCGCTGCCATTCCATAATCTGGAACATCTTTGTTGTGTCGAAATACTGTTTCGAAATAGATCATTTCGAAATCTCTTGCTGCTGAAGTTCTAGCTGTTGTTGTGGTTTATAATTGTTGACCCACTTTTATGCTCCAGTTCAATGCAAACGTTGCTGTTATTCTTGATCTTCATTCTCGCTGTCCGTCGTTCTCGCATGTCGTCGGTCTCACTCTTTGCCGTTCTCGCTGGTCGTCGCTGGCTGTCGCTTATTTGTTTATGCCAACGATCATTTTACCATGCATTTGTTGCGGCTTTTTACCGCATTTTACTGAAAACACAATATATTAATTTGTGGGCGTGGCAGTGGGCGGATGTCTCCCATTATTACTTAGGATCATACTCGGACCCCGATATACATGTTTGCCAAATTTCGACTTCATTGGTTCAGCCGTTTCGGAGGAGATCCGACCACGGACGGACGGACGGACAGACGGACATGTCTAAATCGATTCAGTTTTTGATCCTGATCATTTCTATATATATATGTCTATATCTCCGGAGCTTAATTCTCCCTGTTACAAGATTTGCACAAAACTAATATACCCCGCTTACGCTGGGTATAATAAGGCAATTATTTTAACCTAAAATCAGTTTTATAACATTATAAACTTCATTCAATAAGAAATCGAACCAATTGTTACAATAAAAAATTTTTTTTAAATAAACGTGGAAAAGTATAGAAAAAGATAGTTATGTATATATTCATGCTGAATTTAATTTAATTGTCAAGGATAGACTTTTAAGACAAAATGAATAAATAAATAAAAAAGAAAAGAAAAAATTTAATACCAACACCGCAACAGAGTTAATCAATTTCAATTTTTTTATATAAGAAAAATAAAAATAATTTGTCTACAATGAATAAAATTGAGAACTTAAATAGTAATAAGAATTTTTTTAAACGAAGCCAAACAGAATGGAAGTTTTTTTTAAGAGAAAATATAAACTATGTAATTGAAATAAATTGTAAGCGTCGTGGCCACCCCTCCAACACATCATTAGAAATAAGTCTACCACACGATGACATCAAATCTGCCCTAGATCAAAAAGACTACACAATGAACACTATCAACAAAAACGCACATCAACACCAAGAAGGGGAGAGTAGGGAGCCGAAATTTCCTCCCGAAACAAAATTTTTAGCTCAACAACATAAAGCAGCCAGGGCAAAACTTTCTAACGCTGGTCATCTGTGTCTTCAAGATCAATGCCGAATCACTTGCACCAGCAAATAAATATATATATCGATAGCTTCGGATAGAAAGGGCGTAACTCATTTTTTTTTAAAAACGAGATTTTTGCATTTTCTGATGGTCGACTCTCAAATACACCCCCTCCAAAAAAATTGACGACCTTTGAATGAAAATACCGAAGTTATAGTTACTTTTAAAAAAGCCCTAACTCATAGCGAACGTTCCTTTCTTAAGTCTTTGCATGTCTCTCTTGGTCTGTATGCATGCAAAGACTCAAGACACGAACGTGAAAACAGTGAATAATGCGTTTCAAAAAATATTTGTTTTGAATTAATTTTATCAATAGAAACCACTAACCGATATTATTGGTTATAGTATAGTGCTGGATCGCATCTTATAATTTTATTTATATTTTAAACTTTGCGTACAAAGACCTAACTCACGTGTTTTGAACGAAAATTGATATCAAAAAGCCCTAACTCAGAAAACTGCTCGAAACACAGAAAAAATAAAAATTCAAGCCTAAAACAAATTTCGTGCGTAGTATTTAATTGACTTTGCGTTTAAACTTTTTTTAAATATCTAACCTTTGCGATTTTATGAAGTTTTTTCCTTCTCCTGTAAAGTAGCAAAATAATGAGTTACGCCCTTTCTATCCGAAGCTATCGATATATATATATGTACGCCACACAACAACGGCTTGCCGCCAAAGCAACAGCGGCGACATCATTTCGACACATTGTTTCATCTTGGAATAAACAACAAAATAAAAAACATTAGAAGAAATTTTAAACCACCAACAATAACAGTTGCGGTAAACAACACAAATGACACAATACCAACACACTTATCCAGCCTAAAGATTCTGAACATCGCTAAGGTAGCGATTTTCTCCAAAGAGGGGAGGGATGTTGTGAGTCACAACCGCACAAACATTCCCTATCCCAACTTTCTGTTCTTCTCTTCATGAATGAATGCATAGCTAGAACCGCTATGCAAAAGACCCCAACCGCGATCACCAAAGCAAGAAGGCAAGTGATTGAAACATGAAACCGACATTTGGGCGACGATAATATTCAAAACAAATAAACAAATGAACGAGAGCTGAAAGGTTTTGGAACGACGATGACGATAGACGCAGACGGGCAAATGACATGAGGGAAGGCACGGAATTGCAAATCATAAAGTGATGCAGCAACTAAGGAAGCTGGGTGCAGAGGATTGTACGTGCTCAAAGTGTATCCAGGGCAAGAACGACGAAGCATAAGTATCAGTGAGTGGAATTGTAATAGGACAACAACAACGGGACAACATAAGCGATACATTGAAAGCTGTGCAAGGAGGAATTTGGGAAAGTGAACGGATCATGGTAAATGCAGGATCAGCACTATTTCGCTATAAAAACGGATCAGCGTCCACTGGACGGTCAGACTGGTTTTGATGTCTCAACTCTAACGTGCGTACCCACCCAGATGCTACGGCGACTAGAGAGTAAATTCAAAGTGTAAACTTGTGCCAGAGAAAGGATTTGTACAATAAAAATAAAGGATAAACTTTAATCCTTTGCTTGTTCATTTTTATAAAGTGATTCTATATCGACTATTATACGCTTGACCCTGTCTGAGCGCTTGGTACCCTGTATCTCGGCAATAGAAATTAGAAATATAGATGCGATTATACGCTCGACTCCGTCTGAGCGCTTTGCACCCTGTATTCTAACAATATTTATTATTTTATCATATTTCTATAAAAAAAATAATATATATACATATAAGTGGTGCCCCGAAAACTTTTGTAAACAAGTAAGGGTGTTATAGTCAGGAGAGCCTGACAATAATATACCCGAAACAGACACAATGTTTAAATAATTTTTGAACCAGGCCCAAAAAATTGGACCACTAACTAAGAATATTCAAGAGCTTTTTAAGGCTTTTGTTAAATTTCTTTATGAAAACCGCCCCTTTTCCACGCCCACTTTTAGATTTTTTTTTGAAATTCTAATCGGAGGCTTAAATAAACGGTCAAATTCTAAGTTTCATTGAAATATTTCGAAAAAGTCAGATTTTGAGGCAGTTTCGGGATTTTTGTGACAGACCCTAGTACTGGAGGTACCCTTAATAATTGACCGACCAAAGAAATTTTTTGGGAGGATGTTTATGGCTACAAAGGAAGCATAACTGCCAAATTTCGTTCAAGTCACATTTGAATTTCGGGTGTAGGGGACAATTTTTGAAAAACGCCCTTCTGCCACGCCCACTTTTTAAAATTTTGGAAATCGTATTACTTGCCTTGAAACCTATTCAAATATCAAATTTCATCAAAATATGTTGGAAAACTTAGATTTTAGAGCAGTTTTAGTGATTTTCATAACAAACCCTCGTAGTGGAGGTACACCTAAAAATGGTCCGATCGAATCCAATCTCGAACTTGTTCTTACTCATGTCGCCGTGAGCACGAGAACCAAATTTTGTCAAGATAGCTCAACTCCTTCGATAAGATACCTGTATACAGACAGACAGACAGACAGACAGACAGACAGACAGACAGACGGACAGACATACAGACGGACAGACAGACAGACGGACATGGCTAAATCGAGTCTCCTTGTGACACTAATAATATCCATATACCTTTTGTGTGGTCTATATCGACTGGTTCTGGGTGTAACACACAACCACATGCAAGAAGCTGAACATACAACAAACGTTTTCTGATAACGCAAAGACCACGAAATATATGTAATTTTTGTCGTATGTAGGATTTTATATGACATACGAGAAAAGTACTACTGAAGTGCTTAGATAGGGCGACATACGACAAAATGCACACTATATATCTCGGAAAGTAGAACTCCTATAAAAAAAAATAAAACAGGAATGGAAGAGCTCATTTTGTTTAATAAAACTGCATCAAAACCTTAAAATGGCAAAAAATTCGACATACGACACCGGTTTTCTCAGGGGGACGATATTCCAAAAGAGTCGCCGCAGACAGAAAAATTAAATTAAGGAATGGATGCCCACAAAAAAAGATCAAGGCCAGACGTACAGAATTTGTACCCTAAATCTAAAAAGGCGGAGATAAATTAAAATTGAAACAATTTAATTAAATACTTAATTAGTAATTCTTGCAAAGTTTTTGCATATGTGATAACTGTTTAAACATGAATATTAATAGCACCGGCACACAAAAAAACCAATAAGAGTGTTATAGTCAGGCGAGCCTGACATTAAAATATTCGACACAGACACACATGTTTAAATAATTTTTAAACCACGCCCAAAAAACGAGACCACTAAGAAAGAATATTCCAGAGGGTTTTAAGGCCATAAGGGGCCCCGTATTCCGACTTTTGTAGAATTTCTTTATGGAAACTGATCCTTTTCAACGCCCACTTTTCCAATTTTTTTAAATACCAATCGGAGGCTGAAATATATGCTCAAATTCTGAATTTTATTAAAATATTTCGAAAATGTCAGATTTTGGGACAGTTTTGAGATTTTTGTGACGGACCCTAGTACTGGAGGCAGGGCTGGGCAAAATACATGGTTTGCTGTAATTAAAATACCAATTACAATATACTACTTGTCAGATATTTAAAATATAAAATACAAAATACTTTCAAGGGATGTATTTAAAATATAATATAAAATACAAAATACAGCATCTCAAGTAGTTGTAAGTATTTAAAATACAAATTACAAAATACATATTTTAAATTATGACTACTTTTAGACTTTCAAAAATTTGAGCCCAAGGGTATAATTAGAGCTTCATTTATAGTCCAAAAATAAAGCTCTTTTATCCGAAAAGGTAAAGAGATTTATAAACAAAATTATAATTTTCAAACCATTTATAGAGGGAGCTATTGTTGTTAATGTTTTCAAAAAAACCTTTTTAATGTACAGCTACTTTGATGGTAATTTTTAGTCTTTATTCGTAAGCTTTAAAATATTCGTTACTCAGAAAAAAATTGGTCCTGCCAATTTCATGGATATGAGTGAGTGTAAACCGAACCATTTGTTATAATATTTTGGTTTGGTTTCTGGTTTGCTCCGGAAATTTATTTTTTTTTTTTAGCATTAGTTTTTGAATTTAAAAAAACAAGTAAGAGAGCTAAAGTCGGTCAAGCCCGACTTTGAAATACCCAGCGTCCCGACATTATGAGCGCACTATGTTTTGCTTCTCTATTTGTGGGTGTGGCAGTGGGAGGGCCACATAAATTATTTCCCTACACTTTTCACTCGCCTTGGTGAACATATGTTGCGAATTCGAAGCTTCTACGCCTTTTACTTCGGAAGTTACGAAAAATCTTCATTTGTGGGCGTGGCGGTGGGCGAGCCAAAAAAGGTTTTTCCTAGACCTTTCATTCGCCTTGGTGAACCTATGTTGCGAATTTGAAGCTTCTACGCCTCTTACTTCAGAAGTTACGATAAGCTCTTATTTGTGGGCTTATTTGTGGGCGTGGCTCGAGGAGGACGGCTTCCATTTTTTTTCAGGATATGTCCCTATTCCTAGTTTACCAGTACACCAAATATCAACGGAATGTGTTGAGTGGTTCGCAAGTTACAAGCATTTTACTGAAAACACAATAAATTCATTTTTGGGCATGGCAGTGGGCGGATGTCTCCCATTATTACTTAGGATCATACTCGGACCCCGATATACATGTTTGCCAAATATCGACTTCATTGGTTCAGCCGTTTCGGAGGAGATCCGACCACGGACGGACGGACGGTCAGACGTACAGACGGACATGTCTAAATCGATTCAGTTTTCGATCCTGATCATTTCTATATATATTTTTCTATATCTCCGGAGCTTAATTCTCCCTGTTACAAGATTTGCACAAAACTAATATACCCCGCTTACGCTGGGTATAATAAGGCAAGTTCGGTTTGAAACCAATTCGGTTCAGAACCGGTTTCCATTCTGGGTTTATTAGCTTTTAAAGTTACATCCGCGTTTCCACATCCTAAAGACAGCAGAAACCGATCTATCGAGTAGGTCTAATCAAAAAATGCTTAGTTTTTCTCAAAATTGTCGCACTTTGTTCGTCTAAAAAGTTAAAATTGATGTGAATAATTGACGAATGTAAGACGCGTCTATCTTTCAGTCATTTTCGCAATTTTTTAAATTTATCTCTAAGGCTAGGCGCCGACTACTCAATTTTTAGTTGGCCATTTTTTAGTTGGAAAAGTGCTCTTGCGCGCCGACTATACAATTTTAAATTGTGTACTTTCAATTCAATTAATTTATTATTAATTAACTACATAATAATTTGTTAGCTACTCGGTACCATGTGCTTATAGAACACTACCAACTAAAAATTGAGTAGTGTGCCGCGCCCCATAAGAACGTATGTAACACAACACACTTGGCCAATTTAAAATTTGTGGCAAAACACAAATTTTTTATTGGGTCAACTAAAAATTGGAATGTCGGCGCGCTCTCATATAGTTCTGTGAGCCACAAACACCCAACATAAAATTGGCCAACTGAAAATTGAGTAGTCGGCGCCTAGCCTAATTGAATATTTTTTTGACATATCCAGACTATCGATTGCGATATTTTACTATCGCCAATCGCTAGGTCTTCGTTCATATTATGCGAGAAAACAGCCACCGTGTCGCTCGCTTGTCTTGTCGCATAAAATGAACGACGACCAATTTCGTGTAAACTGACGTCAAGTTCTGCTTTAAAAAAAAATGTTGCATTTTAGAAACTTTGCCGGAAATTTAAAAATAGCCAGTTTTTGATGGTTAAATTTTACTATTAAATTAAAGCAAATTTTAAAATAATTATTTTACGTGTTTTCAGGAGCACTAAAGATTATAAAAAATATATTTTATCCATATTTAAGTTACGTGCATATTCTCCGGTGCTGTTAACTTTCAGGCATTTTTCACTATAAAGTATTTATATTAAATTGTATTTTAAAGCAATAAGTATTTGAAATACTAATTACACAATACCTCACTATCAGGTATTTGAATTACAAATTTCAAATTACTATATTTTCTTAGGAAGTAGATAATTGAAATACAAATACCAATTACGTAATTGTATTTTAAATACAAGTAATTGAAATACTGCCCAGCCCTGACTGGAGGTACCCTTAATAACGCACCAATCAAGAACATTTTTGCGGAGGATGTTGATGGCCACAAAAACGGAATAAGTGCCTTCTTTCGTTCAAGTCTCATTTGAATTATACGGTCAATACGGTCAAATTCTAAGTTTCATTGAAATATTTCGACAAAATCCGATTTTGAGGCAGTTTCGGGATTTTTGTGACAGACCCTAGTACTGGAGGTACCCTTAATAATTGACCGACCAAAGAAATTTTTCGGGAGGATGTTTATGGCTACAAAGGAAGCATAAGTGCCAAATTTCGTTCAAGTCACATTTGAATTTCGGGTGTAGGAGACAATTTTATATAAATTCCTTTCTGCCACGCCCAATTTAACAATTTTTTGAAACCATATTTCTTGCCGTTAAACATGTTCAAATATCGAATTTCATCAAAATATCTTGAAAAACTTCGATTTAAGAGCAGTTTTTGTGATTTTCATAACAAACCCTCGTAGTGGAGGTACACCTAAAAATGGTCCGATCGAATCCAATCTCGAACTTGTTCTTACTCATGTCGCCGTGAGCACGAGAACCAAATTTTGTCAAGATAGCTCAACTCCTTCGATAAGATACCTGTATACAGACAGACAGACAGACAGACAGACAGACAGACAGACAGACAGACGGACAGACATACAGACGGACAGACAGACAGACGGACATGGCTAAATCGAGTCTCCTTGTGACACTAATAATATCCATATACCTTTTGTGTGGTCTATATCGACTGGTTCTGGGTGTAACACACAACCACATGCAAGAAGCTGAACATACAACAAACGTTTTCTGATAACGCAAAGACCACGAAATATATGTAATTTTTGTCGTATGTAGGATTTTATATGACATACGAGAAAAGTACTACTGAAGTGCTTAGATAGGGCGACATACGACAAAATGCACACTATATATCTCGGAAAGTAGAACTCCTATAAAAAAAAATAAAACAGGAATGGAAAGAGCTCATTTTGTTTAATAAAACTGCATCAAAACCTTAAAATGGCAAAAAATTCGACATACGACACCGGTTTTCTCAGGGGGACGATATTCCAAAAGAGTCGCCGCAGACAGAAAAATTAAATTAAGGAATGGATGCCCACAAAAAAAGATCAAGGCCAGACGTACAGAATTTGTACCCTAAATCTAAAACGGCGGAGATAAATTAAAATTGAAACAATTTAATTAAATACTTAATTAGTAATTCTTGCAAAGTTTTTGCATATGTGATAACTGTTTAAACATGAATATTAATAGCACCGGCACACAAAAAAACCAATAAGAGTGTTATAGTCAGGCGAGCCTGACATTAAAATATTCGACACAGACACACATGTTTAAATAATTTTTAAACCACGCCCAAAAAACGAGACCACTAAGAAAGAATATTCCAGAGGGTTTTAAGGCCATAAGGGGCCCCGTATTCCGACTTTTGTAGAATTTCTTTATGGAAACTGATCCTTTTCAACGCCCACTTTTCCAATTTTTTTAAATACCAATCGGAGGCTGAAATATATGCTCAAATTCTGAATTTTATTAAAATATTTCGAAAATGTCAGATTTTGGGACAGTTTTGAGATTTTTGTGACGGACCCTAGTACTGGAGGCAGGGCTGGGCAAAATACATGGTTTGCTGTAATTAAAATACCAATTACAATATACTACTTGTCAGATATTTAAAATATAAAATACAAAATACTTTCAAGGGATGTATTTAAAATATAATATAAAATACAAAATACAGCATCTCAAGTAGTTGTAAGTATTTAAAATACAAATTACAAAATACATATTTTAAATTATGACTACTTTTAGACTTTCAAAAATTTGAGCCCAAGGGTATAATTAGAGCTTCATTTATAGTCCAAAAATAAAGCTCTTTTATCCGAAAAGGTAAAGAGATTTATAAACAAAATTATAATTTTCAAACCATTTATAGAGGGAGCTATTGTTGTTAATGTTTTCAAAAAAACCTTTTTAATGTACAGCTACTTTGATGGTAATTTTTAGTCTTTATTCGTAAGCTTTAAAATATTCGTTACTCAGAAAAAAATTGGTCCTGCCAATTTCATGGATATGAGTGAGTGTAAACCGAACCATTTGTTATAATATTTTGGTTTGGTTTCTGGTTTGCTCCGGAAATTTATTTTTTTTTTTTAGCATTAGTTTTTGAATTTAAAAAACAAGTAAGAGAGCTAAAGTCGGTCAAGCCCGACTTTGAAATACCCAGCGTCCCGACATTATGAGCGCACTATGTTTTGCTTCTCTATTTGTGGGTGTGGCAGTGGGAGGGCCACATAAATTATTTCCCTACACTTTTCACTCGCCTTGGTGAACATATGTTGCGAATTCGAAGCTTCTACGCCTTTTACTTCGGAAGTTACGAAAAATCTTCATTTGTGGGCGTGGCGGTGGGCGAGCCAAAAAAGGTTTTTCCTAGACCTTTCATTCGCCTTGGTGAACCTATGTTGCGAATTTGAAGCTTCTACGCCTCTTACTTCAGAAGTTACGATAAGCTCTTATTTGTGGGCTTATTTGTGGGCGTGGCTCGAGGAGGACGGCTTCCATTTTTTTTCAGGATATGTCCCTATTCCTAGTTTACCAGTACACCAAATATCAACGGAATGTGTTGAGTGGTTCGCAAGTTACAAGCATTTTACTGAAAACACAATAAATTCATTTTTGGGCATGGCAGTGGGCGGATGTCTCCCATTATTACTTAGGATCATACTCGGACCCCGATATACATGTTTGCCAAATATCGACTTCATTGGTTCAGCCGTTTCGGAGGAGATCCGACCACGGACGGACGGACGGTCAGACGTACAGACGGACATGTCTAAATCGATTCAGTTTTCGATCCTGATCATTTCTATATATATTTTTCTATATCTCCGGAGCTTAATTCTCCCTGTTACAAGATTTGCACAAAACTAATATACCCCGCTTACGCTGGGTATAATAAGGCAAGTTCGGTTTGAAACCAATTCGGTTCAGAACCGGTTTCCATTCTGGGTTTATTAGCTTTTAAAGTTACATCCGCGTTTCCACATCCTAAAGACAGCAGAAACCGATCTATCGAGTAGGTCTAATCAAAAAATGCTTAGTTTTTCTCAAAATTGTCGCACTTTGTTCGTCTAAAAAGTTAAAATTGATGTGAATAATTGACGAATGTAAGACGCGTCTATCTTTCAGTCATTTTCGCAATTTTTTAAATTTATCTCTAAGGCTAGGCGCCGACTACTCAATTTTTAGTTGGCCATTTTTTAGTTGGAAAAGTGCTCTTGCGCGCCGACTATACAATTTTAAATTGTGTACTTTCAATTCAATTAATTTATTATTAATTAACTACATAATAATTTGTTAGCTACTCGGTACCATGTGCTTATAGAACACTACCAACTAAAAATTGAGTAGTGTGCCGCGCCCCATAAGAACGTATGTAACACAACACACTTGGCCAATTTAAAATTTGTGGCAAAACACAAATTTTTTATTGGGTCAACTAAAAATTGGAATGTCGGCGCGCTCTCATATAGTTCTGTGAGCCACAAACACCCAACATAAAATTGGCCATCGTTCATATTATGCGAGAAAACAGCCACCGTGTCGCTCGCTTGTCTTGTCGCATAAAATGAACGACGACCAATTTCGTGTAAACTGACGTCAAGTTCTGCTTTAAAAAAAAATGTTGCATTTTAGAAACTTTGCCGGAAATTTAAAAATAGCCAGTTTTTGATGGTTAAATTTTACTATTAAATTAAAGCAAATTTTAAAATAATTATTTTACGTGTTTTCAGGAGCACTAAAGATTATAAAAAATATATTTTATCCATATTTAAGTTACGTGCATATTCTCCGGTGCTGTTAACTTTCAGGCATTTTTCACTATAAAGTATTTATATTAAATTGTATTTTAAAGCAATAAGTATTTGAAATACTAATTACACAATACCTCACTATCAGGTATTTGAATTACAAATTTCAAATTACTATATTTTCTTAGGAAGTAGATAATTGAAATACAAATACCAATTACGTAATTGTATTTTAAATACAAGTAATTGAAATACTGCCCAGCCCTGACTGGAGGTACCCTTAATAACGCACCAATCAAGAACATTTTTGCGGAGGATGTTGATGGCCACAAAAACGGAATAAGTGCCTTCTTTCGTTCAAGTCTCATTTGAATTATACGGTCAATACGGTCAAATTCTAAGTTTCATTGAAATATTTCGACAAAATCCGATTTTGAGGCAGTTTCGGGATTTTTGTGACAGACCCTAGTACTGGAGGTACCCTTAATAATTGACCGACCAAAGAAATTTTTCGGGAGGATGTTTATGGCTACAAAGGAAGCATAAGTGCCAAATTTCGTTCAAGTCACATTTGAATTTCGGGTGTAGGAGACAATTTTATATAAATTCCTTTCTGCCACGCCCAATTTAACAATTTTTTGAAACCATATTTCTTGCCGTTAAACATGTTCAAATATCGAATTTCATCAAAATATCTTGAAAAACTTCGATTTAAGAGCAGTTTTTGTGATTTTCGTAACAGACACTAGTACTGGAGGTACCCCTATAAATGGTCCGATCGGGTCCAATCTCGAACTTGTTCTTACTCATGTACTTTTGAGTTTGCATACCAAGATAACTCAACTCCTTCGATAAGAAAACTGTATACAAACACACGGACAGGCAGACATGTCTAAATCGAATCTCCTGGTGATTCTGATCATTTCTATATATATTTTGTATGGTCCATCTTGACTGGTTTTGGGTGTTACACACAACCACACAAAGGCAATATACCCTCGACACAGAGTGTGTCGGGTATAAAAACAGGTCTCTAGACTGTCAATGCGAATTACCTTCTTGCAGTTTGCTGCAAGCACGCATCCATTTAAAATATATAAGAGTAATTGAAAAGAGAAACAATTTAACTAAAAATAAATAGCCAAAGTTTTTTGTATATATATATATATATATATATATATATATATATATATATATTATATATAAAAATCCACTTTGGGATGTAAGTTAGGTCCGCCAAATCTTAAAGCTACACTTTTACATTTTATTCACTAGTGACTTCGAATGTTTAATATGTTTGAACCCGGGATGGGCGTTTACGCGTAAACAGACGCTGTTTACGTTTACTCTGTAAACAGACGTAAACAGTCCTAAACAGAAGTAAACATGTAAACAGACGTAAACAGGACGGAAACAGCTGATTCCTTTGACGAAATGTGAAATAACATGGCAACACTTTTCAATTATTACAAAACATTCAGTAAGGTTTAATAAAAATGCCGGCCTGCAATAACGCCAAAAGAACAAATTCTTTGATTTCTTCTAATTCTGGTATGAAAAACAGAAAAATATGAACTTGTTTACGTTTACTTGTCTTTTTTCGTTTACATCAATTGAAATCTGTTTACGTTTACGTTTGTTTACGCGTAAACAGCAGCCGTTAACAGCGTAAACAGTTTACGCGCCCATCCATGGTTTGAACTGGTGATTGAGTAAATTTACTCTTGGCGAAAGAAAACCAAAAAAAAATCTAAATAATATAAAAAAGAGCCACAGCACCAAACATCAACTGTGGCAACCGTGACTGACAGTAAACTTGCCATATGTTACCAATAAATAACAAAAATACATAACATTCGGTAGGTTTTTCTTAGAGTTGCCATTTAATCGAATTCAAGTCAAATGCACGACATGATGCTAAACTACCCCGTGGCTTTGCATTAATGGTGTAATCTGTTTAGGGTATTACTACTCGTCGTTCGTAAGCTATTGTGTTCTCTATGCCAAAAATCTTTTTTTGGGAAATCGCTTTTAAAGTTTAGTTGTTAATTACAAAAAACTGAACCGAAAAAATTCTCGCGACCTATTTACCAAAGAAAGTTGAAAAGTTTGTGGTTTTTTCTGTAAAAAACAATTTCGGATTTTGGAAACGCTTCTACCAGCATGAAGCGTTTATAAAACAAATGCTTTGTTCTATATGCACCTATTTACGAAGCTCTCCTTGTTTTATAGCATATAGAACAAAATGTAAAAAAGTATTGTGAGAAATTAAAAACGATAAGTTTTCAGGAAACATTTTTCCGAAATCTCCCTTTTGCCACGCCCACTTTCCAATTTTTGGGAAATATTATTAATGACCTTAAAATAATATAAAATTTCAAGTTTCATCAAAATATCTCAAAAAATTCAAGTTTCAGAGCAATTTTTATAATTTTTAGCAAAGACCCTAGTTCTGGAGGTACCCGAAAAAATGATGCGATCAAGCCCATTCTCGAACTAAATATTACTTATGTCGCCTTGCATCTCCATACCAAATTTAGTCAAGATAGCTCAACTCCTTCGATACGAAAACTGTATACAGATAGTGAGACAGACAGACGCACGGACGGACGAACGGGCATGGCTTAATCTCCTTGAGACGCTCATCATTTATCTACATATTTTCTCTCCCGGGAGCAATATACCCTCGACACAGAGTGTTTCGGGTATAAAAATAAAATGCAAAGACTTCCAAATTACTACGAACATTATTTAGTCTTGCATATGGAACAAAATAAAAAAATATTTTTTTATTCGGTGTTTTTGCTTCGATTTTTGTTCTATATGCACGGTTTTTTGCGGATTTTATAGAACACAATAGGTTACGAAGTTTGTCACTAGAGTGTTGTATAGCACAAAGTCGATGTCTCATATTTCAAAAACTATAAGAGATATTAGAAAACTGATTATACAGATCGATAGATCTCGAAATGTTTACCTAAAAACCAGTCCTATCTCATTTTTTTCCATTTTGCGGTATAGAACACAATAGCTTACGAACGACGAAGTGACTGAAGTTAAAGCTATTTAAATTTATTTCGCTTTAAGGAATTGTTCAATTAATTTAGTAGGCATCGGTAACTTTGACCTGAAAACTTTGCCCATCACATGACTCAATATGTTATTGTAAATTTAAAAAAACTAAATAAAAATTAAAGCAATCAATAAATTAGAAATAAAAACTTATAAAAAAAAAAATAGATAAATAAATAAAAATAAAACTTAATAAAAATTAAAAAAAATAAATAAAAAAAAAAAGCATGATAAAAAAGACAATTACAAGTAATTGCAATTGAAAATTCAAAATTCTAAATTACATTTGAAATATTGTAATTGAAAATTTTCCGATACAATTACTTGTAATGAAGGTTTCTGCATTGCAATTACATGTAATGTGTAACAAAGATATGATTTAGTTGTTTTTTAAATAAAACTGCCACTTGGAAAAAATATTCTGCCTTTTTGTAGCCGAAAAAATTTTGTCTTTAGCCTTATCTAGCCTATTTTTTTGTGGTTTTATCCGCAGCCATGCTAATTTAAGATTTTGAAAGTACATAGTAAGTATATCATAAAAAAAATCTAAAATAGTGTTTTATCAACGGGTTTATTATTTTTATGACAATATTTTAACAAAAATTTTATAATTTTATAGATATCCCTCCAGTAGGTTGAAATTTCGATGACGAATACCGATTAAACTACCAAATTTTTTGAAACGCTTCCAATAAATAATAAAAAACTAATAATGTTAATTTGTTTTTTGAGGCTTTATTACAGAAAAAAATGTTTATGCAATTCGACATCATAATGAGCCTATTATGATGTCGATTTTAAAATCATAATGAAGCATATTATTTTTTTTTTAGGTATAGATGGCTGGGACACAACTTAGGTCCACATATGCCAGGGTGTACTTCGAGCAGTCACTTAAATAGGTGCACGTAAGAACGGTCATTGAAGCATATTTCAGTTGATCGGTGGTAGTCCTCAGCAGAGGAGATGACATACGCCCGTGACGATACTAAGCCAGACAGCAGGCGAAGTTGGTATATGAAATATTTAGCCGGAACAGTACTTTTCTTCGAATTATGTGGCAATGATATGCCACTGGCAGATAGCCACGAGAAAACGGTTTTTGCTACTATATAAAAAATGATTACTGATTTTACGTCTATGTAAAATAAAGAACTACCACGAAAAATTAGCTTCATCCACAAACCTTGCAAGTTCACACCAATCATCCAAGACTTTCGCTCTGAGGAAGTCGGTTCGATTATCATACTTTTTAAAGAAATTAAACCTTTTCCTAATTTCAGAAAAGGCAGGACACTCAAAAATTTGATGTTCGAAAGATTCGATCTCTCCACATGTGTCACACATGTTTGAAGAGACTGCATTAATGTTACAAAGAAAGATTTTATCGTAAGTGATGACTCTGTTTAGCATTTTAATTGATTTTGACGGAAGAGGGAGTTTGTAAAACCAGGGTTTTTTGGGTTGGACAGGAAAGGCCAAACCATAACCGGAGGCTTTTTCAAGTTCTTCCTGACATACATACATCATTCAGCCATTTGTTCCTTATCCTGTTTTCAATGCTCCTAAGAGCTTCGGAATGCGACATAGGAGGATCGATGGGAAAACCACTGTCAGCAGCCTCCCTTGCAAGACAGTCTGCTTTTTCATTAAATGAAATTCCGATATAACTGGGCGTCCAAATGATTTTCGCTCTTATACAGCCAGCCGAAGCCAAGTTACTGTGGATACCCGCAACCAGGTAGTTGTTCGAATCTTTATCCATAATCAACTGACATGAGATTAGACTGTCAGTGAAGATGTCAACTTTCTTATATCTGTAAGACTTGGCAATCTTTGTCAACATATAAATGGCATACAGTTCAGCAAACGATGATGAGGTAACGGCTGGAATCTTGTACTTGTATGATCTATTTTTACTTATGTTAAAGACAGAAACACCAGACTGGTCAGAGCCAATCGAAGCGTCTGTAGCGAAGCACACAAAGCCCTGCGAATGCAGATCGTTTAATTTTTGTTCATAGTCGAGGCGGATATTGTTCATATCAGGACCAAATTTATTACCCGGGAAGGGTTTTAGAGTGACTTCAATCCTGTCACTGAACGTAAACGTTGATACAGCATCAAAGTTGTCAAAGATATCTTTGCATTTTGAGTATACATACGCATAGCTTGAGTTAACTAATGGGAATCCGTCAATGGCCTGGTAGAGAGCAGGATTAAACAGCTTGATTTTTAGAATTTCCCTCGCAGTAAGGAGCAAGGCTC
This sequence comes from Chlorops oryzae, assembly GCA_020466095.1. Lineage (NCBI taxonomy): Eukaryota > Metazoa > Arthropoda > Insecta > Diptera > Chloropidae > Chlorops > Chlorops oryzae. Next base: position 88,444,746 of record CM035808.1, on the reverse strand, counting down.
GCTCACAAGGAGGTAGTTCATTGGCAATTGCATATAGCAGGTAGACATGAGTCCTAGGAGGGAGACCCAGGCATCGTCTAATGAACGAGTGCTGAAGACGTGATATTCTATTGTTAATCGTCTTTGTTCTGCGCATTGTCGCTGCCGAACGACCATATTCAATTTTCGAGCGTACTAGAGATTTGTACACATTAAGTGAGACTGAGGGGAGTAAACCAGCTTTAATAGGTGTGAGACATCCAAAAAGTTTAGAGTTTGATTCCGATTGTTTTACAACCGCATCATAGTACTTACTGAAGGACAAACTCTTGTTAAGAATGACACCCAAGTATTTCAAGGAGTCGACCTGCGGGATTTTTTGACCATTGAACATAACGTTAACGCATGGAATTTTACTTCTGTAAGCGAGCATCAGTTTCGTTTTACCAGGTTTAAATGAAAGGTTCAGCTCCTCACATTTCGCCCCAAATTGATTGGTCTTGTTTTGGATACTCAATAGAGTAGAATTATGTGAATCACATGAGTGTAAAATAATAAAATCATCTGCAAATTGGAACACGGATGTGTTCGAATCGGCGATATCGTGTAGTGACAAAGTGTATATGTTGAACAGAATTGGAGACAGACAGCTGCCCTGAGGAAGGCCATCAAAGACATTTACTGTGGCGTCACCCAACTTGAGCTTTCTGTAAGTGAGAAAATTGATAATCCATTCAATATAGTGATTGTTGATGTTAATATTGGCTAAAATACGCTTTAGGAGCTCAAGGCCAACACAGTTATACGCATTGCTAATGTCAACCAAAAACAGAGCAGCTATTTTCTTTTTGGACTTTATAATATTGATTTCGTGAAGAAGATGATTTATGCACATAGACGTTGATTTATTTCTCCGATATGCATAGCATGAATTGGGTAAAATGTTGCGGTTTTCAATGAAGTGGTCAATCCTATTTTTAAGGAGTAGATTCACAATTTTAAGAAAAACTGAAATCAACGAAATGGGCCTAAAGTTAGCGATGTCTGAAAGATCCCTATCCTTCTTTGGAATGGGTACAATCTTGATGATTCTCCAACTCTCCCTTATCTGATTTGAAAGAAAGGCCATATTGACCGCATCCAGCAGACCAGACAGAGATTCCTTGGAGAGAGCCTTTATCATGAAGTATGTAACACCATCTACTCCACCAGCTACCCTATTTTTTTGAATTGAAGCACCTTAATAAGCTCATCTAACTCAAAAGCTAAGGAATTATCTGCCTCAGTAGGGTTGTTGTGTTGAAACGATTGCAATGAGTTCGGAACCTGATTCTTTAACATATTGAGAAACCGACAGTTATTATCTTGCATCCAGACTGAGCTAGGAGTACGGAAAACACCTCTAACCGCTTTGACAAATTTCCAAGAGTCATTGGAATTGGGGGAGGAGTTAAGTTCTTTAATTTTTTCTGCATATGCCAATCGTTTGCAGCTTTTAACTTTTCTTTTCCATAAGTTTTTGAGTTTGATGTACTCAACTACGTTTGATGGGATGGGAGCATTACAAGCTATTTTGTATGCACGCTTAACTTTACGAAAGATCACTCCTAGTTCCTCATTCCACCACATTTTAGGTCTTCTGTTCGTATTCGAGGAAATCGTGCAAGCTTTGATTGTGTCCTGAATTTTACTTTCAATGTTTTCAAAGCACGGCAACAGCTCAAGGTGGTTCAGTTTATGTATAAGTTTTTTCTTGCATAGAAAATGGTTGGGAAGGCATGTATTCGACTCGATCTCAAAGACAACTGGGAAGTGATGGCTACTACCTAAGCGGTAATCCAGCACCTCCCAGGATACAGCGGCATGTGAATTCGAAAAAGACAAGTCAAGGATAGACCCATATTTGCCCAGTACATCTTTCTTGAACGTGGGTGAGCGGTTATTGAGACATTTGAAATTGGAACCATTTAGAAACTGCCAGAGCGCACAGCCTTTGGGGGTGTCAACAGAATCGCCCCAGGCCTTGCATCTAGCGTTGAAGTCACCCAGAATATATAAATTTTGATGGAGGCCCACAAAACTAAAGAGATGGTCCATCGTGGAGATAAAGTCCTGTGTAGCCACGCTTGGTTCAATGTACACACTGCAGATGGTCAGATTTGGGTTAAGATTTGAGGTCTGAACAATAACAATGTCAGGAATCGAGACAAAATTCAATCTATTGATTATAATCGAGTCTTTGAACACGATGGCCGCACCACCATATCCATCAGCACGTGTTTTCTCTACTATTTTATAGTTGCAAAAGTTTCTGTGACTTGCAGCACCATGTGAAAAAGTTTCACTGAGTGCACAGAAGTCTATATTATTGTTGTTTAAAAAGAAATCTAATTCATCAAAATTGGCATTTAACGATTGGATATTATACTGTAATATCTTCATTGTTGCTCATTTGGGAATGCTGATTAATCAGCTGAAGATCATTGTATAATAAGCCAGAATTGCACATTGTTTTTATGTTGTTAATTTCTTTAGTAAGAGACGGGTTGTTAAATTTAACTATTAAAGATTGCAGAATGTTCGAAAAGGAGTTGAGAAGGACCTCAACGTCGTTAGAAGTAAGGGGGTTGGTATGAGCTATGGCAATATTTTTGGCTTGTAGCGTAGCCTTAGGATGGGACGAGATTCGGGAAGAAGGCAACGATGGGGCAATAACAGTGTTTTTTGTATTGCTTGGACATTGTCCTTGTTGATAATAGACCGTGAAATTTTTCTTTGGCGTACAACTTGGCTGTACGATTTTTTTTTCTTAGTCATGGCTCGGTTATTAGCCTCCTCATTGTCGTGTGAATTACTTTCTTTAACAATGCTGGGAAAATCTGTCTCATCTACTTCAAGCAAACAGAACCTGTTGCTATTCACGGTGTGCTTGAAAAATTTGAAATGGAATTTCGGAAGACGTAAAAATTTTTTGATGCACACTATAGTTTTCTTTATTTTGATGAGTTCTGGTAAGTTTTAAAAAAATCTGTGGAGCGGTTTTTTTTTTTTGTTGAGATTTTCAAAATTTTGTATGAAAAATTGTAAATTATGCCAGATTTCACCATTAGATTTTCAAAATAATAACAATGAAAGATAATTTCTTTGAATAATAAAAAGTAAATGTATTTAAAACTTACCAGAATTCATCAAAATAAAGAAAACTATAGTGTGCATCAAAAAATTTTTACATCTTCCAAAATTCCATTTAAAATTTTTCAAGCACACCGTGTATTGTTGAATTCCGGGTATCTTTCCACAACTTACCTTCTCGAGATTTTTTTAATAGCCTTGACAACATTAATATTTAACTCCCTGTCCCAAACGGGGCATGAGTCTTTGTTTTTAGCTGTGTATTTCTCCGATCCACACAGAATGCATTTCTTATTAAAACATGGGGGACAACCGTCACCTTTACCACATTCTAAACATCTCTTATCTGATCTACAGGCCTTCATTGTATGACCAACCCTGCCGCACTTATGGCATTGCTTAAGGGGGGAAATGTAAAGGTCGACCTGAGTATGTACGTAGTTAATAACTATAGATTTAGGACCTTTATTACCAAGAAAGCCAATTTTAATTGTCGGTGTAGGGATAAAATTATTAGGGCTGTCCATATCACGTCTCTTAAATCTTTGGACGGAGGTTATAGTATAGTCAGTCTTTGAGCATTCAATGATTTCTTCTTCACTTAGGTTAAGAGGAACCCCCCGAACCACACCATATGATTCGAACGCTGAGCGAGGGATGAATGCTTTTATGTTTAAGGCAACCAGTTCCATGTTTTTAACACAGTCATTGGCCGTTCCAGGATACTGAAAGAAAAAAATTTTTTCAAATCGAACTTCGAACCTGAAATTGAAGGTTTCAATGAAGCTTGCAATTTTTCTGCCAATAATGAAAGTTTGAGTTTTGGTGCATTGACATTATTAGAAAATGACATTCAAGTTGGCATTGCTAACTTAAAAGTCTCGAATAAAATCGATAATGATGGTTTCTCTGGGTCTATCCTAAAAACTGTTTGCATAATATCGTGGTTCCGTTAAAAATAATATTCAATAAGTCCTTGTCTTGTGGTGAGTTTATCAAAGATTGTAAAGTTGCTTTTATTAATCCTATCTTTAAATCTGGCAATAAAAATAATGTGGAAAATTATAGACCCATATCTAAACTAACGAATATCAGTTAGTTATTCGAGTCCGTTGTGAAAGATAAAATGTTCTTTGCCGTTAAAAGTTTTATAGCTTCTCGCCAGCATGGATTTTTCCTGGCACATCAACTATGACAAATCTTGCGTTGTTTACGTTGTTGAGTACTGCATTTCAGCTTTTTCAAATGGTTGCCAAGTAGATGTTGTCTACACTGACTTCTCGAAAGCTTTCGATAAAGTTTCCCATAAATTACTGATATTTAAGCTCTCCAAAATGGGGTTCCACTCCCACTTTCTGCGATGGCTTGTAACATACCTAAGCGATAGAACTTGTTACATGTGTATTGAGAATGCTTTCTCTAAACCTTTTGTAGCATCCTCGGGAGTGCCTCAATGAAGTATACTTGGCCCCTTGCTATTTTCTCTTTTCATTAATGCTGTAACTAAAGTTATTAATCACTCTGAGTGCTTGTTATATGCAGATGACCTAAAAATTTTCCGTAAATTGAATAATTTTAATGATGCTCTTTTAATACAGTCGGATATAAATTCAATATTAAATTTTTGTGATCAAAACCATCTTTTTCTTAACGTAAGGAAATGTGCTTTTGCCACCTTCACAAAATCAAATTGCCCAATTAATTCCTCTTACTTACTAAAGGTTTATGTTCTTAATAAAATTGAGATTTTTAAGGACCTCGGAGTGGTATTCGACTCAAAATTTACTTTTGTAAACCATCTAAACTATATTATTCCAAAATGTTATGCGATGCTTGCATTTATCAGAAGAAATAGTTTTCATTTTAGGGATCCATATACGCTCAAAAGTCTCTATATTTCCTCTAGTTTTTTTATTTGAGCGAACAGCAATCTCAGATTTCTGCTTTTCTTTTAAGTGTTTGGCAAGGTCAGATTATTCTCCCTCACAAACTCGTTAAACTCATCAAGGTTTGCATTCACGCCGCCTTGTTTGTCATGGACCGACATGGCGTCGCTGGCATTGAGACGCCTGATTCTAGGCACGTTATATGGTTTCCAGACTATTGCGTTAAATTGAATTTAGTACCTTAAGTAGACTTTAGTAGTGAGTTTAAACTGAGTTTAGGGTCTTTAAACTCAGAAATAAACTCATGAGTTTAGGCATTCGTTGCTGCAACCCATACCTTTTACTCCCTTTTTTTTCAACCTTGAAAGTTGGAGTCAGCTGTTTTTATTTTGATTTGAAATTACCCAGCAAGCAAATTTCGGAGCGCTCCGAATCATACGTCTGAAAAGAGCCTAATGTAAGAGCGTTTTATGAGTAAACACATAAAATTGAGCATTTTCGGATCATCCAGAAATCCTCTTTAAGCACGGGCACAGAAAAAGCTTCATTTGGAAGGTGAAAGCAATTTTATCTCTGTCCGAAAAGAGTATCCGAAAGCGCTCATATTGCTTGCTGGGTAATATTCAAAAGCGTGTTTTGACTGCTGGATAGAATTGCAGCATGTTGAATGTTGTTCAAAATTGATGTTAGCAAGCTAATTATTAACACCATTCCGGTTGCTTTCATTTTTTGCAATTTGTGACGTCTCAACAATAACATGCTTAACATTTTTTTCTGGTCATTTTCCATTTTGCAGCTTTTGAATGAAACAAATGTGAAAAGTTGTTCGAAAATCAATCCAAAACAAAAAACAGCTGTTTGAAGTCGTAAATTCAGAAACGGACAGTCTGATAGGGTTTTTGATAAATTCAACTTAAGGAGCTAAATTCAGATTTTAAATTCATAGTCTGAAAAGCCTATTAGTAATTTAAGTTTATAATCGAACCAACTTACAAAAAATATGGAGTAGGAGTCAAGAATAAAAGGATACGCACCAGTTAGATCCGTGGAATGAAGAATGAATTGCGACTATTATCGCTAAACGAGAGTAGGAAAAAAGTTTATGAAAAACTATTTAAAAATCAAAAATTCACAAGCACTTAGCAATTAAAAATCAGCACACGGGTCTTTTCGCGGCAAGGGTTGCCAGAGAAAGTGATGAAGCATATTATGACACTAGTTTTGAGAAAGTATAAAAAATTGTTTATACAAACAAAACACATGGTATACTACATGGTTTGTAAGAATGAATTTCAAGGCGTGCAATAATAAATTTCAAAATTCACGCATTTCAAAAAATACAAGGCAAGGTGTGCTATAAAAAATTTCAAAATGCACGCATTTCAAAAAATAAGCAGGGCATGCTACGAAGTTGTATAATAAAAAATTTCAAATTATGAATCTGTCAAATCAACAATTTCTTCAGCTTCATTTCGACACTTGTATCGAAAATACATATCTATTATATGCTTGAAAAAAAAAATTTCTAATTTGATTAAGAACGAAAAGAGAAGAAAACAAAGAAAAGAACATAAGAAGTAAAATTTGTTTGACTGAAAGAATAAATATTAATTTAAAAATTGCAATATTCTTTTTTTTTTAATTTGGAAAAACCTCGTAAGCGACAAAATTTGCAAATTTTGATTTGCGCAAAAAACACGAAAGCGACAAATTTGGCGAGAGCTACTTGTACAAGTAAATAATTTCAAAACAAAATTGTGTACCGTTGAGGGAGTTAAAAAACTATATTTTGATAAAACGAAATTGAATTTAAAAGACCGATTTAAAACACTATTAAGTTTTTTTCGTTTTCTGAAAATTCATGTCATGGCGCTTACGTGGTTTTTGAAGAGTAGGGACGATATGTTTATAATAAATTCGTTTACCCAATCAGTTTTAAGAAAAGCTATATTTAGAGCAAAGAGCCATTATGAGTTTTCAACTACCTGTTGGAGCTACGATAACTTTTTAGTTCATTATATATTAACAAAATATAACAAAATTAGAGAACCAATAATTCACATAATTTTTATAACATAAATAAAAGTTTTTGAAACTCTGTTTTCGCTAAAAAAAAAAAAATTTTTTAAAGTAACGGTATTTTGGTGGTGGTTACATGAAATAAAAAAAAATATTATATCCGCATATTGCAAATTGATTAAATTTTCTTTTGATATAAGGTGCTCGAGCTAAATAAAGCCATGGTCTTAAGAAGGCCCGGTTTAAAAAAATATATTTCTAGCAATCCCAGAAAAATAATTTTTTCGACGTTTAAAAGCCTTTATTTATGATTCACAAAACAGAAAAAATTCCGCAGATTGCATAGTTGCGGCAATAGAAATCGTCCAACAAAGTGGGCAAAAGTGAAAAAACTCGCTTAATATAATTTTGCGCGTGAAAAAGAGCCGCGTTTTTCTAAAAGTTGTTGATAATTTTTTAAAGTCTTGATATCAATATAAATAGTCCGCCTTTATTCAAAAGGTAGAGGTTGGAAGAAAACCCCAGGCTTTTGCGTATACCAATTAAGACGCCACTAAATGGATCTTAATCTATCATATAGACAAAAACAAAGAGATCGAAGGCTTTTTATGGCAATGGGCAGCATAATGGGAAAATTTTTCCCGTTATTCTCTAGTATCTCCATTAAAATACACATCGTTAAATTTTAAAACTATTTTTTCTAGAGAGAATAGCTCTGAAGAGTATTTTTACTAATTCTTCATCCCGAACATTTAAAATAAAATCTTTTATTTAACAGCAACTTTTTGAGAGTAATCGGGAATGGGCCTCATTAAGACAACGGGTTCCTAATGTGACCAAAAAGAGACAATTTATAAATTGTCTCAACTGAATACTTTTGAACATTTTTGTCCACTTTTTTTATATTTTTTGGTAAAGAAAAGATTACACCAAGACCTTTAAATTCCAAAATCTTTCTAAGTATCACTATTTTTCGTCTGTGCGTCAAAAATCGTTAAAATGGCCTTATTTGGATCAGTTACCTTATAATTCATAGGTGTTTGTACAGGTGTACTTAACATTTTTCTATTCAGCCCCACTCCTATCGTGTCTATATTCAGATTAGCTAAATTCTTTCTCTTGAGAGGTACAACCAAAGACAATAGAGATAAATATATATAAAAACAAACAAATAATATTCAAAAACACAAAATCATTAAGACATGCGTCAACTGAGCAATCAAGTATTCATATATAAAACTTCATATATACATACATATATCGTTACCTTAATGTAGAATGGCCCAAACTAACAAAATTAGAATTTTACAGGAGAGAGAAAAAATTTAATTAAAACCAAAAAAATAAAGAAATGAAGTTTCTTTTGATGCAGTTGAAGTTTAAAACCATAGAAAAAGGGAGTACTCAAACAAAATCATTTTTTTATTACGTTATGTCATATAGGGCTTTTTGAGTCTGATTTTCTTAAAAGTAATTGTAAGTTAAGGCTTTTTCGATCAAGTGAAAGGTTGCCCGTTTATCGCAGATTAATCATGATAACTATAAACAAAGTTTTCAAAATATGAAGGGGCAATTCCATGAAAACGGTCCCACCTGAGGGAGCGTTTCTCGTGGAATTACCCGAAGAATAAATTTAAATAGAAATATATTAAGCGGAAAATGCATGCCAATTATGTTGCATTGGGTAAAGTATCATAAAAATTATTATATATATATTTTATACTATGAAAATGAGTGTTTTTGTTATCTCACATTTTTTTCTTTGGTAAGGCTGGGCCGCTTTTTTTTGTGATAAAAACACATTTAAATTTTACAAAAAAATAACATTTTTCCCATTTAAACAGGGAGACAAAACGCGAGACACTGGAAGGAAACACATGAGAGTGACGGAGATGGAATGTGTACCGTCTCTGTCACTCTCATGTGTTTCCTTCCAGTGTCTCTCTTAATCTAAAGACGGACATTCACCACTGATTTTGAAATTTTCCTACGATTTTCAGGGCGTTCATAAGTGCTCTATTTATTAATTTTGAGTGGACGCCGAGAAAAAAGTAGGCGTGGCAGCATATCAATGTTCAGTTTATCCAATTTTGGGGCACAGCAGTAAGCTCTGTTCCAAAGTTCAACTCAGTGGGTCCAAAGTTCTGAAATTTAGCTTCTAAAATAGAAGTGCGTTAGTGCGTTTTGTTTAAAGAAGTGTTTTAAGTCAGTTAGGGCTTCTTTTATAAAAGATTGTATACATTACAATGTTCTACATTAAGGTAACGATATTTATACTTCACTTGCCACTCCGATACTTTCAATGAGCTCGTCGGCATGTAGGAGTGTAGGTCTAATTCTTCTTCTTCCTAATCCCTGCAATGTGTAAGAGCTACGCTGCTTCAACATAGGCATATAGCATGAGGAAAAGAGAAGCATGCTATGGCAGCGAAATTTTTAGCTCTGCTGTGGTGAAATGCATTGCCACTTTTATTTTTAATTTTGGGAGATTTTCGAGTACATTACATAAAAAATATCTACCAAACTCATAAAATTATACGAAAAGCTTGAAAAACATAAAAACAATCAAGGAAATTCAATATCAAGGAGAAATATAAATTAATTTCTTAGTCCTACCCTGTCCACATAACTTTTTGATCACACTGTTTCAGCAAAAATACTAAGGGCCAATATTACCAAGCATGTTTAAAAAATTTTTAAAATAAATATCCGCTTTTGGTTTTTACCATTCCGATTTAAAAAAAAAATTTTTAAATATTTTAAATCACCTCGGCACTGCGTTTAAATATGATATCAAATTTGAGTTCGATTTTCAAAAACCAGCTGTTTGGAAAAATTGCAAGAAATAAGTTTCCAAACAAATGCAGTTTTGGAAATAACACAATACGATAGACAGGACTAAAAGCTTTGGAGTCACAGGGCAGCAATTTGGAGTACGAAACAATCGTGAGGATGGCTCTTTATAGAATCCGGTTTTAAAATAACGATCTAATCAGCTGTCAAATGTACTCACAGCCCTGGAAGAAGACGGTGCTGCCGTAAATTTCGATGCCTAAAAAATTTCGATATTGAAAATGGAATGTATTTTTTAAAAAAAATAAAATTTTTTTTTTTAATTTTAAATATGCTTGGTAATATTGACCCTAAATTCTACGTACAATCAAATTCGTAGCAGTAGCCAAAACTGTATGTCAATTTATTACAAAATGAAAACATTCGTGCACATTAAGGAAAAACATATCGTAATAGATTTTTTACAGTTTCAATTATGAACTTTTCAAGCAATATAAAAAACCGAGCTCAAGCCGTGTTTCTTTGATAATTTTTTTGCAAGTGCCAATTTGTGTGTACCCGTATTAATGTTGGTATCTTTCTGGTGAATTTGTCGAAAGAGTTGAATTTCCTATTCCTTACTTATGGTGGATTTCTTATGAGTGGCAGAGGCTTTTCGACGTCGATCGATCGACGTGTTCGATCCGGTCGAGCACACGAAAATCGCATTTGACGCAACCTTTGGTTCGTTTTGGCTTTGTCAATAAACGGGACTTATAAATCGGTATGCATGCATATATATTTAGGAGGTTGTGTGTATGTCTAGCGTTTTCAAAGCAGTAAAGTCAAGAAATTTTCTGTTTTCTGATTCTCGTTCGGTTTCGTATATGCGTGATGAGTGTAGCAAACGAGCCGAAGTGTTTTATACGATGTCGTGCTTCTCTTCAAAGAGTATTTAATATATAATATTAGGTGTAGTAAAAAGAAATCCATTATTTTTCCAATAGATGGCGTTATTTATCTGCATCTCGCGTTGTATAAGTCCGATCGTGTTCCGCTAGGGGGCATTAGAAAGATGACAGTTCCTACTAAAAAAGCTTTTTTGACACTTTTTTGATTGATTGATTCAGTTTTGTTTGAGAGCTTGTCAAAGATGGACATCAGCAAAGAGAAAATTCGCTACATTTTACAGTTTTTCTTCGATAAGGGAGAAAACGCAAGCCAGGCGGCTGAAAATGTGAATAGCGTTTATGGACCTGATACTGTAACAGCCAATCATGCGCAATTTTGGTTTCGTCGATTCCGTTCCGGTAACTTCGATGTCAAGGATGCACCACGCACTGGAAGGCCAATTGTCGAAAATGTCGATAAAATCATGGAAATTATCGAGTCCGACCGTCATGTTAGCACTGTTTCGATTGCAAAGGAGCTAAAGATTGCACAAAAAACCGTTTGGAACCATTTGAATAAGGCTGGATACACAAAGAAGCTCGATGTATGGGTGCCACACGAGTTAACGCAAAAAAACCTCATAGACCGAATTTCCATCTGCGAATCGCTGCTGAACCGCAACAAAATCGACCCATTTCTGAAGCGGTTGGTGACTGGTGATGAAAAGTGGGTCACTTACGACAACGTCAAGCGAAAACGGTCGTGGTCGAAACACGGTGAACCGGCGGAAACGGTGGCCAAGCCAGGATTGACGGCCAGGAAGGTTTTGCTGTGTGTTTGGTGGGATTGGCAGGGAATTATCTACTATGAGCTGCTCCCATACGGCAAAACTCTTAACTCGGAACTCTACTGTCAACAATTGGACCGTCTGAAGGAAGCAATCGCCCATAAGCGGCCAGCTTTGGCCAATAGGAGAGGAATTGTGTTCCATCAGGACAACGCCAGGCCACACACATCGATAGTGACTCGCCAGAAGCTCCGGGAGTTTGGTTGGGAGGTTCTTCTGCATCCACCTTATAGTCCGGACCTGGCACCAAGTGACTACCATCTGTTCCTGTCCATGGCGAACAATTTTGGTGGTGAAACATTCGCTTCAAGAGAGGCTTCTGAAATTCGACTGTCTCAATTTTTTGCTAATAGGAACGAGGGCTTCTATGAGAGAGGCATAATGAAATTACCTTTAAAATGGCAACACGTTATCGAACAAAACGGCGCATATTTGACCTAAATCGGGTCATTCTAACTATCTTAAATAAAGCCCTCAATTTAATGCAAAAATAATGGATTTCTTTTTACTACACCTATTATAAAGAGCCGCGAATGTACTCTATCGGCTCTGTTAGCATTTTGAAAATGCTGGCCTCCTTATTACGATACACTATGTCCCTATGCCATTTCGTCTCACATCACAAAGCGAATGCTGATTGAAAACAAAAATTCGCAACGCGAGTGCGAGAAACGTGCGTAAATGGACATTTAATGAATGAATTATGCGTTTTCTTATGCGCAGAGAAAAAAGGGATGGAAAGTTTTTTATGCTTGTGGGCATGCAAAGGCTGCTTGACGATACGAAGAAAAAATAGCCGAACACAGTGTGCAATATTTGACTATTTCAAATCTTTCTTCAGACAAGTTCTATTTTACTCAATATTGATATAATTTTTATAGTAAAATAAAAATTGAAATGTTATCAATTTGTATCTAGATATTAAGAAAGCTATTTCGCTGAATTTTATATTCATAATTTATAGTTCATGAAAATTTTTTCGTAAGCTGAAAGGAAGAGAATCGATATTTGCACACTGTATCATTCTTATGAAATTTGTTTTTAGTAGGATTGATTGAAATGAGCAAAAATCGTTCGCAGAAGGACGGTGGAAGGGAAAAAAATATGGATGAGCATAAGATTGCTTATATGTATTTAAAAAGGAATAATTCAGCTTGTGTACATTCGATGGTGCAAATACGTTGTCCGTTGAAGACCCAAAAAAAAATTTTTTGAAAATTTCAATTTTGCTATTGACTTCAACAATTTTTTCTCTTACATTTAAATTTAATATTTTGGTAATATTCACAAAAATCCTTAATTTTATTGAACAAATTCCAATATGAAGGCAATTCAAAAAGCCTTCTAAAATTCATGTTTAATTTAGCCCCACCTAAAGGGAGTATTTTTACAGCTGAAAATATCAATTTCAGCAGAGGATAAATTTAAAAGAGATTTTAGAAGACGTTGTAGATTATATAATTTTTAATATCAAAAGTAAAATTACATTAGCATCAGAAAAACATCAGAAAAAAGATTTTTTTTCTATTGCTAAAAATTAACATTTCGTAATAGAAATGCTTGGACCCTAAGCCCGAAAAAATATTTAAGGAATTAAAATTAAAATATAAAAAGGGTCGAATTAAAACTAAAAAAAAACTAGCACATAATGTTACAAAAGGTAATCGAAGCGACCAGGCTTCGACTTTTTCGCATTTAGCGCCGCGCACATCACCCTACAGCACCATACGGTAGTGACTTTGCATCGGACACGTAGAAACAGGAAAACAACATAAGCGACCGACTCGAAAAACGATTTATGAATTTTTCAGTGGCCGATATTTTGCAACGGCACACAACGGCCAAATACAAACGTACGTATGTACATTGGCGCACACACAAACTCATATATGCGCATAAGTGCGGCACGCAATTGAAAGAATAAAAGCACAAGCGTTGGACTGCCGAAAAACTATAAGGAATGAAAACCGGTTCTCAATGCGTAAAGGCGAGAAGTCAGATTTTCGTTTTTATTTTGACCCTTTCTATCAATTCCTACATTTCGAGTGTCTTTCTTTCCTCGATTTCATGCTTTGTGAGCGTTTCAGCATAGTGTATCGCAATGCAGAGGCCAGCATCGAGAATGAGTGAAAAATGGGATTCGCCATAGAGTACGTTGGCGGCTCTTTATATATTAAATACTCTTTGTTCTCTTCGAGTAGCGCACATTTTTTACATTTTTTTTATATGGGTAAAACGAGAAATTTGTTTAGGTCTATCCGAACTCTATGCGCCTTAAGCATGAAACGATATATCGGTCATGAGTTTTGTTCTTTAAAGATAAAATTTTATGTTTTTATAATAAAATATCTATAGTTTAAATTTTCGAATATTTTAATAAAATTGAATGTATTTTTTGTCTAAAAACCGTTTAGCGCCAAATATTTAATTACGTTCAATGTGGTTTTAATCGTCATGAAAATATACAATATATGTATCTTAAAACCACTTCTTTAAAGTGGTTGAAATGAACTCACATCGTTGTCATGCATATCATGCACACACTCTACGCACTCTATGCGTCGGTTTGTTTTGAAAAATAAGTGTGCGTAGCTTAACTTGTAAGTTGGTAGCAAGTGCCACCTCACCTGTTATTTTGATTTTATAATAAATAAATTTTGCGTAAAAGTCAATTTTTTTAACTTTCAGGATACTTAGACTTGCTTTCTAAACACAATTGCGTCCATTGAGCTATTCAATACAGATTCATTAGTGAAACTCTAACAAGTCCATGTCCTCTTACACTTCTTGCAAAAGCATGGCCATCTAGCATTTTGTCGACTGAATTTGGAGCATGAATAACATTGAGAGCTTCCTTGAGTCCACTTCCTTCCATTATATATCCTATAGATCCAAGAAGTTAATTTTTCTGTATTTTTCTATATTCAAATAAAAAATTATTTACTCGTAAATAAAAAAACCTCTTATTACATATTATGGATTATGTCTACGGGGGAAACCATGTAAAAAAAAACTCCGAAAACGGTTTATTCTACAGAAAAATTCAAAAGACATTTTTTGTAGACAATTTCACGACAAAGAATTTTTATAATAACTTTTATTGACCTTTGAGCAATAGATCGCGAGATATTTGCGAAAAACTTATTTTCGTGACCTTTTGACCTCTACATATAACCTTTTTAGCCGGCACGATATCAATGTCGATTTTTCATATCTTCATTACAATGCCGTAATAAAAGTGTGTACAAAAATTCAGCTCACTAGGAACTATTCCGCAGAGGCTTCGGCTAAAAATCCACCTTCGGTCGGACACTAATAGAGACATTTTGAATATGTTCCTTGTTAGCTCGGATCCACTTATTTCGAGTTATAGAAAATTCCCCAAAGTTTCAAAAACCCTGCCAAAACAGTATCAGTGTCCACTAACGAAGAGACGAGCGAAGTTCGTAAAGGTGATGATTATGAGGATTACTATTGTTGTGAGTCGAAAAGCATGACGTCACACTCTAACGTCACGCTACCAGCTCTAAGCGGGAAAAGTGCCAAAACATGTAAAAACAATTAAATCGCAGCACAGGAGTTCGACGACACAGCACCGAGCTCGAAATCCGACACCCTTCAGCAAGAACAACAACAACATTAGAACTCAACTACTGAAAACAAGCATACCCATCGCCGGTACCTAAACGTGGCACAACGCCGACCGCTGGAAAGGGCAAGCGGGGGAAAAGACGAAAGACCACGAGCATGCAAGTCAGCAATAAGCAACGGCATAAGCGGTTCAACGTCTTCAAAGGCAGTCCTCCATCAACAATAGAAACGCAGCAATAAAGCTATTGGTAACAACAACAACAGGCGATCGAGAAGGGCAATCAACGCAACAAAACAACAAGAGCCAGGTGCAACAACAACAAGTGCAACGTAGGCACACCGGCAGGGGAAGTTCGAAGTCACGCTGATGAAATCAATCAATAGCCAATATTGCTAGATCGGCAATATTGATCTATTTAAGCGGAGCTTCGATCTATGGAAGAGGACTTGCAGTTTGGAATCGAAAGTCTAATCAGATCTCAACTTTGGCGCACCTACTTACGAGCCAGGACGACAAAGTGTGGATCTTAGTGTAGCTAGGGATTAGAGCAGTTAAGTAAGCCAGAATAGGATTGTCATATATAAGAAGAAAAAGGACTTCAATAAACAATAATTGTAACTGAATTTCAATGGCGTTCTTATTTGTGGTATTCGCTTAGACGTCCATCCTCAGCACGCAACACTATGATGATGATGAAGTTGGAGATGATGATAATGAAGGCACAGATTTTGATGATCATGATCACGATGATGATGATCACGATGATGATGATCACGATGATGATGATCACGATGATGATGATCACGATGATGATGATCACGATGATGATGATCACGATGATGATGATGAAATTTGGTGATGTCATTAACACTTAAGCACAATTGTCCAAATTTTTCATTAAATATTAAATTTTAAACATTAAAACTCATTTGGGAAAAGGAGTTTTAATTATATTTTCACAGAAATTAATGAAGCTTTATATGCAAAATTTCAATTCGGATTCAACGACCACAAAATTTTGTAAATACATGCATTTAGTCGCTAGAAGTGCGTTTTATTTCTGTAGAGATCGGTTCATTTGTGAAATTCATAAATTGCACCTTCCTTAGATATTTTTAAAAAAAAATTTTTTTTTTAAATTTCCACTGAAACATATGTATAAAAGCATTTTGTTTTCTTTATTTTAATGTGTTTAAGAATACAAAAATATAATATAGTCTCTAGAAGGCTCGTACGAATTAAGGCTAAAAAATGGCTTCAAATACCCCACTGTGCGACGTGAGTTCATTTCAACCACTTTAAAGAAGTGGTTTTAAGATACATATATTGTATATTTTCATGACGATTAAAATCAAATTGAACGTAATTAAATATTTGGTTTTTAGACAAAAAATACATTCAATTTTATTAAAATATTCGAAAAATTAAACTATAGATATTTTATTATAAAAACATAAAATTTTATATTTAAAGAACAAAACTCATGACCGATATATCGTTTCATGCTTAAGGCGCATAGAGTTCGGATAGACCTAAACAAATTTCTCGTTTTACCCATATAAAAAAAATGTAAAAAATATGCACTACTCGAAGAGAAGCCCGACATCGTATAAAGCACTTCGGCTCGTTTGCTACACTCATCACGCATATACGAAACCGAACGAGAATCAGAAAATAGAAAATTTCTTGACTTTACTGCTTTGAAAACGCTAGACATACACACAACCTCCTAAATATATATGCATGCATACCGATTTATAAGTCCCGTTTATTGACAAAGCCAAAACGAACCAAAGGTTGCGTCAAATGCGATTTTCGTGTGCTCGACCGGATCGAACACAAAAATTCGTGTTTGAAGAAGGTTTGAGTTAGCTTCCTCTCGCTGCTGGCCTGGGTGAATTTCAAAATATATAAAATGACATCTCTTGTTGTTCTATACTCTTTGACCAAAATAGAGCGCCTCGCGCATTCCTTCGTGTCTACGCATGGCCGCTGTCGTTAAACACGAAGTTGAATTTAGATTTAAATCCACTATTCGTGTAAACTCAAGCATTCGATATTAGGAGGGTGGAATATCTTTTTATTCTCTATAGTCTTTGGTACAACTTTGACGCCGTGTAGAATCGAAAAGAAAACAGTTAGGAGGATGAAACTCCAAATTTGTATAAATGATGGTATTGCCAATGATTCAGCTAGAAAAAAAAAATAGAACAGGTCACTTTTAATTTTTACCATTTTTGGACGCTGGCGCGACACTGTTCGTAATGAGGTGAATATTTTTAATTTTTTACCATATTGAAGGAGCTGATTATGTATAGCAACCGAAAAAATATGAGTTGCCTCAGAGGCCAGATAACTAGAATTTGCGTTCACAGATGGCAACTTATATTGATTAACTATTGCAACCCGTTGCCAACAGAAAATCCCATATATTGGACACCTTAAAATATTATATATGTTTTCTAATCTAAGTATAAGAAAATGCTTTAACAGGTTGGCTGATAAGTCCCCTGTCTAACAAAGAAAAACCCCTTTTTTTTGTAAAAATTCGTTTTTATTATTCAACATAGTTCCTTTCAAGAGCGATACAACGATTATAACGACCTTCCAATTTTTTGATACCATTTTGGTAGTACTCCTTCGGTTTTGCCTCAAAATAGGCCTCAGTTTCGGCGATCACCTCTTCATTGCAGCCAAATTTTTTCCCTGCGAGCATCCTTTTGAGGTCTGAGAACAAGAAAAAGTCGCTGGGGTCCAGATCTGGAGAATACGGTGGGTGGGGAAGCAATTCGAAGCCTAATTCATGAATTTTTGCCATCGTTCTCAATGACTTGTGGCACGGTGCGTTGTCTTGGTGGAACAACACTTTTTTCTTCTTCATATGGGGCCGTTTTGCCGCGATTTCGACCTTCAAACGCTCCAATAACGACATATAATAGTCACTGTTGATAGTTTTTCCCTTTTCAAGATAATCGATAAAAATTATTCCATGCCCATCCCAAAAAACAGAGGCCATTACTTTGCCAGCGGACTTTTGAGTCTTTCCACGCTTCGGAGACGGTTCACCGATCGCTGTCCACTCAGCCGACTGTCGATTGGACTCAGGAGTGTAGTGATAGAGCCATGTTTCATCCATTGTCACATATCGACGCAAAAACTCGGGTGTATTGCGAGTTAACAGCTGCAAACACCGCTCAGAATCATCAACACGTTGTTGTTTTTGGTCAAATGTGAGCTCGCGCGGCACCCATTTTGCACAGAGCTTTTTCATATCCAAATATTGATGAATGATATGACCAACACGTTCCTTTGATATCTATAAGGCCTCTGCTATCTCGATCAACTTCATTTTACGGTCATTCAAAATCATTTTGTGAATTTTTTTGATGTTTTCGTCGGTAACCACCTCTTTCGGGCGTCCACTGCGTTCACCGTCCTCCGTGCTCATTTCACCACGCTTGAATTTTGCATACCAATTAATTATTGTTGATTTTCCTGGGGCAGAGTCCGGAAACTCATTATCAAGCCAAGTTTTTGCTTCCACTGTATTTTTTCCCTTCAGAAAACAGTATTTTATCAAAACACGAAATTCCTTTTTTTCCATTTTTTTCACAATAACAAAAGTTGCTTCACAAAAGACGCTCTATCTCACAAACTAATTGACTTACAGACGTCAAATTTTGACACGAATCATTTGAAGGTTGCCACTATATAAAAATAATATGCATTTAATACTAGCGACGCCATCTATGTGTCAGACCGGGGACTTGTCAGCCAACCTGTTAATAACCCATTCAGATTGATTCTTATAGGCCCAGGCGCGGACTGAGCCACTGGGCAATCGGTTGGATGCCCGTTCAGGGCTCTTGAGACTTCAAACTAACAGCATTAAAAAAAATTTTTTGTCCTGAAATTTGATGTATGTACTTAGTATATTACCAGATTTAAACCACCAGGATCCTTCGTCCGAGGTTCTCAGTACGAATCATTTTTTTTAACATAATACATTGAAGGACGCTGGGGCCCCTGGCGTTTAGAGGCCCTGTAAGCACTTTTCCAAAGTACATAAATAGACTCGGTTTATTTTTACCAGGGTCCAGTACACAAGATTCCTAGCAAACAATTTTTTATATTGAAAAGACGGAAAGGCGGGGGCCCTTTGAGACAAGTGAAATATAGAAAATTTTTTTTTGGAGAAGCAGAAGTTGAATTTAGCAGGCAACCAGTGTTTAGCGACCAGGTCTCTTCTTACGAAATTTTTAGCACAAATCATTTTTTTAATACAATAAATTGATTGATGCTAGGGCCCTTGGAGTTTAGAGGCACAGAAATAAAAAATTGTGTGCCTGCAAAAAGTCATTTTTTATTTTAATCACATAAGCGTTCATACTCAATGTGGAACGTTTTCGCTTTTTTCTCTTTTAAATTAATTTCTTAAGCACATTGTATAGGGGGCTCTTCAACTCGTCTTCCAAGACTAAGGTTCCCTTTTATATTGTTAAAATTTATTCGAATTAAAAATCTCACGAACAAAGTTGGCTTTTAATGTAACCGGCTGTATTTATTTATATATTTAATGAATTTTTACTCAATTTTCTATAATTTAATTTAATACAAACGTGTATAGAAAATAGAAAAATCATGGTATTATATTATATAGGGAAAATAAATAAAACTCCATACACAGATTTGAAAATATTTTGGAGAAATTAGCAAGTATTTCTTTAAATATAAGTCTTAAATATTTTTTGGATTTATGAACTAGTTTAATAATTTGTTTTGCCGAATGCGAGATATATATATTTTAGTTGTATCATATTAAATGTAATAGCTCAACATAAAAAAAAAAACACACAAAAACATTAAAATATTCAAGAAGAAAAGGAGCTTGCCAAATGAAACTATATGTTCGTTTGTTGATTTGCCTATTAAACTATAAAAAAACAATATTCTACATAGTTCAAAAGAAAGATTGCGATATATTATAACCTCTCTACATTTAACTTATCGCTAAATTGCACTAGCTACCATGTAATTAAAAAATCATATTGAATATGAAAATCAAAATGAAAACTGATTTTGGATTTTGATTTGGATATTTAATAAGAGTTATTTGGAAAATAACATTTATTTTAACTGTAAGGAAAGATTTACACAATATGAACTTTTTACTGATATATGACTTTATGTTTCATTTGTTTTCTTGTTTAGAGATCGACAATAACAAAGCCTTCTATTGGATAAACTTGAAACATTTAAAAAATTTTTAAATTCAGAAGTTTTTTAAGTCCAATAAACTCAAATTTTTCTTCTTTTACTATTTTTTATTTTATTGAAAGATTTCTTATCTTAAGAAAAATCATAGACATGTTTTTGGGTCTTGAAGTAAAGCGTTTATTGGGGTGGTAGAGTCGAGGTAGGAGGACTCAAACACAATTTCAAAACTAGGCAACTTGATTAGAATTTATTTTTTTTTTTTTTTTTACATTTCGTGTCCCAAGATAACAAAACTGCAAAATAAAAACAATGTAAATCAATTTAGTTTAAGTGATTGAAGTTACTTCAATTATAGGAAAGATTATGATTATTAAAATCTTTTAAATCCACTACAACATCTGTGAAATTATATTTAACAACAATATGTAATGAAATGTACGCATTTGGAGAATAAAAATTCTCATGCCATTAAAAGAACGCAATCCGCGAAAGATTTTCCATGGGTTAATTGTTTAAACTTAGCTTGAAAATGCATCTTTGTAACCGATATTTTTATATTTTAATGGTGAAATCAGTAAGATTTTAAGGTAATTTCCTACATACCTTTTTCATTTATTATATAATTTGATTTCCTAAAAGATGATATCTATTTCTTCAAAAATTAGGAGTTGCTATAGAAAATTTAGTTTTATATGGGAAAGGATTTTAATTTAGAGCTTAATTTACTTTTTAAGAGTATGCAAAATTTTTAAACTATTTAGGATTTACTTCAAGCTTTTCAAATCTAAATGACGTTCTTACATCTATATACTCCTTCATAGGATATAACAAAATGTTAATTGCTATAAGTGCACTTCGTTAATATGTATATTTCCTATTAAAGTATAAATATATGTTTGCATTTCAGTTGCAAACAGCATAACAGCAATCGTCTTTTAACCGTTTTTTGAATAGTTTTCTTCATACCTTATTTGACGTTACATTTTATAATTATAAACCGCTTTATTTGTTCACTTCGATAATCTATTTTAAACGAATATTGATTTCGTTTTTATTTACAATTCTGTCGTTATAAATTATAGTTCTTTGGCGGTATTTTAAGCCTCCGATATTAAATTATTTGTGAAATACACTTCCGTAATCAATGTTAAATTATTAATTGTAATTACTTAAATATGTGTTTACTTTTACTACTTTACATCATTTTAATAAATAATATATTAGTATATAAGAATTGTAATTAAAAACTACTTTATGTTTGGTTTAAATCATATTTTATTTTATATTTTATACCTCATTATGCAAGTATTCTTATTATTTTATAGCTAACGGTAACATTTTCTAATGTTAGTTTGGTTTCAAGGCCACATGGTAGGTTTTTCTTGAAAATTCATGAAGGTTGACTTTAGTTACTATAAATAAATCAAAACTGTGTTAATATGTGTAGGTGTATAAGAGAGTTGAATATTAAAAGAGTTCGAACCGGGAAAGCATAAAAATGATTACGACTGAAACAACGGAAACACGCGCAATCATATAGCTGAGCCTCCAATGTAACTGCAAGAGATTATAACGAGACAAGTTCAAAAAATTCTACATTTTTCGTTGTAGGGCAGTTCAAAAATGGATATATCGGGATCTCAAGGTGAGCGATTGATTTTGTTTTAAAACTTTAACTTGGTTGATCTACCTTCAAATTCCAGCTAAAAAATATTTTGGTTGCGGTTTACAAAAATGGAGTGGGCTCTCGTAATTTTGGTTTAGGCTCATACGGAAGTAAGCTGTTAACATTATAACTTTAGAAAACAAGATTTATTGAATTTCGGTGAAATGTTTTCTGCTCTTTAATTTGCTTACTTATTAGAAATCGATTTGGGAATTTTTTAGATATACTATTGAATTATCGTCTTTTATTAATCGTTTCATTAACAAAAATGAATTTGCTTGCACAAAAGTTTTATTTGTAACTCCGAAAACGAAATAAAACAAACAAAAAAAACGAATTTTTGATTTCAATATTGAGTGAAATGTTCTGAAACTAAATGCAGTGAAATTTCTAGGGCTGAGAATAAATGCATACCACATGTTCATACAAAACGAAATTTACGCCGATTTTGGGAAAGTCATTAGTTTGTGGTACGTTAAAAATTTATTTTAATTGACTTTGTAAGTTTACTTACTTACTTCACTTGCTAAAGCCAAAGTCTGATCAAAATTAAAAGATATTAAACTAGTTCCTAAGTTACCGAGACCAGAGTTAATTCAAAAATTAAAAATTAAGAACACTTTGTTAGGCTGATCGACAATGGATCTTAACAGTTGCATCGAATATGACTCTAAGAAAAAAATTATTTTTTTCATGCAAATATAATAAAAAACATATTCGATTCAAATATCAAGTTTCACATAGTCAGTTTCTTCTGGAATTCTTATAACTATTTTAGCTAGGTTCATTAAATTTTGAAATCAACACCGGAACGCTTTTAATAAAACTTAGAAATTGCTAAATCCAGATCCATGACGTTTCCAATTGGCAAAGATACGTTTATATTGACGTCATTTAAAAGATGTTTGTAAATTTATATTAAAAGTTCAGAACGATGATGAAGAGCTCTCTTTTTTGAAGATATTCATCAAAATTTAATATAGACTTTATGCAACACAAGAATGTTAGCGATTGCTAGCCATTCTAAAAAATTTTTTTCGAATTTGCTCAAATTACACAAACAAATTCATTTTTCAACTAGAAATTGCATAAAAAGAATTTGCCAAACTTCACTTTTTGCAAGTCTCAATACATCTGCAAAATGTTAGACTCAATGCACCACTGTATTAATTGATAGCTAAGCATTTCCACTCGGCTGTTAGTTAGAGCATATAAAATTTAGTTGAAAGGGTTAGTTCTGAAATTTTTGGGGATTGAAAAATTTTCAAACGTTCATAAGAACTCTTATCGCTAATATCGTTATAAGCGACAAAATATTAATTTTACACAGGGGCCAGAAAACGTTTTTGATGGCGTAGACGGTTGTTTTTTGTTTTTCTACAATTTGACGAATATTAAGTAAAAATAAACAATTATGTAAAATAGCAAAATTTTATATTCGCCAATTAAACATATATTATCAGGATTAGTTTTTTCATTCAAACGGTATAGAATATCTGGATTGATAGCTTTCAAAAATATTTCCAAAACATTTAGTTTTATTTTTTAAATTTTCGAAATTTTTGCACCTCTTTTGCGCTTACGAAAGACAATTTTTTGTATATTTTGTGATATGATAACAAGCACATAAAATCGTTAACCCATAATAAGCCTTCAATAGAACATCCTACGAAAATTATTCAATTTCCAAAAAATTTACATTCTTTACGGTTTGCGGGATTTTAAAAATTTGATTTTTTTTTAAATAATTATGAAATACACAGAAAATTTAATTAATAAATTTCTATGTACAGTCAGTCTCCTCTATAACGAACTGCCCTATAGCGAAATCTTCTATATAACGAAGTGTTTTTTCGGACACATCGTTTTTTTTTTTTTTAGTTTTTTCATACCTTCGTACCTGTTTGTCGCGAACTCCTCTATAACGAAGTATATTGAAAAAACCAATTTTTTCCTCTATACCGAACTTTTTCAAAGCATTTTTTTTTTATAATGTTCGTGGAATTATTCTGAAATTCCAAAAACAAAACCAATACAAGAAATTTCAAAGAAATGTTTTGGACTTTTTTACGTGCATTTACCTGCTTGCTTACATTTGAGTTCGAAAACTTGTGTAAGTCAGTTGCCAATGGCAAAACGGAGTTGTTTTTTAATTGCACAGAAATTAGATTTAAATATAAATGTATATAATCTATAAAAAACTAAATATTAATAATTATGTGTGCGAGAAAAATTTATATGGATTTTTCTGCGAAATAAGGTAAAGGAAAAACTTTTTTCTAAGCCTCCCTGCAAGTAAGACCTCTCTATATCGAAGTGTTTGGATGGCCCAACGACTTCGTTATAGGGGAGTCCGACTGTATATTAACACAAAAGACACCGTATTTTGCTGATTTGACCAGCAGTTTCCCTATGAAATGATAAAGGTACACATAAACCAACTGATTATTTTAAACTAAAATAAAAATATTTAAATAAAACAGACCCATTTTTAAACTACCTATATTGAAATCTTACTGTAACAAAATTAAGAGGAAAGTACTATTGCTCTTTTTTCATTAGGTGCTTTGCATTCGTATGGTATAACCTTTACATTTAGACTTTAGCCGGTCTCTAAATTATTTTTTTAGTTCATAGCGAGCATACTACTGCGCTTCTACTTTGGCCACCACCAGCGTTGACACAATAGAGGATGACGACGATGTCGAATTGGATGATGACAATTGACCGGTTGCACTTATACCGGGCAACGGATTCGATGTTTGCGTGGTTAGGTCTGGTGGCGTTGGTGTCGATGCTGTTGACGACGTTTGCATATTTGTCGCAACAGGCGCTGCTCCCGCAACTGCACTAGCACTTGCTAACGCCGATGACGGGTTTTCAATTTTATGTATTATCTTCACATGGGCCGTCATATTGTCCTTTCGTGTGAATTCCTTAAAGCAAAATGGGCAGGGGTACACTTTGACATTGCGCTTATGTGAAGTAACATAATGACGACAAAAGTTGCTGATATGTGTATAAACTCTCGAGCACACCTTGCAACGGTATGTATGTTCAGCCTCTTTGGTACAGAAATCTCTGACGGATCCTTCGGTTTCGCCTTCACCCACCGCTATGGCTCCTGTTGTGTTCAGTTTTATTTTAGGTGATGCTGCCGACGGATTTCCAGCTAATTGTGCAATTTTGTTGTCAACGACGAACATATTTCCATAATCCATTGAAGACTGTGTAAGCGAAAACCCATATATATATATTGCAAAGACTTCTAATCATGTTAAGTGAACTTACCTTTCCATCAACACCTTGAAAACTACTACTGCTTATGTTAGCAGTAGCATTCACACCATTTTGTTTTACCTTATTGCGTTTGTTCGCCTTTGGTTTCGACACCTTACCAATCGGTGTCAACTTTGGAATGCTAACCATCGAATTGAGCAACGAAACATTGCTGGGTACCGCGCCAGTACCAATAACACTAGCTATTTTAATTCCACCGACTGCTTGCTGGGCAGCTAGTACGATAGCTTGCTGGCGAGCTTGCGTTTGTTGCGTCAAAGTCGATGAGTTGCTATCTTGGGGTGAGTTTCCAGCATTCGGGTTGAATTTGAATTCAACCGGATCATCGTATTCGTCAAGCATTAATTGTGGTTCCATATATGATGTATCCATTGGTTCCTCACCATCACTGTCATTACCATCTGAAACAAGAAAAGAATCATTACTCAAACAAATTCTTGAGCTGATTTTGATGAATTTTGTTTGGGTGAGTTTGATGTATGTTGGTTGGTTGTTTCGGTGTATGTGCACACGGTATAATGCAACTAACGAATACCGTCGTTAGCATACGTTGAAAGTAAGTAGTAAACTGATCACGACTGAAAAATATGTGCAATCGGAAAAGCTAAAAGGGATTTCAAGCCATTTGTCTTCGTGGTTTTTTTATTTCGATGATATAATAAAAAGTACTTTTACATCGTTGAGCCCTTTTTAAAATTTTTGTCTGATTTTTAATTTTGAAAATATAATATATCTTTATATTACAACGAATTTCTCCTTCAAGTATTTTAATAAGCTCCAAAAATGTCTCACTTGAACGATATTAAGTTCCAGTTTTAAGTCGCCCAAAGTCAAAAGAATTTTTTATGCCTGATGCCCTAAAATCAACCCATAACTTTGATAATATTTTAATTTTTTTGAATTTTACCTTAGATCGATTGAATTAATTTCACGTCGGCCATGAATCCCTAAAAGCTAATACCGATATTCTTGTGTGTTATATAACTTCAATTTGCAAGCAATTTGAGTGTTAGCATCATTCTTAATATCCAACGTACCCGTTTTCTCTCTCCAAACAATTTCATCGCAGTGTCTAACTCACCTGCCGATAGAAAAGAATACCGATTGCAACATTGATTCACTTCGTTAAAAATAAAATTTTTTAAGTTCACACCACTTAACGCTTTGGCAAAAGTTAATCCCTTTTAGCTTTTTTCACGACGCTTATTAGCGGTTTTTATTGAAGTTTTTGTGGAATTGATAATCTTTATATACACCTGACCTCAAAATTTTACATATAATAAGTGAAATTAAGGTTTATTATGTAACAGAATAATTGGGCCCTCAACTGCTTTTCGTAACCAGAACTTGGTTAAATAAAATTTAAATGTACCAAAAAACTCCATCATGTCGGAATTTCATTAAAATCGAGAATGCTAAATATTTAAACCAACAATTATTTGTAAAGCACTTTCGACAATATGGTTCATAAATTTTTAAAACATTAAAAAGTTTTGTACTCTTAAAACGATAGATATACTTAAATTTTGCATCTAAAATATAACATAGGCGTTTCCATGATGTCGCACGGGAGACTCACACGAATTTAAAGTGGGGAAAAAAATATTATAAAACGTATTTTAATTTCAATAATTGGCCTATCGCATAGTTTCTAATAACTTGAATAATTATTGTTGTGCCGATTATAATCGGTGTTAGTCTTTAATTTGAACAGATAATTGCAAAAAATCTATGCATTCGCACGGGGCAAAAACAAAAGTGATTTTTCGATACACTAAAGGTCTTAGAGACCATTTGGTCCACGGTGTAATTTCCATATAAAAAAAATGGTTAACATGAGAATTTAGGGTCTTTACGAAACACCCATAGCATAGCATTCAAAAAAGACAAAAGAGCAGCAAAAATAGAAGTTCGTGTCCCAGTTGCAAATTTTATGCTCTCCGGATTGATCATTTGAACATTCCTAAGCGAGGGGATATCATAGACTTTTCCCATCACTTTTACACACCTACTTTGTTCTAGCATGGCCGCTTTGGGTAGACCTACCCTATGCCTCTCATGAGTAGGCAGAAATTGAGGTGTTCAAAACATTTTTGGTTTTGCGTTTTGGTTTTGCTTTTAAAATTTAGTTCAATCCTGAAAATATGCTAATTTTTTGTAAAAAAAACAAACGCTATTCTTTGAACACATTACCTTTTCCCTGCGCAATGACTGCCACGAGAACTAATGCCTATTGACAGTGCTTGGGATAGTTCAAGTGATGCATCGCTTAGTAGAGGACTTCCCGCCTTCTTTCAGAAGAGAATCTAGTTTTTGTATTTTTATATTTTTGTTGTACTATACACGAACATTTTTCGGACGTTCGTCTGTAGTGGTGGTCATCCCTGGCTATTAGAAAAGAAGTAGTGAGGTTTTCTATTTTTTTTTTCTCCTTGTTAGCGATTATTAATCCCGTTTACAACGGGGTACGCTTTGTGGTCTTAACAATGCGACGAAATTTTTTTTACAGCCGACCTGTCGCTTGGCCTGTCGGTTGGCTTGTCGCTTGGCCCGTCGCTGTCTGTAACGCTTTAAATGGAAGAGTAGGATCTACAGATTAACGCCGAATCCCAACGGAAAATCTCTTTTAAAGAAGCTTTTTATAGGCAAGTTTTAGCTTCATCGGTGGACTTGCAGGAACCACCGACTAGTGAGTGAATAGTGGGACCTACAGTTTAACGCCGACTCCGATCGGAAATAACTTTCAAAGAAGGTTTTTTTTTTGTAGGAACATTTAACTTCATCGGTGGGTTTGCCAGGAACCAACCGACTTGTGGGTGCCATATCTAATTAAAAATTAATTGAAAAAACTTTAAAAGATTTTTGCACCGAGCCGATTTCGAACACACATACTTCTGGCTCGGAACCATATATACGATCCCCTAAGCCAAACGACCCACTCAAGGCTTTATAAAACAATATTTATGGAGACATGCCACTCAGCTGTGGGGGACAGCGAGGAATTCAAATATTGAAATTTTGCAGCGGTTTCAATCGAAGGATCTGAGAATGATCTACAATGCGAAATTATTATTATTATTATAGAAGGCTAAAGAGGTACCATGTACTAGGCAATTAATGTGATTTCCGAAAATTTGAAAAGTGAGCATGGCAAAAAAGCGTTTTTCGAAAAACGTCTCCTACACTTGAAATTCAAATGCGACTTGAACGAAAGTTGACATGTATACTTCCTTTGTAGCCATGAACATACTCTCCAAAAAAACCTTTGATCGGGTACTAGGGTCTGTCATAAAAATCCCAAAACCAACCAAAAATATAACTTTTTCAAAACATTTAAATGAAATTTAGAATTTGAAATGCTGGGCGTCGGAAATGGGCGGTTTTCATAAAGATATTGAACAAAAGTCGGTATATGGGACCCCTTATGGCCTTGAAAATCTCTAGAATATTCTTTCTTATGGTCCTGTTTTGTGGGCGTGTTTTAAAAATTATTTAATCTTCTTTCTACTTCTTTCAGTTATAATTGAAATGGGACCTGAAAGTCTCTGACTGAAGAGAAAAAAGTAAAAATCAAAGATTTTAAAGAAAGTGACCCGGAATCTAAACAATTGCCAGGATTATTGGACAAAGCCAAAAATGTATAAACAGGTATTGACAAAAGTAGTAAAACTATAGAAAGAAAATGAAGGCTGGCTGCAAAAGAGGCATAATCGTTAGAAACACATCAAATCCCCATCACAGTGTTTTAATAAAAAAGGAAATAACTCTTTTAAAAACTAGATTTGATACCGCAAAATTTTTTTTAAATGCTGGTAAGCACTTCAAATGTCTGCAGAAGAAAGTGAGATTGAATCCGAAGAAGAATCGAAGAATCAAATGGTATGGAGTAGTGCATTATGATTCCCAGATTGGCCGTCAAATATTTCGTGCAATAATGTCAGAGTGATAATTCAAAACAATTAGTGGAGCGTTACGTTTTGATAATGTTGTAAGGTGAAGACAGCAGCGCAGTCGGGATAAATTTTCCTCAACGGGCGCAGGCCAGGCGAAACGTGTAATCAGTATGGGCCTACTACGAATTACAATTTATATGGTACAGTCGAACTTCCGTATAGTGAACGTCTATAGAATGAAGTTCTCCCTACTATGAAATAATTTCAAACGCACAGCTTTTTCGTTCCACTTTCAGTGTACGTGTTCACAATTTCTGTAAAATGAAATTTCTATATAATGAAGTGATTTTCTGGTCCCGTGCGACTTCATTATAAGGAAGTTCGACTGTATAGGTTATTACCTAGTGCAAAACTTACTCAAAAATTTGAAATAAAACTTTGTTACAAAATCTTCAAATAAAAAGCTGCCAAAAGAGCTACATATGGGCAAATATGGACGTTAGGTACGCTACTTTCGTACACTTTAAGTCAAGTTTTCAATATAAAAAGAATGTGATAATTTAGATTTTCTTAAAATAAAAGTTAGGTAAGGATCAGGTTTATTGGAAATATAGGGATAGAAACTTTCATTAATAAAAACACCTCAGTCGAAAGAGTCGGCGTTCAGGACGATGCAAAAAATGTAAGTGTTTTTCAGATCACTATTAAAATTCTTCGATTTCCGTGTTATTAGTAGCAATGTTTCAAAACAAAATTCAATGAGCTTAAAAATCAAAGAATATTCAAAGTTTGCATATGGGTATTTCCGTAGTGGCGCACGTGACCGTCGTTCGGATTTGATGCAACAAATTTCGGAGAAGTATAAATTTTTTCAACTCCTTGTTTCACTTATCTGACAGTTCCTTGGCTGTAGAATAATTGGTGTAAAATGTGCTGGCCAGCGAAAGTGCGGTCGAGAGATATTTCCTATTAAATGCTGAGACGCACGTGACAAAAAACGGAAGTCGTTTTTTTCTTCATCAACTGCACTGCAAAAATCTTCCTAAATAATATGAGGTTTTTAAGGAAACTTCATGAACAATGACGAGAAATATTGCAGTTTTCTTGTCAAAGCTTTTAATCCAGAAAATTCCTTTTACTTTTTATTTATTGAGGCATATTATGATACGTTACGTGACATACGTGACGTGACATTTTTTTTCAAAAGGGTTTTTGTCATGAAAATAGTCTTTTATTTTAACCTTTTTTCCTTTCAATTCATCAATTCTGGTATTATAAATAGAAGGGCCAATAATACATTT
This sequence comes from Chlorops oryzae, assembly GCA_020466095.1. Classification (NCBI taxonomy): domain Eukaryota; kingdom Metazoa; phylum Arthropoda; class Insecta; order Diptera; family Chloropidae; genus Chlorops; species Chlorops oryzae. The sequence continues at coordinate 88,414,251 of CM035808.1, read as the reverse complement.
TATCGAAAACAATATTTAATTGAGCTTGCGTAATTAGAAGATAATTATCAACTTATTCGTTAAAGATTTATTGTTGTTGTTGTTTTGGTTGATTCTTCTGGTTGGAATTATTAAGGACGATAACTTCCATTGATCAGGTTACTAAAATGGCCCAGATTTCATAGATAAAGCACTTTTAAAGGTAATTTAAAAAATATAAATACAACTAAATAATCCTTTCCCTATGTTTTACAGAAATGAGGGCTGACTAAAACCACCAATCTTCTTAAATAGTGGAATTAAGATGTTTTGCTATGATAGTACATACACAAAAATTGTTTTTAGAAACTGGGGCATTTTCATTTCCGGTGGATCTTTCAGCGGAAATGCCTATATACATCAACGGATACTAAACTTTTGATGTATTCGTCTATTTATTTAGTAAAATAGGTGTTTGGGACGCTGCGTTAGGGACGTTGCAAAAATTTCTACATATATTTTTTGCATTATGGATGTCGAGTAACATTCATATAATCTCTTTATCATTGTTTATAAAATATAATAATACAATGCAGCTCTAGGAACGCTTTGAGCTCCGTTGTTATTCTATAAAGGAAATTGCGAGGAGCTTCAAATAATGGAAAGAATTTCAATATAGCTTAAAATCATGACAATTTTCGTTGATTCTCCGAAATCTGACAAAAGAAATGGGGGAACGGAAACTGAAATTGATAACACTGCTTAACAAATTTGGAATTTATAAAAAGCAACTGAATATTTGTGCAATTTTCCTGTAGATCTCGGCCTCCTAAGCAAGAAAAAAAATTTTTTTAATTTTTTTATGGAAGAGTTTTTGAGAAAAAATTTTTTGAAATTTTTTTCAGTGCATTTCGTAGGTGCACTTGCTATTTCAAGCATATCTCGGGCCCCGATCTACCGATTTTAATAAATATATTTTCCAAATATAGATAATTAAGCTCCCTACAACTTTTAGAAACAAAGTTTTTGATTTGCATGAGTAGTTTTAGTGCTAGAGGTGCAATTATACAAGAAAATTGTGTTTTTTTCAAAAAAATCAGGGTAAATTTTTCATATAAAAATTTGTAAAAAATAGAAATCGAAGTGGAAAACCCATTTTCAAATTTTTTGCGTATAGCTAAGTATTTCTTCTAAAAAATAAGCCCCGTTTGGCTAAAAGCGGTGAAAAATTTACGGAGCTATGATTTTTTTGCCAAAACACTAAAAAATCGATATTTCACAATTTTTGCTTTGTTCACAAAACTTGTTCATATGAGCCGAAATTATTTTATGAAGGTGCAATTGAGTAAATTTTCACATATATAAATGCATAAATGCTGCCTCTTTATTGATTAAAAATGAATGTCGTTTTGCCCTGCCTTTTAGAATATTGTGGTGGATTTGTTTACCTGCCGGTCTCAATGACCTGTACCAGATAAAAAAGGGTGCAGTGCTTTCCCTTAGTGGAAAAAAATATAAGGTATCATGAATACGTTTTGTGCGTTAACGTCAGTTTTTATACTAAACGTGTTTCTTTACTTTCAATTTTGCCTAATGAATTGAGCGTAGTATAAAATACCTGAGGTTTTGCATACTTTACATACATACTTACATACTTACATACATACACCGGGGCCGCTGTGATGCAGCCCACTTTAAGACAACATGAACTACCAAATTGGTACAACTCCTGTAAAACATTTGTGAAATAAGCTCTAATGCAAAAGTGTTAAAGAAATAAAAATTTATTTCCAAAATTATTTTTATACAATTTGAAAAAAGTTCTTGCTTCCGCTTTGTCTTTTATATTTACTACCATCATTTTCACGCACAAGGGACCACACGTAATCACCCATCATTGCCGTGTCGAAAAGGCCGCTATAGCGATTTTCAATATCCTTTAATTGCTGATGAAAACGTTCGCCATGCTCATCGCTTACGTCTCCTAAGTTTTCAGGGAAAAAATCCAAGTGCGAATCGAGAAAGTGGATCTTCAACGACATGTGTACTTCGGCTTTCTTATAATTCTTTAGTAGGTTATTTACTATTTGCTTGTAATCTGGACTTTTGTGGTTGCCCAAAAAATTGTGTATAACAAGTTTGAATGAGCTCCACGCTGCTGCTTCGACTGGGGACAAAAGGCTTGAGAACTCGTCGTCTTGCAAAAGTTTACGTATTTCTGGACCATTTAGAACTCCTTCCTTGAGTTTTGCGTGTGAAAGGTAGGAAAAGATCGCCTTTAAGCGGGCAAAAGCTTCCTGTGTTCCATCTTTTGCCAATTTTTTTATAAAGTTCTTAGCAAGTCCTAATTTTATATGCAGTGGCGGTAATATAATATTATTTTTATCAACGAGAGCAGTGCGTTGAATATTGTCTGCACCAACTATAATGTTGGTTCGCAAAGGCCAATCTTTTTTAATATAGTGTAAGTGGTCAGCGCGACTATCCCACTTGCACAAAAAACAACAATATTTTGTATATCCTCCTTGAAGCCCGCACAGAATTGCCACTACCTTGAGATCAGCGCATATTTTCCATCTATGCTTGTCATATTCAATATGATCCAAAAGCGTTTTCATTGTTTCGTAGGTTTCTTTAGAATGCGATGCATATGCGACAGGAAGAGACGGTTTTTGGTTGCCATTGTGTAGGAGGACAGCTTTTAAGCTCTCTTTGTTGCTATCGATAAATAAACGCCACTCTCCGGGATTGTAGACTTCATTGAGCTCTTCGAATAGGCCTAAAATATTGCTGCAGAAACAGATATCGTCTACTTTTGCGTAAAATTTTCCGTATTGCAAGTGCCGATTTCTGTAAATGCTTGTTTTGACATCAGGAGCCACAAATCCGCGTTCTTTCATTCTAGATGCAAAAAGTTCAGCTTTACCCTTTGAAAAACCAAAATCACGAATCCAGTCATTTAATTCGGCCTGTGAGAGTATTCGTTGCGTTAAACTTGTTTCAAACTGACTTCCACTAGACCCCAGCATTTCCTCTGATGATCCTTCTATTTTGGGTGCTGAGCCAGGGCATTCTGGATAAGGCACATCACTTGAATGAGGTAGAGGAAATTTTACCGAATCAACTTTCGCGTATTCCCATTTTAAATGTTTCCCAAATCCACTTCTTGCACTAAGGCAAAAATAGCAGTCCACCGAGTGACAAAAGGGCTCACTCCATTCCATTGCCGTGTCAAAATCCATGTAACAGCTAGAATGCAAATAGTTAGTTTTTTTTATAGCGTATTAAATTTTAATTCTTACCGTTCTCCAGAAGCCCATTTTGATAACTTTCTATGACATAGGTCACATATTCTTTTAGGCGTCCACGGCTCATTGAGAGTTGGCAAAACACCGAAGTAATGGAAATAGTGCTTTTGCAGTGCTTCAGTAAACGCTAATCCTTTATTTTTTAACATATATAATCCACAAATATTGCAAAAATCGTCCGGATTGTTTTTGCACATGAATACACGAGTTCTTTTACTCATTTTTTTATATTTTAAAATTTGTTTTATTTTCAATTGATGTACGTTGTTCAAAATTTAGTTCAAGACTACTAATCTAAACGCATAAGTGTTACCCTTTTATATATTGCCATAAATTTTCTATACTGTATGTAAGTATGTATGTAAAGTATGCAAAACCTCAGGTATTTTATACTACGCTCAATTCATTAGGCAAAATTGAAAGTAAAGAAACACGTTTAGTATAAAAACTGACGTTAACGCACAAAACGTATTCATGATACCTTATATTTTTTTCCACTAAGGGAAAGCACTGCACCCTTTTTTATCTGGTACAGGTCATTGAGACCGGCAGGTAAACAAATCCACCACAATATTCTAAAAGGCAGGGCAAAACGACATTCATTTTTAATCAATAAAGAGGCAGCATTTATGCATTTATATATGTGAAAATTTACTCAATTGCACCTTCATAAAATAATTTCGGCTCATATGAACAAGTTTTGTGAACAAAGCAAAAATTGTGAAATATCGATTTTTTAGTGTTTTGGCAAAAAAATCATAGCTCCGTAAATTTTTCACCGCTTTTAGCCAAACGGGGCTTATTTTTTAGAAGAAATACTTAGCTATACGCAAAAAATTTGAAAATGGGTTTTCCACTTCGATTTCTATTTTTTACAAATTTTTATATGAAAAATTTACCCTGATTTTTTTGAAAAAAACACAATTTTCTTGTATAATTGCACCTCTAGCACTAAAACTACTCATTCAAATCAAAAACTTTGTTTCTAAAAGTTGTAGGGAGCTTAATTATCTATATTTGGAAAATATATTTATTAAAATCGGTAGATCGGGGCCCGAGATATGCTTGAAATAGCAAGTGCACCTACGAAATGCACTGAAAAAAATTTCAAAAAATTTTTTCTCAAAAACTCTTCCATAAAAAAATTAAAAAAATTTTTTTTCTTGCTTAGGAGGCCGAGATCTACAGGAAAATTGTACAAATATTCAGTTGCTTTTTTTTTGTTTGACAGTGTAATCGAAGTAAGACCCTCACAGTCTGTGAACAAAAAATTCTTATACACAGTAGGTAAGCATCAGTGATATATTGATCATCATGAGAGTATCACTGGACGACGCTTTGTAAAGTTTTTTTGAAAAAATTTTCAATTATATTCCTGAAGATGGTCTCCGGAGGAGACCGAAATATCGAAATATCATTGAAGAAAATCTAAACAAGTTTTTTCAAATTAACGGACCTTGAGTCAGATAAGAGGAGTACATCCTAATACAAAATTTTTAAAAATTAAAAAAAGAAACAATTTTTAATTTTGGCACTTGGTTTACTTTGCTAATTGGCTTAAAGCGTAAACCTGCTAAGTCCACTCTTAACCGATTGTGACTTTTCGATGTGATTCGAAAGAAAAAGGAGCACTGCATCGTCAGGCAAAAAATCTTTTTTCATTTCAAATTCTAAATACGGAGAAATTTCGGGCAACATTTTTTTGATATATCACCGTTAGTTTTCGAGATATAGGCCTGTAAAAATTGATGAAATGAAAATTAAGCTTTTTTTGCATGCAATGTTTCGAATAAAAAATATTTTTTTCAAAATATAAATAGTAACGGTTTCTAAAGAAAATTTATTGAGCTATTCAGGGATGAAAAAAAAAAATTAAAAAAAATTTTTTTTTTCAGTGTAGCACTGTTGGTGAAATTTTTAAAGCACAATTACAACAATTTGGGCCTTTTTGATTTTTTTTTATTTTTTTCGAATTTTAGCTGCAGGTGTTAAGAATATATCATGTAAGTTTGAAAATGGGATCTCTATTAGTTTAGAAGGTACAAAGCATTGAACATGCGTACCCAGCAATTTTCCCATAGCAACAACGAAGTGAGCGCATTAGATGCATTTTTCGCTGCCCGCTTCACGTGAAATGCCCCAATTGTTAGTTAGCAGGTTTTCATTTTAAGCCGATGATATGTAGCTTATTTTACGCGAAAAAATATTTTTTTTTTTTTAGAAAAATATTCAGCTAAGCCCCATAATTTTACTAGGTTAGAAGAACGTTATAAGAAAATACTTTGCGATCAAATTATTGTTTCTTTTAAAGACCGCTTTAAAAATAACTCAGCTCAATTTTATAAATACTCAGAAAAATTTGCTACTGGTGAGTCCAATGATGCAAGAGAAATTGAATTGTTTTATAAAGACGATTTTATTGAAGAAAATTTAATTGCCGACAAAGCGTTATATTTTTCTTTAATGAAAAAAAACGTAAACGAAGATTTCAAATATTATATAAGCGAAGTCAAATCTTTTTTACAAGAAAATAATTGGAACCGTTCCAGAATATATAAAATTTTACCGTTTAATTTTAACTATTCCCGGTTCTTCTTGTTCAAACGAACGAAGCTTTTCTGTCTACATTAAAGATTACATCCGCTCAACAATTCTTAAAACCGGCTGAACCACTATCCTGTAACGCACATACAGTCCACCCGTGATAAGGTCAACCCTCTATTTCGTGAACATCCCGAAAAGTCAACACATTTTATTTTATTTATATTGACTACTCTAAATCGTCAACAAAGCCTGAAAGCTCTGCAAGGTCAACTCTGAAAGCCGATTATAAAAGTCGAAGTCGTCGTCGAATCTATTTTTCAATCGTTAACTTTCAAAAATAAAAATAAAAAATAAAAAATATTTTTCAATCGTCGTTGTTTTTATATTTTATATAATCATTATTTTTAAATGGCCGATTAATGTTTTTTTTTCGAGCAAACATTTCCATAAATTCTCCTGCCTAAAATAATACTTAGGGCCGGTCTTTTAAAGTCTGGTTAAATCCCTGGTTTGGTTACCAGAGATTTTGTCTAACCAGGGGTTATGAATCAAAGGTTAAGAAATTGTGTCTTTTGAGCATTTTTTCTGTTCGGGTAACAAACCGTAGGTTAATCTAGAATTCCAATATTTTTCCAGTCTATCTGTCAAATTAACCGATGAAATTAAATGTAAAAATGTCATAATTTAAAATTGATGAAATTTAACAAAAAAAAAAAAGAAAAATTCTTTCTGGCTGTGGACAAAAATTTAATTATTATGGTATGTATATTTTGTAATTACTCCTTGCTACCGAAGTTAACGAAAAACATTTAACAGTCGAGGCAACGGTCAACAAATTTTTCAAAAAGCGAGGAAGAAAGATTGGTAGCGCTTGTGCTGGAAAAGAAAAATGTGATTGAAAATAAAAAAACAGATGCAGCTACTTCGAATCAAAAGGAAGCGGCATGGGAAGTTGTAGCGCATCGATTCAATGCTTCATCGGACACAAATACAGTGAGCAGTTGAAAGTTTGTTTTACAAATACGTCATCCCAATAACATGTATGTTTTAGATTCGTTCAACAAAGGTGCTTAAAGAAAAGTACAGTAACATAAAACGAATGCTTCGCAAAACTAGAGCCAATGAGCGGAAAGAATTTTTTATGACTGGCGGCGGTCCATCACCCAAATATAAAGAAAACGAACACCCTGTTTTCATGCAGCTGAGCGAAGTAATGGGCGTTAGTGTTGGCGGCTTGCCAGCAAGGTAATATCCTACGCAATTTAGTACGTAAGGATCTTAACATAATAATTATTGCAGGCACGATGATGACCAAATCCAGCCCATATGTAGTGAGATAGAATCTAGCGAAAATAATTTCTGTGAAGAAGTGGTTCAAGTAGTTGATGAAGAAGGAACTGCCAAAAACAATTCAACAATCGCTGCAACTGAGAGCGAATCGATTTCTGTTGAAACCGCTGTGGATCGAAACACCTCCTCAATGAACTGGAGCAAGTATCATCCGTCAATGTTGCGTTCAAAAAAAAAACAAGATCCTGCAATCGGAAAAAAGAACAACAACGGCTACCTTATCAGAAATTGACGACTTGAAAAAGAAAATCCTGGAGCAGCAATTGGAGCACGGACATATAGAGCACGAGCAGAAAATGGTGCATGCTGCTGAAGAACATAAAATGAGAATGCGTATTCTAGAAGCGGAATTCAAAGCGAAACAAATGTAAACGCATATTGTATTAATGAAAATGAATTTAAAAAATAATATTGAGCGCTCACAAATTATTATTCAATTGCAAAAGTGAAGGAAAATAATTAGCTAGAAGTGCAGCACGAACATTTTCAGCTCTATCTTCTTCGATTCTGTCTAAGTCCACAGGTTGATCTGGGGAAGTGTTCACTTCAGGTGACTCTGGCGGAATCTCTTCATTATGTTCGATAGCTATATTGTGAAGAACTGCCGTTGCAACAATAACATCTTGCACTGTTTGTATTTTAATCCGCATTTGAAGTGATAACACGGGAAAACGTCTCTTCCAAACACCGTACATCCGTTCGACAACGTTCCGAGTTCTTATTATTGACTCGTTGTATAATTGCTCAACTTCATTTCTGCATTGCAGCAAAGGCGTTGCCATATATGGTGTAACTGCATAGCCAGAATCACCGACAAGAATAAAATTTTTGAAGCGTTTTGTTTCAAGTTGCATCTTCAAAAGAGAATTGTTGAAAATTGTTTGGTCATGGCAAGATCCAGGCCACCGAGCAACAATGTTTAAGAATTTCATGTTAGATGAACTGACGCTCTGAACGTTCAGTGAAAAATATCCTTTTCGGTTTCGGAAATGCTCTGCATTTTCACCACCAGGAGACTGAATCCTTACATGCGTGCAGTCAATCGCTCCAATGGTCCGTGGAAATTTCGCAATGTTATAAAATGCATAGCTGGCTGCAGTCAGTTCTTCGTTTGATTGTGGCATCTTGATCACTTGACTTCTCAGCGAAGCCAGGGCAAATGATACTTGTCTAACTATGACTGAAACAGTCGCTTTACTAACACCGGAAAAATCGCCAACCGATATCAGCATAGATCCCAAGGCATAAAATCTAAGAGCGATTAGCAGCTTTGCCATTGGTGTTACATTGCGCCTGCTAAAAACAACTTCACTTAAGAGTGGTTCAAAAAAAAACTATGGTTGAACACACCTCTGACGTTTATCTTCTAGGTTTGGTAGCACAGTTTCTAATATTTTTGCTACCGTTTCCTTCCGCAATCTAAAACGTCTGAAAAAGTCGATGTCATCCCACTTATTAAAATGATCCAGCCTCTCGTACATGCTGTATTGCCTCCGCTCAGTAATCAATAACTGCTGGCCTTCATTATCGCTGCCCTCACTCTCATCGCACCACAAATCCCAAGCACAATTTCCCCGTGAACTAATTTAGTGAGTGGATAAATATTTGATGATAAATTTTTTTTTGAAAACGAACTTACTCCATCTCGCTGAGTAAGGTAATGCTATGAAAATTGTGAAAAATTATAAACTGTGCTAACCGAATGTCAAAAATGAAAATTTTTGACTCAAAAGACAGATTTGTTTAAAACCCCTGGTTAAACACCCTTAACCGACAAAATTCGGACGGTTAATAATTTCCTTGGTTAGTTAACCTAACCCCCCATTTTTAACCTAACCAGAGCTCAAAAGACACAATCTATGGTTAACACTGGAAATAACCAAGGGTTATTATTAACCAGACTTTAAAAGACCGGCCCTTAGTATCGGAAAATAACAGGTTGGCTGATAAGTCCCCGGTCTGACACATAGATGGCGTCGCTAGTATTAAATGCATATTATTTTTATATAGTGGCAACCTTCAAATGATTCGTGTCAAAATTTGACGTCTGTAAGTCAATTAGTTTGTGAGATAGAGCGTCTTTTGTGAAGCAACTTTTGTTATTGTGAAAAAAATGGAAAAAAAGGAATTTCGTGTTTTGATAAAATACTGTTTTCTGAAGGGAAAAAATACAGTGGAAGCAAAAACTTGGCTTGATAATGAGTTTCCGGACTCTGCCCCAGGAAAATCAACAATAATTGATTGGTATGCAAAATTCAAGCGTGGTGAAATGAGCACGGAGGACGGTGAACGCAGTGGACGCCCGAAAGAGGTGGTTACCGACGAAAACATCAAAAAAATTCACAAAATGATTTTGAATGACCGTAAAATGAAGTTGATCGAGATAGCAGAGGCCTTAAAGATATCAAAGGAACGTGTTGGTCATATCATTCATCAATATTTGGATATGAAAAAGCTCTGTGCAAAATAGGTGCCGCGCGAGCTCACATTTGACCAAAACCAACAACGTGTTGATGATTCTGAGCGGTGTTTGCAGCTGTTAACTCGCAATACACCCGAGTTTTTGCGTCGATATGTGACAATGGATGAAACATGGCTCTATCACTACACTCCTGAGTCCAATCGACAGTCGGCTGAGTGGACAGCTATCGGTGAACCGTCTCCGAAGCGTGGAAAGACTCAAAAGTCCGCTGGCAAAGTAATGTCCTCTGTTTTTTGGGATGGGCATGGAATAATTTTTATCGATTATCTTGAGAAGGGAAAAACCATCAACAGTGACTATTATATGTCGTTATTGGAGCGTTTGAAGGTGAAAATCGCGGCAAAACGGCCCCATATGAAGAAGAAATTTTTTATTTTGGTTTGACAGATTCATAATTTGAAATTCTTTATTATTAAACTTCGTAGTATGGCCTGCTTATTTTTGTCTTGTATTTTTCGGAATGCGTGCTTTTTATACCTAGCGTAAGCGGGGTATATTAGTTTTGTGAAAATCTTGTAACAGGGAGAATTAAGCTCCGGAGATATAGACATATATATATAGAAATGATCAGGATCAAAAACTGAATCGATTTAGACATGTCCGTCTGTCCGTCCGTGTTCGGATCTCCTCCGAAACGGCTGAACCAATGAAGTCGAAATTCGGCACACATGTATATCGGGGTCCGAGTATGATCCTAAGTAAAAATGGGAGACATCCGCCCACTGCCACGCCCACAAATGAATTTATTGTGTTTTCAGTAAAATGCTTGTAACTTGCGAACCACTCAACACATTCCATTGATATTTGGTATACTGGAAAGCTACGAAAAGGGACATATCCTGGGGAAAAAAATGGACGCCGTCCTCCTCGAGCCACGCCCACAAATAAGGGCTTATCGTAACTTGTGAAGTAAAAGGCGTAGAAGCTTCAAATTCGCAACATAGGTTGACCAAGGCGAATGAAAGGTGTAGGAAAAAAATTTATGTGGCCCGCCCACTGCCACGCCCTCAAATGGAGAATTTTTGTAACTTCCGAAGTAAAAGGCGTAGAAGCTTCAAATTCGCAACATAGGTTGACCAAGGCGAATGAAAGGTGTAGGAACAAAAATTTATGTAGCCCGCCCACTGCCACGCCCTCAAATGGAGAATTTTTGTAACTTCCGAAGTAAAAGGCGTAGAAGCTTCAAATTCGCAACATAGGTAGACGAAGGCAAATGAAAGGTTTAGGGAAAAAATTTATGTGGCCCGCCCACAAATGAAGATTTTTCGTTACTTCCGAAGTAAAAGGCGTAAAAGCTTCAAATTCGCAACATAGGTTGACCAAGGCGAATGAAAGGTGTAGGAAAAACTTTAAGTGGCCCGCCCATTGCCACGCCCACAAATAGATAAGCAAAACATAGTGCGCTCATAATGTCGGGACGCTGGGTATTTCAAAGTCGGGCTTGACCGACTTTAGCTTTCTTACTTGTTGAAATTTATTATTGCACTCCTTGCCTTGTATTTTTTGAAATGCGTGCGTTTTGAAATTTATTATTGCACGCCTTGAAATTCATTCTTAAGGTGAGATGACACTACGTGTGCAATGCACGAATATTTGCTCACTGACGTCATAAACATTGCACACGTAATGAAATCGACGAATAATTTGTTTGCTCAAAATAATTCTTACAATATTTTACAAATAAAATGTGTGCGTTGCACGCGTAATGTAATCAACCCAAATTTCAACTGCACAAACATTTTGTAAAAATATGTACACGTGAAACTGTTTCCTCATACAGTACAATCTGCTGAACATTTGTTTTTTTGTGTGAGGTCAGAACACAGTGTAGGCAAATGCTTAAATACTGTCATTACTTTTAGTTTTAAAGATTTCGATTATCTTTTCTGTCTCTGAAATCTCTAAAGTTGGACATTATTTTCATTTCAATCTTTTAAAAACGAAACCTAGTAACATTGCGCAATCAACATGTGTGATTTGTCCATATTTTGTGCGAGAAAATGTTAGATATGTGTGCAATTATTTTTCAGATGTGTCACATTTTTTGAGCAATTATGTGTGCATTGCACACGTAGTGTAATACCCTGAGCAAATAAATGTGCTTCAAATTTTATTTGTTTCAGATGTGTCACACATTTTTTTGAGCAATTATATGTGAATTGCATACGTAGTGTCATCTCACCTTTACAAACCATTTACTATGCCATGCTTTTTGTTTGTATAAACAATTTTTTATACTTTCTCAGAACTAGTGTCATAATATCCCAGCAAACATTTGCATAAGCTTTTTACAAAGGTGCTTACTATTCATTTGTTTCCAAGTAATTTTCCAAACTTTTTCCAAGCATATCGCACCCTTGCTACTAAATTGGCACAATTCGAAATTTCGTATTTCTCTAAAATCATTCAATCTCTCTTGAAACTAAGGAGAAATAATATTTTTTCTAAACTTTTATTATTCTCAATCGACTGCTGCATCTGTCAATATAAGAGCTAATTTTCTAGGTTTTGGGTTTCTTACAGAAAAATGCAATCGAACATAAAAAAATTGATTTAAAAATTTTTGAATTGTGCCGATTTATTAGCAAAGGTGCGATATATGTGCTATATTAAATTCGCAAACATTTCCCAAACGCTTTCCAAATGGGTTTCTCAAGTTCTTCGAAAATCCACCCAAAATAATATGTATGTTATATAGATATCGTACATACATACGAGGTGTCTACAGTTCGATTTTTTCGAACGTTAATATATTAATTCTAGCACGCGCGAATGAGATCTCTCGGTAGCGTACTGAAGCGTGTTGCGATTTGCTCGAGTTCGATTCCTGTCGCGGGCGAAAAAAGATTGTGGAAAAATTGGGACGTAGAAAGATATCTGAGGTAAGACTTGATCCAATTAGAGGGGAGAAAGGAAGTTGGCAGTTATAAATTTAGGTGCATATCCGGTCGTCAGAAACGTAATGCATGTGCTTTCAAAAAATTTTTTTTTATATTTTCATAAATGTTTGGATGAAAGCTAATTATTCCTCTAAGTTTTGAAATATTATTTTATTGTTATATTATTTACCTAAGTATTCAAAAGAAAAAAAAAAAAACCTCGCCGCAGCGGGGATTGAACCCGCCTATATCGGATTAGTACTGCTTGTTTAGGCTTGGAAAATATTTAATTCGATTGCTTGGATTTATATGTTTTCCAATCTCAAATCCAATTGAATAAAAAGGGAGCAGTTTTGGTTATTAACACTTGAATTCCAAATAAATTCCAACACTTGGATCCAAGCCTTTCGTTTGCGGGCGCAAATTACTTCCAATTGCTTAGTAAGGGTAAATGTTTGCTGGGATGCTTCATTATGAATTTAAAATCGACATCATAATAGGCGCATTATGATGTCGAATTGCAAAAAGAAAACTTCTATTTATATTTTAAAAACATTTTTGACTAGGTACAAATTTCATTTTTTCCGTATTTATTTGTAGTATGTTTGTAGGCATATTTAAGATAGACCTTATTTTGAAAAAGCGCAAAAAAAAGTTCAGCTTTGACCTATGCTTCCCTGAGAATTCTTTCTAAAAAAACTAGAAGAATTTAATTTTACTAGTGGAATTATAATTTTGTTTGTTTGTCGAACGAAACGATCCACCCCAATGTAGAAGCTTTCCTTGCGGACAGCTCGCATAAGCGGACATCTCCAATAAGCGGACAAATTTCCAATACAACAGTTTTTTTCGAAGGTTTTCATACAAAACACGCTCCAATAAGCGGACGCGGGCACATGATGTGGACATTTTTGATACTTTTGTTTATAAAAAAAATCTCCCATACACGGGCACAAAACCAACTTCAACGAAAAAACGAACGGGTAGGCATGTAAAACCGAACATATAAGCTGGGTGTAAAAACATTCAACGTGAAACATATTACGTTTATACGCGATTAAGAATATCGCGAGTAGCGAATTTTACCGTATAAACGGTGAGAACAAATCTTACTCGCGATTAGCCAGCTAACGAAAATAAATCGTGAGTAGTGTGACTTAAGCTTTAGGTACAATAGGTGCGACAGAACGACACGACGATGCGCTTTGTCGTCGTGATCTGTCAAATGTAATATCAATACACGCAAACCAATGGAACAACGTACAATGGTCTCGGATACGACAGCACGATGCGACAAATATTCAAAAAATTGAATATTTGTCGCTCCGACACGATTTGACATTCTGAAAGCAGGGATGGCTGTGTAAAAAACAGGGGTGAAATCTGAAACAACTGTTTTGAAAGGTAAATGGAAGTTGTGAAATGAATAAGCTCAGCGAGGAAAATATTCAAATATTAATAGATTTGGTGCGCGAAAAGCATATGTTTTATGACAAGGGCCATCCGCACTATAAGAAAGCGATTGCAAGGACCACAAGAAATAGCAAGAAATAGCAAGAAAACTACATTAAAATATACTACGTTTATGCGTCAGATATACGCAAATAAAAATAATTCGCAAATAGTTAACTCACTGTTTATACGGCAGTTCAAATACGCAAATAGCGAAACTTTTCAGTGCTGCCCGACTAAAAAATACAATTGCGTGGCAGCATATTCATTTGTCGGAAGCCTATGTTTTGCATGGGTTAGTTATACCATATCGTAGAAAATAGGAAAATCGTCAAAAATAAGTGGCAGCACCTTGAGCTTTATTTGCAAATAGCTTCGTTATTCAAGACTTATTTTCGCGACTTGTTTATTTGCAAATAAGAATTCAACTCAGCGTTTATGTGGGGAAATTTGCGGTTTGCAATATTTTTATTTGCAAATAAGGCATACGCATAAACGTAGTAATAGTCAATGTCAAATTGTTGAACATTCATACGAGTGGCCTTACAAAACATTTCAGGATCGTCTTTTTTCATTCCAATAAATGTTGTAGCGTAAGATCCCAATGGGTCCCGACATTCGAACATTGGTCGAACCGAATTTGGCAAATTTGACACTCAAGTTCGTTTCTGATTATAACTACACTGCGCTCTCAGTGACCGTTAGTGATGTGTGTTTTCTTATTGTACCTTGCTACTTGAATTGTACAAATTGGGGACCCGATTTCAATTCTCTGGCATGCTTTATTAATAAAATCACTTCTCCATTTATTTTAGTTGGTGACCTTAACGCGCGCGTGGGCACTCAACAGTTTCTAAATGACGAGCTATTGAGTGGTCTTTCGAACATCTCGGCTAGCAGAATATCAAAGGACTTGGTCATCGACTATAAAGGCCGAAAATTATTAGGTCTCTTGGAAGACATTGGAGGTGTAATTTTAAATGGTAGGCTTTTCGATGACACCGGTGGTGACCTCACGTTCTGTGGTGGCCAAGGAAGCTCGGTGATGGATTATGCGATCTGCTCATTCAGTTTACTAAAGTTTTTAAAGAGTTTTAACATTGTGGAAAGGGAGTACTCTGACCATATGCCTCTTTCGCTTGCTTTGGAGCTACCTGTTGAAACTGCTGCCGGTCCTAGCTTAAACGTTTTTCCTCCCAAGTTTAAATGGTGTCCTAATTCGGCTGCGATATATTGCTCGGCGTTAGAAGCCGAAACATCTTTACTCTCACATCCATTATTCACTTGCATTTCGCTGGAAACAAAAAGGTATTTAGTTTTTTCGTGGATTTCACTTGTGCTTTCGATTCCATTCCCAGACACTGCTTGTTCTACAAATTGCTACGCTTGGGTATGTCGAGTCATGTGGTCGACATTCTTTCTCGCATCTATAGTAGAACAGAGAACCAAGTTTGGTTTAATGGTAGACTATCGTCTAGCTTCTTGACAACACACGGTGTGCGTCAAGGTTGCCTGTTGAGTCCAACACTTTTTGCTCTTTACGTGAACGATTTAGAGGAGTCTCTTCCGGGTGGTGTGCTCCTTGGTGATGCTAGGATTAAATTGTTGATGTATGCTGATGACTTGGTTTTGCTGTCTGACTCTCCTAGGGGCTTGCAAACTATGATTAATGCTCTTCATGAATACTGTGTTCGCTGGGGGCTCACGGTCAACCTAAGTAAATCTAAAGTAATGGTCTTCAGAAGAGGCTAGGCTCGAGAATCTCTTCGAGTTATCAGTGGAACTTTGGCTCCGAATTGATTGAAACAGTCAATCAGTATAAATACTTGGGTGTGCTGTTAAAGTATAACATGTCTTTCACGCAGCATTTAGGAGTCAAACTCACTGCATCAAAAAACGATATTAACGCTTCTTGGCTTAAATTTATAAATAACCCAAAAATATGTATCTCTAAGAAACTCAAAATTTGTGAGACGGCTGCTAAGTCAATTTTATTGTATGGAGCGCAGGTTTGGGACATTTGGAAATTTGAGCAGGTGGAGAAGCTTTTGAGATTTTTTGTGAAGAAAATGCTCTTCCTACCATCAAACACACCTAATTATTTGTTACACTTGGAAACGGGAATGCACTCATTATATACCTGCACTCTCTATATGAATTTTTCCTACGTGTTGCGTTGCCTAAGTCTCGCTGAGGGTCGCTTTCCTAACATGGCTGCTGTGGCTGTGGCTAGCAGAAATGTTTACTATGCCTCTGAGTGGCGTAAACTTTTCTCTAATTGTGGCTTCGGCAACGTAAACTTCTCATTGGAGTCTCTTAAATTGTCACTACCTGACCTTTTACAAAAATACCAGCAATTGGAGATGCAACGTTATCTTGAAGTCGCTCGTGCAGGTTCTTTTCATAATTTGTACCCGTCGCTGAGCGTAGACATTGTACCTTACTTTGTGGATAGCTTCCCTGCCTACTCTATAGGCATCGTGCTACGGGGGGTTTGTTGAATCTGAATGGCAGAGCCTTTAAAGACAAGACTGACGGCATATGCACTATCTGCAACTTGGACGCAGTGGAAAACACACATCATTTTATCGGGGTCTGTCCCGTATTTAGCACATACAGATCTAAGTTTTTTGCAAGTCGAGCGTTGTCTCGAGAGGAGGGTATTTCGATCTTAAACGGTCCAAATTTTACAAATCTTTTCAAGTACATAGATGTCTGCCTTAAATACAGGGAATTAATTATAAGTGAATTTGAATAATTATTGTAAGCCAATCTGGCACGCAACACTTTGTGTTACTGCCGGTCTATTCACTACGTTGTTTAGTAAAAAAAAATATTGTTAACAAAGTTTTAAGAATTTTGAATAAAAAATATATACATAAAAAAATAATCGACCGATCAAGAAAATTTTTGGAAAGGCACCTACCTACCTACCAACTTTAAAGTTCAACGATTACTTCATGTGCAAGGCGATTGAAAATAAACGCCTTTTCCACGCCCATGTGTAACATTTTGGGAATCTACGTTTCAAGCCCTAAAATATGGTCAAATATGGCGTTTCATCGAAATACCTCAAAAGCGTCTGCTTTTAGAGCAGTTTTTGTGATTTTCATAACAGACCCTAGTACTGTAGGCACCCTTAAAAATGGTTCGACCCAGCCCATTCTCGACCTTTTTCTTCCACCCATGAATACGCATACCAAATATCGTTCAGATAGCTCAACTCCTTCGATAAGAAAACTGTATACGGAGACACAGACAGCGACAGAGGGACCGCTAAATCGAATGGCCTGGTGGCACTGGTCATGTCAATCTCGAGGGGTTCTGTGTGTTACGCAAAACCACACAAACGCAATATACCCCCGACAGTATGCCAAATATAAAAATTTCTGCATTCTGGACCAATTGTTTCCAAGGCACCAGCAGGGTTAAAAAGATTTTAAGTTTTTTTTCTTTAACTTATTTTATACCGCTTACCTTTTTACTTTTCGTTGTTTATTTAGCTTATTCGATTTAAATCATTGAAAGCAATATGTTTACAGAAATAATTCATATAATTAAATTTGTTTTCCATTTTTTATACCCGACACACTCTATGTCGAGGGTATATTGCGTTTGTGTGGTTGTGTGTAACACCCAGAACCAGTCAAGATAGACCATACAAAATGTATATAGAAATGATCAGCGTCACCAGGAGATTCGATTTAGACATGTCCGTCTGTCCGTCCATCTATCCGTCTGTCTGTCCGTCTGTTTGTATACAGTTATCTTATCGAAGGAGTTGAGCTATCTCGACAAAATTTGGTATACGTGCTCACGGGGACATGAGTAAGAACAAGTTCGAAAATCGACCCGATCGGACCATTTTTAGGGGTACCTCCAGTATTAGGGTCTGTTACGAAAATCACAAAAACTGGTCTAAAACCAGAGTTTTTCAAGATATTTTGATGAAATTTGGTATTTGAACATATTTAAAGGCAAGTAATATAATTTTAAAGAATTGGAAAAGTGGGCGTGGCAGAAGGGCGTTTTTTGAATATTGTCTCTTACAACCGAAATTCAAATGGGACTTGAACGAAATTTGGCAGTTATGCTTCCTTTGTAGCCATAAACATCCTCTCCTATTTTTTTTTTTTGATAGGTCTATTATTAAGGGTGCCTCCAGTACTAGAGTCTGTCAAAAAATCTCAAAACTTCCCCAAAAATTGGATTTTTTTGAGATATTCCACTGAAACTTAGAATTTGAACCTATATTAAGGCCTCCGATTAGAATTCCAAAAAATTGGAAAAGTGGGCGTGGCAAAAGGGCGGTTTTCATAAACAAATTCAACAAACGTCGGTATTTGGGGCCCGTAATGGCCTTAAACACCTCTTGATATTAAAAATTATTTGAAGATGTGTGTCTGTGTGGGGTATTCTATTGTCAGGCTCGCCTGACTATAACACCCTTACTTGTTATATATGAAACTAATGATGTCGAACGGGACAAAATTTGTATAAGCACCAAGACCACAAATCATATTTAAAAAACTGTTTACCTTACTTGAATTGGAAATCTCTATTTGAACTTCAATTGTGATCAACTTCTTTGATATCTCCAGAAATAATTAATAATTAAATAAAATGTCTATATTCCTTGTTTTATTAACAATAAGTCACCGTTTGTTTCATATTTTTATCTTAATTATTTCTGGAGATATTAAATTTTTAAAAACATGCCGTAGGAGTAATGTGTTTTGTATCATTTTCGTACATTTGTACTGGATATTAGTACTAGAGCATCTATGTGCACTTGTAATTTTTTGAACATCTCACTGTTGCGCCATTTATTTTGAATGAAACTTTTTTTAAATGAAAGCAAATATTTAGAGGTATTTTTTAAAAAAATTTGTAGAGTGGCGTCCAACTGGGAATACACTGAAAAAATTGTTAAAATTGTCTTTTTAGTTTCGTGGAAAAATTTTTCTGTGTAAAAGTTAAAAAAATTTTTTTTTTTATTTCCGGTTATATTAGCAATCAACCAAGGTTTGTTTCATCTTCTTATCTTAATTAGTTTTTGAGATAAAAAATTTTGAAAAATGGCTTATTAAAAAAGGATTTTCAAGGATATTTTAAGGACCGTTCAAAATAAAAATCTAAAACATTTTCTCCACAGTGTTTTTAGATGACACCTATCGAAAAATCAAAAAAATTTTAAAATTCCTTTCATGATGCCGCATGCATTTGCTTAACCCGCCAGACCCTTTCGTTGAAAGTATATGAATTGAGAAAATATTGTAATCATTAATAGTTGTGGACTTCAAATTAACATAGCTAAGTTATTTCTGATTTCTGTATGCCTATGTAAAATTTTATTGTCAAGGAGAGCAACGGTATAGGGAGTTTCCACCAACGCCGCATTTAGATATCTTCTAATTAATCCCGTTTTTATAAAAGAAATGGATGACAAGGAAATAGAACCCTGGCATCTTTCAAGAAAGTGCACCAGAATTTGGGACTTTTAATGACATGCAACGTATGAAGCTAAGGGTTTGGGATGCATTTAGAAGTTAATTTCTTAAACTCTCATATTTTATATATTTTCGTCATATCTGGCTCCAGGTCACTCATATTTATGTTCGATATACAAATTTTCTAATTACGTTGTTTTAGAAAAGCCCTTATATTATATATTGAGTGCGATCAGTTTTGACCAGGGACCGTAACGGTTATAAAGTTTACCCGTAAAAGTCACTAAGTAACGGGTTTTTAGGGCCGCTAATTTTTTTCGCCCAAAAGTAATCGTTACTCTCGGTTATTTTTTACGTCGAAAATAAACGTCACCATGAAAAACATTCGGTGTATCTACATAAAACCCTTGGGTTCTCATTATACCCAGCGTAAGCGGGGTATATTAGTTTTGTGCGAATCTTGTAATAGGGAGAACTAAGCTCCGGAAATATAGACAAATATATATAGAAATGATCAGGATAAAAAACTGAATCGATTTAGACATGTCCGTCTGTCCGTCCGTCCGTGTCCGGATCTCCTCCGAAACGGCTGGACCAACCAAGTCGAAATTTGGCACACAGGTATATCGGGATGCGAGTATGATCCTAAGTAAAAATGGAAGAAATCCGCCAACAAATGAATTTAATGTGTTTTCATTAAAATGGTTTTAACTTGCGAACCACTCAACACATTCCATTGATATTTGGTGTACTGGTAAACTACGAAAAAGGACATATGCTGGAAAAAAATGAACGCCGCCCTCCTCGACTCACGCCCACAAATAAGCCCACAAATAAGGGTTTATGGTAACTTGTGAAGTAAAAGGCGTAGAAGCTTCAAATTCGCAACATAGGTTGACCAAGGCGAATGAAAGGTGTAGGAAAAAAATGTATGTGGCCGCCCACTGCCACGCCCACAAATGGAGAATTTTCGTAACTTCCGAATTAATAGGCGTAGACGCTTCAAATCCGCAACATAGGTTTACCAAGGCAAATAAAATGTGGAGGAAAAAAATGCATGTGGCCCGCCACTGCCACGCCCACAAATAGAGATTTTTCGTTACTCCCGAAGTAAAAGGCGTAGAAGCTTCAAATTCGCAACATAGGTCGACCAAGGCGAACGAAAGGTGTAGGAAAAAATGTATGTAGCCCGCTTACTGCCACGCCCACAAATGAAGAGGCAAAACATAGTGCGCCAATAATATCGGGACGCTGGGTATTTCAAAGTCGGACTTGACCGACTTTAGCTTTCTAACTTGTTTTTACCTTCGTTTTGGTGGGCGGGACACGCCTCTTTAAAATAAAATCAAAAACGTTTACTTCCTTTTACAAATGTTTGTCTTTAGCTTAAGTTGAGGGAAAATTAAGGCTCGTAGCGTAATTTCGACTGTATACTCTTGCTCAGCGTACCCGAAAACGTATGCCGGGAAACGTATTTTAATTTCTTACATATTGGAGAAATTTCAGCTTTTTAGCGGGGTTTGATAAAGGATTCTGAGAGACGTTGAGGGAAAATAAAGGGTCGTAGCCTAATGTCGACTTCAAATTCTTCTTCAGGACACCAAAAAATGTAAGTTAGGATATTAAATTTTTAATTTTATGGCTCTAAGAAATTAACCCTTTGGGATTTTTGGGGGGCGTTTGGGCGAAAACTGAGTGTGATGGGGGAAATCTTACTCCGGATTTGTGATCAGCACCCCAAAAAACATACGGTAGGTATGTCATTCTTCTGTAACACGACTTTTTTTTGTGTGCCGGTGTTATTCGGAGTGGAAAAAATAAACGATAATGATTATTTCTGGCTGTTTAAAAAAAATATATAAAAATTATACAGCAGTATTTTATCAAACGGCTCACAATGCAATGACAAGAATACTGTATGTAAAATATTTCTACGGCTTTTCCGTTATAAGGCTTTTGTGGGTCCATATTTTCAAAATTTCCTGGTTTTGACATACTTTTACAGAATTGGTTTTTCTATAATCCTAAATGTTGATATTCCAAATGCGGTCAGTAATGGCTAAAGATGTACAATTAAAGTAAGGGAAATATATTTTTACAATGCATTTTTGCATTTTTCGACTTTATACTAAATATTGAGTGGCTCTGGGATAGCATAGGGGATGCGTGCTATGCTCTTGATCCCAGGGTCCGAGGTTCGATTCCCGGCACAGGCGAAACGGAGTGTAATGTTTCAAGCCTAGCACTGGTTTTTCAAAAAATCACATGTTAGGAGCACACTACATAATTAGACAGACACTCACACAAAAACAAGAAAACCTCCTTGATATAACAATGGGCCTCGGCCTAAGTGGCACCCACTTCAACCTACCTACCTACTAAATATTGAAACTTTGATTTAAAAAAAAAATGTTTCTGTAGTTGACGTGCAAAATAACTTAAGCCCAATTTTAGGCAAAAATGCGTTTATGACGAAAATTTGCAATTTAAGTAGTCCACTTTCATTTAAAAATAAAAAAGTAATCCAAATCACAAAACTTTTGTCTGACAGTACGTTGATAAACAATTTAAGTCCACATTTCCCGAAAAAAACGACTTATCTGGCCATTTTCATGAAAAAACGACTATACTATACAGGGTGTCCCGTAAAGTAGTACATTCCTTTACAGGGGTGGTAGGGGAGTCCAAGATGAACAAAAAATCGTAAGTGAGGTGGGGGTCCCAAATGCACCCCTGAGGAGTTATAGGGCCTTAAAGTTTTTTGGCACTAAGTCCAGAAAAAACAATTCTCCCACGCTAGTGGCTTACTGTAGAAAAAAAATGTTATGCGGTTTGAAAGCCAATTGTACAGGCTTTTGGGCAAAATTTAATTGATGGTCAAAATTGCAGTTATTGTGTGAAAAATAAACGCTCAAAGTAAAAAATTCTGAAAAAATTTTCAATTATTTTACTTTGGGAGCCAATTTGGTATGGAAAAGGTCCAATTAACACATGCTTTTTTAATTTTTTTTTAAATCTTCGATCAATTTACTTCAAATCTGTGGTACATTTGTTATACCTTATTAGCGGTTTAACCTCAGGAAAAATAGGATTTAAAAACGAACTTGAACTTTTTTTAAAATCAATTTAAATAATCTCAGCAAAAAATTACCAATTTTTCCAGTTAAAGTACGTATAATTTTAAACCAAAATTTGTCTTAAATAAGAATTTGCTGGCTGGCCATTGTAAGCCAAAGATTGCTCTTTTAAGAATTTCATCACATAAAAAAAAGTTGAAGTTCGTTTTTAAATCCCATTTTTTCGATGGTCATCAAAATTATTGGTTGAATTCTTCTTTGGTATTTTAAAATTTTTCTACATCTTATTCATAAAAAAAACTCTTTTGCAGACCTGTGATGCTGCTGAATTTCGACTGATTTCGCTTTTAAGAATGAAAAAAATATATACCTTCGATTGATTTTTTTAAATGTCAATGTTTAAAATTACAATAACAAATTATTAAATACAACAAATTAAGTCTATAAGAAAAATGTTAAACTTACCTGAAGTGCTATTTTCGTCAATATCTTGGACTTTGTCTTTTCCTTTTCGCACCTTTTTTAATGATTGAGAGTCATGGCTTTCCTGTGATGAAAATTTCTCAAAATATAAGTTTTTCTGAATGTAGCTTCAAATATAACGATCGAACTTGAATGCAATCTATTGCGAAGATGAATAC
Source organism: Chlorops oryzae (assembly GCA_020466095.1). Lineage (NCBI taxonomy): Eukaryota > Metazoa > Arthropoda > Insecta > Diptera > Chloropidae > Chlorops > Chlorops oryzae. The sequence continues at coordinate 88,391,110 of CM035808.1, read as the reverse complement.
TAATAAAAACTCACATTTAAATCATGACCAGTTTCTCCAGAGTCACGTTGGTTATCTTCGGAAGCATCATCATTGCCAGAAAATGAATCGTTACCAAATTTACTGTCACCCATCTCCGAGTCCTGTAAAACATGTCCAACCTTATTAACCTTTCTTTTTATAAAACATCATATTAATTTACGTTCATAGTTCCATCACGATCATACTCTTCGTAATCATTTCCTGTACCATTAGAACTTCCAGATAGTTTACGGGGTCGACCACGTTTACGTTTCGGCATCGATGCGAGTGCAGAACTTAACATTGATTGCTGAGCTTGTAATTTAGAAGCACTAATATTCGACGAACCAATCGATCCTGATTTATTTCGGTAATTTTGCTGCTGTTGCTGATGTTGTTGCACCAAATACGGTTGTATACGTTGCAGTTGTGGCGGCTGAGGAGGAGAATTGGCTGGCGCAGGCTTATCATCATTAACTTCTGTCAACCCTTTAATACGAAGGCTCTCTGCAACCCGTAAAAATGCTGTTAGACGCTCCTGATCTACAGACACCTCCCCTCGATACATAAAGTCCAACAATGATTTCATATCGGCATAAGGAACATCCTTAAGTATAACTATTGGATGTTTTTCTGGATGATTTAGAAAAAGTGCGTTGAAATAAGGACTACATGCCGAGAGAACCATCTAAAATATATAAAATAAGAAAAAGTTGGAGAGAGCTAAAATGAAACTCTAACAACAGATATTTACTTTGTGGGCTTTGAGGTATTGGCCATCAACAGCCAGCGTTACATCAGTAAATGTCTCAGCATGTAAAAGTTGATCAAATACGGAAAGCATATTGCTTTGATGGTTGTTCCATCTTAAGCAAAATCTTTGAGATGCCATCTTCATTTAGAAGAGCTTTCGAATAAACGCAGCAGTGTACTGAAGGATTGTTTGACTTGTTTAAATATTTGAGCGAAGGAAATATTTTTTATCCCTTTTCACCTTAAATCACCAGCATGTTTTTTATTAATAATTTCTGAAAGAATACAATATTTATAAATGATGTTTAAAATAACATTTTCAATACTTATCACAGCATTTAATGAATAATATTGAAGATTTTAAATTTTAATACAGAAAACAATTAAATTTCATTGATTTTTAATAAATATTTTCAAAAGATTTGGGTAAAGATTTGTTCTTGTTCACATTTCTCGTTCAAGAAAATAATTGAGTCTGGCACAATTTTTGCAAAAAATGTTGCATTTTATGGATAAGAGCCAATAAAACGAAACTAATAAAGAAATTCATCAAAATTTAATATTTTGAAAAAAACTCATTTTAAATATCCCAGTCTTCTAGTATATATATATTTCAATTATTAAATATTAATAGCACTATCAATTATTAATATTGTTAGCACGTCTCACAGTTGATTGCAGGGTCGGTTTTGATAAAGGAGTAAATGAATAATCTTTCTAATAATTTTTCGTGCTCCATACCCCTGTCCTCCGACTCCGTTATCACCGACCTTTTGAATAGAAAAATTTGAATAGAAAACCTTTCGTTTGCCTAATATTTAGACTTGTTACCAATCGAAAAACATTGAAAATATGGCTGCTGCACTTGAATGCTTGAGATGCTTCGTTAGGGACGTTGCAAAATTTTACCCCATGTACTTTTGTCATTAGTGGTATTCAAGCAACAGTGCAAACGCAGTGTGCAATATTTGCACTTGTCAAATTGCGTACAAAAAAAGCAGTGCAAATATTGCACACTGCGATTTGCACTGTTGCTTGAGTACCACTATTATAGAAATTGAGCATCACTCAAAATTGCTATTTCTAATTGAAAATAAAAGAAAACATTATATTTCAGCTCTGGGACACATTAAGGTCCTTAGTTGTAAGTTTAAGCCCATTGCAAAGAGCATCAAATAGAGGGAAAAATTCTTAGAATTACTTAAAATCCAGAAAATTTTCGTTAATTTCCTGAATTATTTCAAAAAGCAAACGGGGAATATTTGTTGAAATTTTTTAATAACATTTAGGGGTCGCTACCAGTAGCTAAAATTCCTCATACAATTCCATTTTTTGTCCTAAAAGAGGAGTTTTGCAGGATTTCTTTTTTATATGAAAAAGTCAAAATATGTGAAAGTTATGTAATATATTCATTTCTTAAATTTGACCGTTCTATGTATCAGGGGAAAAACATAATAAAAAAAATAAAAAACGGTTACATTTGTTAATTTCTTTAAACGAAAGCCTGAATTTAATACGTAAACAACTTTATTGCCAAAATTCAACATAGATAATACCGGATAAATACAGGGTTTTGAGCAAATATGCAGGATTGGGGTTTTGCCTCAAAAAAATACTTGAGTATCCTGTAAAATACAGGACACATGGTATTCTTACGGATACCGGATACCATCTATATCCAGCCGGATATACTATCCGTTACCACACTAGTACAGAGCTCACTCTCCGGAAAAAAGTTGTTTGTTGTTGTACTAAACAAACGAAGGCTTACTTTCGCTACTTTAAGACATACGCTAATTAAAAGTAATCTTACCCAAAGGGTTGCATTTAAAGCGGGCACAAGAAGTCATTGAAATTCACGATAATAATGATTGGCGATTGTTTGACCGAAGTAAATCGTACACATCGTGCGCGATGGACTGGAATTCGTAGTGCACTTTTTTCGATGAAAATGATATAACTTTTACAAAGATTAGGTCGGCCTGTCATCGAAAATTTATCTCTGATTTCTTTTCTATAAAAGCATAAGCTCCTTAATTCCTTCGCATTTTCTTTAACAACGTATCGCACTTAAGAAATGATATAACATCTTCATCACAAAAATTGAACTTCGAATTACTTCAGACAAAGAATGATCATGTTCATTAATATTGTGAAGTAAAACCACTTCGTGATACCACTTTAGTTACAAGCCTGGGAGTACCAATTGGTTTCGAATATATTATATTTAAATATATGAACAAACAAATAATACAGCCGTCAAGTAATATACAGTATGTTTACTTGTGCGTAACAGCCATTTGAGTTTAACCATACAAAATGTATATGGAAATGGTCAGTGTCGGCAGGAGAATTGATTGACGGTCCGTCTGTCCATATACAGTTTTTTTATAGAAGGAGTTGAGGAATTCTGGTATGTGTGTTCACGTGATCATGAGTTAAAAGAAATTTGAGAAAGGTTGGGTCTAGTTCGAAATTGGTCCAAAAATGACTAGTTGTAATCAGTTTTTTGAAAAAACTTTTTAAATAATTAAGGTTTAATGGGCTTTACGCAGATATGCAGGAAGTATAGAGCTCGTTCTTGTGAAGAAAGGAAATCAGAGTTGAAATTTGGATCACAGGTCGACAGAAATATAGAAAATGTATGATTTAAATGCAACCCTGCATGTTCGATTGCTTTTAATCTGCGTGTTCGTTGAAGTACCAGAAGTAACTCAAAGTAATTCTTCGATTTTTTGCATGTGTTTAGTATAGGAAATTTACTTTCTGCATATCTGCGTAGAGCCCATAAGTTTCAAAAAAGCTGGCCAGGTCAAGCTGAGACGCAAATCTTAGACTAAGTCGCCGATCATATTATACGACAAGACAAGCGAGCGACACGGTGGTTGTAGGCAAGGGACGTTCGGGGTAAAGAAACATATTTACAGATTTCCTAAATAATTTAAAAAGCTAACTTATAAGTATTGAATACGAAAATTTTAGAGAATAACGTAGGTATTTCAAAATATTTTTTCTGGCAGCACTGTATAAAACCAGTTTCTCGTTCTCCTTCAAATGTCGCAGAGACAATTTTTCTAATATGAACACGAAGGAGACACCAAAAGATAATTCACCGTGTCGCTCGCTTGTCTTGTCGCATAATATGAATGCCGACTAAAGATTATAAAAACTGGACAAATACTACAAATAAAAAAAATTTAAGTCAACACGTGGAAGAAATTTACTCAAGTCAAATGTCAAAACCATGTATGAATATTTAACGGAGGATATAATAAATATAAGATATAACGTCATGCCTTCACTCTCTCCCCACTCTACCTCATACCTCCCTGACCCTATCGAACTCTACCATCTACATCTTCCCCTTTTCTGCTCTATTTATTTGCTCACTTTACCTATCTCTCTTCTTATCTCTATAGAACATGGCAGTCCAGCATTCCCTTTTGGAAAAAGCAAGATTGCAGGACCGATAGCATCCTAATTTAATTTCGCTATCAAACACGAATAAGGAGTCTCTTGAAATAGTTGATAATAATTTCAATAGGAAAAAGCAAAAGCAAAACTTTTGTTTATTGCTTAGCACAGTAGAGATTAGGTTACTCCACCCAATATAATTTTTATATGGAATAAAGTTGGAAAACTAAGAGTCTTTACCTTTCGTTACATTATTATTTAAATATGCTTCAGAAATGACCTTTAACTTTAACGTATCTTACAAATTTTCAATTCTTTCTTGTGAAAAATCGCGCTCACTTTTTTTTAAGCCTAAAACCTTTTTCACTTCTTAACTTAACATTTTTCGGTAGACACTTGTTGAGGCATTCGCAGTAGCTATCTTCTGTACCCATTCCTTTTTATTGCCGTTTTCGTTGAAATAATAAAAATATTTCTTATCTCAAAAAAGAGACAACTGTTAACTACTTAATTTCTACCTATATATAACTATTTACAATGGATTCAAAATTAAGCAATCGCGGTAAATAATTCGTCTAATATGCCAGTTGAATCAATAAATTTTCATGGTAGATCTTAAAGCGAAGTTTCGACTATAGATTTTTCTGCGTAGTTAGAGAAAAATCTCTCGTATAGATTCGTTGTCAAGTGTAGAGTACACAACACGAGCTATCTAAAAGCACTAAGTGAGATAACTCTCAAATAAGAATTTCTATAGTCTACACATATTTTTCTGAAGGAGGTGGAGAAAATTATGTGCTCTACACTATATGAAACATTTTTGATAGATTTTTTTTGCTAAAGGAAAGATCCGAAACAATTAGGCAGCGATTTCAATTCAAAATGTAAAGTTTTGGGGATCTTCGGATTTGTTTAGAAAGTGAAAATAAAAATCCTGCGATTTCGGGATGGGATTCCCTAATTGCTAACCGATATCTCGAAAAAGAGCCCTCGGATCGAAAAAAAAATATTGTCTTGTAATTTACAAAAAAAGAGATTTATTTTATTTCGCATTACAAAAAATTTTTCAGTGTTCCTGGGAAGTCCCATGGAAAAGTATGTGAGAGAGGGCGAGAGGGACAGAGGCCGAAAAAGGGTAAAAGGGGGGTATAAATGAAAAGAAAGGGAGAGAGGTGGGGAGAGGTAGAAAAGTATTGCGTCAGTCGGAAATGGGTGAAATTGGATTTCTGCAAATTTTTAGTACAGCCGCAGCAACGGCATTTCTCTTCCTTTGTGGACTAGGGTTTAAGATTCTATCGTAGAGAAAAATATTTCTGAAGTGTATACAGTCCGTAGAGCTCTACTCTAAATATGTTGTTATATATGATAATACGGCAGCTCTACGTAGAGTTGAAGACGGTGTACAGTATACACACCAAAGGTAGAGTCTCTACACACTACACTCTACTCTCTACCTAAAAACTCTTTAGTCGACACCTGACTTAAAAGCTATGAAGCAATTTGAAAGACGTTTAAAAGTTCAATTGATTTAATCATTTTGGTAGACCATTACCTATGCTGCTGTTTACATCTTAACCAGTCGAGAACATTGCATAATTTGGTCACCAATCATTGAAAGCGGGAGTTCTGAAACCACTAATGTTATGGTTTTGGAAATTTTTACTATTGAAAAGACTTACATTAAATTTAATCTCGGTCTGCACTCTTCAGAATTAAGGCCATAGGTATGGTACATATATCACTGCGCTCATTAAGTTTGTTTTCCTATTGGATTCGCCAAAGGAAAATATTTTACGTATATTGCAGGCTTCAATATAAAAAAAAATATTCTAGTATTTTTCCCCATTTTATGAGTAGGTATGTGAAAATTCCAGTTTCTCAAAATCAATTCAAACATTTTGGGATATTTAAGAATGAGCTTTACATTTCGATGTGACTAATTTATCAGATAACGTGGGAGGAGCACAGTAAGCGAAACTGACGAATATTAAACTAACATTGAAACCGTTTTATTATTTTTTAATTTTCAATTTTTTTTATATTTTGTTTTGAAGTTCAGGAATTACAGGAATAACAGAATTGATTTATTTTCGGAAGTAGTACCACATAGCACCTTTTTTACACTTACTTCAATAAGAGCAAAAAATTTTTAAGAGAATGAAAACTTTTCTTTTTGAATTTTTTAGTTTTAATAACAACTGCACCGCCGAAGTACAAAATGATGGTCCCACATTTTGTTTTTGATATTTTATGAGAAATGTTATTGTTCCGAGTGAAAAAACCTATTAATTGTTCTCTTTTAATAACGATGTGTACTATATTTTTTATATTAACAATTCCACTGCCACCTATTTTGATTTTGAATGTTTAAGGAAAATAGAAAAAGTATTTTCCTGTTGACTGTGCAAAAGTTTAATTCAAGAGAAACAAAAGTTTTTATTAAAAACTATGTATCATGAATAACTAACTCTAGCCCAAGCGTCCTTCCAAATGGAGGCAACGAACTCAAATGAGCAAACACAATTTTAAACTCGAAGAAATCGAAGCCACGTCCTCAAAAGGAATCGCTCGACTGATCGCCCCTGTAAACCTATAACCACAATCACATAGGTTCATTACATACTGTTAGTATTTACTAAAGCAGGGTGCGGAGCTGCTAGGGGATCATTCACACTTTGCCGATATTTCTTCATACTCTTGTTCAGTTTTGTGCTCACACAATTACCAATACCAACACACTTCTGCCAACACACATTCGACGACCCATACATCAGCACACAGGTTCAAACGAATAAACATTTTTTATGCTGGCAAGGCAATGTAAAATTGAAATAAATACTCGCGGGGGTAGCGAAAAGAGGAAAATCTTATTTCTTGTTTTAGATTCCCTTTACATACAAAAGCAAAAGCTGAAGCGATGACGATTACGACTGTGAATGCTTTTTCGAGATAAAGACATAAGGGAAAGCACTTGTACACATAGCCCCACAGCGAGACCAGAAATTTCATTTGCGAGCTTACAAACTTTACTCTTCCACTTGAATTAATTTTTGATTTGATAGCAGTTCCTGTTTATTGATTTTAAGTCAAATATTTTTAATCAATTATGAAATTATTACTACTTGTTTCGGTGGCGATACTTTGCACATCCGCTCATTTGATTTTAAACGTGTCACTTTTGTCTGAAGGCAAAATGTTCTCCCCTTCTTCCGATATCCGTCCGTTGACTACTACAACAACACTGCGACTGATTTCGACACGACAACAAAATTTACAATCCTCTCGCTGCTCGCCTGCTGACTACGCTGCCTCGATCACTAAGAGAACGACGGCGTCGCCCGGATTCTGTCCTTCACAGCTCAGCCGACACAGCTGGCAGCAAAATCCTCTCAAAACTCATTCAAGCTCTCCTGTTCCTGCAAGCCATCAACCGTCGCACAAGAGCAACGTATGGTTGGCTGAGTGTGAATGTACATATTTATTACGTTCGGACTGTGTAGATACTGAGAATGCAATACCAAAAACCTGTATTCAAGAGAGAAAGAAGACAATTTAAAGAGAGCTTTAAGAGTTCGATTTTTGTGTGTTCATTTTTTGTTTTCTTGTTATTTTCTCTTAACTGAAGAAAGATGTGTTAAGCATATCATTATAAGGTAATGGTGTTTTTAAGTATCTACCGGTACTCAATTCATAAGTTAGGGATAAAATTTTTCATTTTAGAATCTCTTAACGTGGTAGGTAACATGAGCGAGACCGGAGTAAGATCTCTGCTCTTCACCTTTTTTTTCATACGTCTTGAAAACTCGCAACTAAAACCTTTCGAAATTAATATTATGTTTCTGTTGGAAAATTTGTTCCTTTTGTCAATTTTAATGGGTAATGCGGAGTTTAGATTTGTTTGATTATAGGACTTTTAAAAGTATTCTTTATTACAATTGAGAATTAAATGTTTCTTTACACCAGGCCCGTGCGCAGGAATCTCACGGTTGGTGGAGAGGGGGCGGGGTTAGTGAGTGGGGGCATGATTTGTGTGTATTTTGGTTGTGTCTTATGTCAAAGAATGTCCATACTCATTAGGGGTGGCATAGTGCACGACTTTTCGATTTCGATACGCTGTAACCTCTTATTTTGTGAGGTTTGGTATAAAAATGCATGAGCCAAAAAATGGGAAGGGTGGGGTGTCGGCAAATGGCTCCTCATCGGGGTCAAAGATGGGTTAAAACGAGAAAAACGTTCGTGAAGTTCGTGAGGAATTTTTCTTTAATTTAACCCTAATTTTGTATGGGGACCCCCCTAAGGAGGGGAGATAGAGGGTAGGAATGTTTGAAGAAAATGTTTGGGGTAAAAAATAATGGGGGTCGGTCATATATAGCATCCCCCTAGGAGGTAGTGACAGCCATTTTGTATGAAATTGTGATAAAATTAAGGTAATTTTGTATGGGTGACCTCCTAAGGAGGGGAGATAGGGTGTCAGTATGTTGGAAAAAAATGTTAGGGGGACAAAGTTGATGGGGGTCGGTCATACATTTGACTCCTCTAGGGGCACTCTGGGGCTAGTTACGGTGGTGGGGAAAATTTATAAAAATATTTTTTTTGTATGGGAGCCCCCTTAAGGAGGAGAGATAGGTGGCATATTTGTTCAGAGAAAATATTCGGGGGAGAAAAATAATGGGGGTCGGTGTTATATTTTACCCCTCTAGGAGCGACTCTGGGACAGTTATAAAGCTTTTCGTGGAATTTTTCTCGTTTTAACCCATCTTTGACCCCGATGAGGAGCCACTTTCCGAGACCCCACCCTCCCCATTTTTTGGCTCATGCATTTTTATGCCAAACCTCACAAAATAAGAGGTTACAGCGTATCGAAAACTTGTTACTAAGAATCTCCATACAACACTATGTCACCCCTAATGTACATTAATTATTTTGGAATATAAATAGTGAGACGAAAACGAAGTAAAGGTTGTAGGAAAAGAGAGAACAGAAAACATGCTACCAGACCCACATGTACTCAGTTTTGCTCGTTTGGAAAAATTTACTAACGATTTAGATTAAATAGGTAGCAAACGGGAAAAATTATAAATGTTAGTAGATGGCGCATTGGGAGAATAGTCAAGGACTCCAAAACATAGATCTATATTCCAAAATAATTAATGTACATATACCGAAAATTTCACTAGGATATCTTTATTAACACCGGAGATATAAAGAGAAAACAATTGAAGAACCAAACATTTGCTCACTTCTGCTCGCCACTGTACGTGGATATGATTACAAACTTTTTGTACCCAGCTTGAGAATGGTACTTACACTGCCATGCACTTGAATAGGGACACATTTTTATAAACTATTTTTTTGATTTACTTTTTCGTAATGCTTTTGAACCTTATAAAATTTGTGCAACTTTGTAGCACGTGGCCATAGCTTAATTTGTAAGTCATAGAAAAATTCGAAAAACTTACTGTTGGATTTTATTTTGCTTTTGTTTCGAGCTCGCATGAAAATTCGGATTATTTTTATTTTCGTTTATTTGTGTTGTTTTTAAGCTTTTAAGTTTCCAAACAAATGTTACAAAATAATGTTGTTGTAAAATAATGTTGGAAAATATGTTTGTGTTGAACTTTCTCGGTATTGGCTGCACCGATTTGCATGCAGTTTTTTTATTTGTTTGAAAAGTGAAATCTGCCTGAATGTTTTAAGCTATATGCGGCGTTTGTATGTGTGTCGGAATTGCGCGAAAAAACTCTTTTCTTTTCCCATACAAATCAAAAACACTTTTAACAAAATAATCAATGTAAGTTATGTTTTTTAAAATAAAGAATGAAAGTTTCGACACAAAAAGATTAATTGAAAATTTTTTAAATTTGAATACCAGTGTTGGCAGTTTAGGGGTTTTCCCCCCAGATTTAGGGGTTTTTCCTACTTTTAGGGGTCGTTTAGGGGGAACAAATTTTTAGGGGCAAGTTTAGGGGGAACAAATTTCCCTAGGAGAATTTTAGGGGCTTATGATATATATGTATAAACAAATATTGTGCGAAGTTTAAAGTGTTTGATATAGAAAATCTGTCAAATTTGTTGTTGTTCTTTCCAAATTACTTTTTTTTCATTTCGAATATTGTACTTTTTAGGGGGCACATTTCGAATCTGGGGGGAGTTAAGGAGTAGTTTTAGGGGGAGCTACCTGGCAACACCGTTGAACACATTCCTGTGAAACATGCTTTATGGCTCGCGGCCGTCGTCGTACTTCATTGGGGCGCCGTACACCCAACGCAACATTAAATGCGGCTACTCGAGCATAGCAAAGTGATGAACAGCGTCGTGATATAATTGCAACAGTAAGGAATAATATGGCTCGCTTGAAAGCTTCGAGAAGGACCAGAATTGTTTTGGAATTGGTTTAGAGTGAGCATATAAGAAGGAGGAGAGAGGGAGAGGGGAGATGAGAGATGGGATGAGGGGGAGATTGGTAGATTGGGAGAGGGGGAGTTGGTGAGAGAGCGACGAGAGAGAGAGAGAGAGAGAGTGAGAGTGGGAGAGAGATAGAGAGAGAGGGAGAGAGGGAGAGAAAGACAGAGGGAGAGAGGGAGAGAAAGACAGAGGGAGAGAGGGAGAGAAAGACAGAGGGAGGTAGGGAGTAAAAGAAGGAGAGAGTATTTCTTTAATTTAGATGTGGACGGGCCAACTAGAATCATTTTTATAAAATTTTAAACATGTATTTAGATTTATATAAAAAAGAACCCACAGCAAAGCGTGGACGGGCCAGCTAGCATTATATATAAATAAAAAATGTATCCCTATTCAAATGCATGGGAGTGTAAATTGTATTAGTTTGTACAGGGCTCTACGCTCTTATAGCCTATACTCAGATGCTACGTAAGTTGCATCTGCGACTTTGACATTTCCTCCCTTTACTTCATGCAAACAATAGTCGAGCTCATTCTTCGTGAAAAGTAATCTGAAAGCTGCTGATTCTTGACTGCGCCGCGATGGAAACGCGATTTTTTAGACATCGAAATTCTTGAAGAATTCCAAACAGAAAACATCGAATGCGAAAATAAAAGAAAAATAAAGAGCAGGGTAGAAAACTTTAATAACTTTCATCAGCAAAGGCTTGTGGAGGTAGCGGAAGGCTATCTTGGCTAAGGCTAAGGGATTTGAACGATGAAAGCCATAGCAACCACTGCTGTCGAAAAGCCTTGGGCAGAAATAGTCTGTTTTTTGGTAGTGTCAATTCTTCTTAGTCTCGAGACACACTGTCGGCTGCAGAAAGCGCTTTTCTTTCAAAAATCGACGTAAAATAATTATATCCGTTTATTTCAAATCTTTCTGCACGTGTGTATGAAAATATTTGACGATTAATACCGCGTTTTTGAAAATAAGCCTTTTTTATAGCGCCCCCTGTCTCTCTTTTTAAGTAACTGCAGAATGCCTACCTTTCAATTAATTGAGCAACAATTTCCTGCATATCTGAGTATATGGGCTCTATGCAGATATGCAGTAAATAAATTTCTTATACAAAACAAATGCAGAAAAAACAAAGAAGTACTTACTTTCGCTACTTCAACGCATACGCTTATTACAAGTAATCGGACTGCCAGGGTTGCATTTGATCATACAATTTCTATATTTCGGTCTACCTGTTATCGAAATTGATTTTCTTCAAAAGAATGAGCTCGTTAATTCCATTCAATTTACTTTAACAGCGTTGAGCCCTTACGGGTATTGTGTAGTAGCCAAGTATTACAGTAAGAAAAACGAGCTAATAGGCAATTCAACAAAGCTAATAGGCAATTGACCAAAGGCAACAACAACCACACGGCATACCAGGCAATCCACCACGATTCCACTTTGGGCATTGTTGTCGTCTCTAGAAATTGGGCAAGTACAAGCAGTTAGTTTTTTTAAGGGATTTTTTTTTCATTTATAGACAGAGAAAATCAGATATTATAAAGTTTTTTTTTTATGAATGATTATACCATTTTAAACTGTAGAATTTCTTTTAACATTTATTTTTTCTTTTTAGTATTAGAAAAATTCACGTACAACAAAAACTGATTTCCGAGTTTTTGGTCTTGTTTAACTTAGACGTGAGTGTGGCATCCATGGAGAACAGATAGTGCCAAATGGAACAAGTCAATAGTGCAAATCGATGGTGAAAATAGTAACCGACTACAATTTGAAAGTTTAGCTTTTAGAAATGAGACTTCTGTCTGCCTGATTTTTAAAGGTATCCCTTCGTTGTAGGGTTTTTTATAAAATTCATAAATGCTGCCCTAAAACCAAAATTTTTTGAAATACATAGTGGAATTATTTATTTTGACTTATTTAAGGGCATAAAATGTAGATTCTAAATATAAAAAATATAAAAAGTAGCCGCGCCAAAAGGCGTTATTCGAAAATTGAATTTTACACCCAAAACTCAGATGGCGCTTGCGCCAAAGACAGCATAAATACTTCTCTTTTGATCGGTAACATCCTCTACAAAAATTGACTAATATGACTTCCAGACTGTCAACTTAAAATCTGAATTTAGCTCCTTAAGTTGAATTTATAAAATACCCTTTCAGACTGTAAATTCTGAGTTTACGAGCTCACACGCCTGTTCGAACTTAAATTAAATGTTTGCTTTGATTGATCGAAAAGATATCGTGGTATAGTGGATAGGCTTCCGCCTTGGAACCCGAAAGGCTGAAATTCGAATCCGGGCGCAAACAAGATTAATTGGGGAGAAAGATATTTTATTTATTTTTATTATTAAAACAAACGAAAATTCATTTCACCTCTAAAGATTTGAAAAAAGAAGCAAACAGGTAATTTCATCGTTGTCAGAAAAGGTAGTGAAATGTAAGGGTTGTAGCAACGAATGCCTAAACTCATGAGTTTATTTCTGAATTTAAATACCCTAAACTCAGTTTAAACTCACTACTAAAGTCTACTTAAGGTACTAAATTCAGTTTAACGCAATAGTCTGGAAACCATATAAATCGGGCGATTTTTAAGGGTTCCTCCAGCTTTAGAGTCTGCCCCAAAAATCATCCCAAGCTTTCGACACATTTTTGCGAAATGAGTAATTTGAGCTTTGTTTTTGCCTCCGATTAAAAAATATATAGCTGTTTATCTGTGTAGGGTATACTATGGTCTAGTTCGCTTTACTATAACACCCTTACTTCTTTCATTTTGAAACATGAATTTTAAAAATATATAAAATCCTTTTATTTCGAATTATCTTGCTTTTTATTTGGTTTTACTATGTTTTAAGAATTCTTTTGAGTACTCGGTTCAGTATCGATAAAAGCTTTGCGCTTAGAGTATTTTTGCATCGCTGACGAAATCGTTCAATTTAAATGCAATATTATATGCCTGCCACACGTAGATCGAAATTGCTCAATTTCAGAACAAAATTGAAATTGCCTCAATTTCAAATGTCAAATTTGTTCTGAAATTTTTTGAAATTGCTCAATTTCGATCCACGTATGGCAGGCATATTAGTGGGACTCATGCAGCTTCGCAAATTTTGGGATATGAGAAATTTGTCACACAACTGTCAAAATTTATATGAAAATTTACGATGGGAAAAGTTGCGAAAGCATTTGCGGAGCTGCATGAGTACCACTATTGAATATTAATTTGCGAAGGTCGCAGATGCTCAAATGTACTCTTAAATGAAGGAGCATCTCTAATTTGGTGTTTCCAACTTCAATCTTATCTAAAAAGGGTCATAATATAATTTTACGGCATGTTTAAAACTCGCCAATTCTTCGACTTGTTTTTGGAAAATCAGCTGATTTTTACTCAACTTCGCCACAGAATTTGGAGCCATATAGCATTTTGGTAGGCTTTCTCATACTGTAATACTTGGTAGTAGCTACAAAAGAGCAAAACGAGTTACTAGGACTTAGGTTACCGCTATTTTGAAGCGTTCTCTCATTGAGTAGGAATGACGCAGGCAGCGATGCCAGATAGCGGGATTTTCCCCGACTTGCGGAATTTTTCGACCTGAAAGGGACGACGGTGAAAATTGACATGAAAACGGGGAAAACCCCTACAAGTCGCCGATATATATTTTTTTTTTATCAAAAAGTACCTATGTTTTCGATTTTTTTTTATCTATGCGATATTATAATAATAACACGGCTTTGCAAAATTGAATTTTCCCTCTCCTTTTGAGTTTGAGTAGAGGCTCAAGTAGATTTTGGTTTGCTGACCAATTGAAAAATATCAAAAAAATTCCATCACGGCATCTCGACACGCAATTTTTCATGGCATGCCACATGTCAAAGTGTAGATATTGACAATGGAGATCGCAAGATGGCAATTTACCCTACGCCTCGACATTAAATTTTTCATGGCATACCATCTGTCAAAATTATGTCTTAACATTGGCAATAGGTATTGCTAGGGTGGGCTTGTTTATGTTATGCCATCGGCATATGTGAAATGGCGACGAACAAGCTAATACGCTGCGCACGCGCACTCGATGCTTTAAAAAATATTGTGTGGCATATTAATATAATATTAATCGAAGAAGAAGAAAAGTGGAAAAAGCCGAAATTTTTGGTGGACCCCGTTTTTAGAAGGACATGAAATGCACAATTTGGAAACGCATCTATTAAAAGATATTTTGTGGGAAGATAGTGGAGAATTCCAAAATTAACTTTATAATGTCCGATGCACGCCACTCCATATTTTTTAGTTCTTCACACTTTGAAATTTTCTGCATAATGATTTTCAGCTATCAAAAAAGCAAAATGGCGCTCATTGCCAACTTCATGGCAAGCAATATTGCAAGACTTAAATTGCCATCTTGCGGTCTCCATTGGCAATATCTACACTTTGAAAGATGGCATGCCATGAAAAATTGGTCGTCGAGATGCCGGGTTACGTCTTGCAATATTACTTGCCATAATTTGCTTGCCATGAATGTGGCAATGAGCGCCATTTTGATTGATTGACAACTGAAATTCATTTTTCATAAGAATTCGATGTGTACACATCGTAGCGATGAGTTGTTCGTTTCGGATATTTTCAAATTAATATTATTTTTCACCTTTTGAATATTATTTTTAAATGAATGCCATTACAATACTTTAAATTAAAGCGATAAGTAAATTAATTTATGGTATTAGTTAAATAAGAAGCAGGGTTCGTATTTGAACACTCATGTTCAGATCATGTTCAAAATCAAAATGTACGTGTTCACAGTAAAATGCTCTATGCTCATGAGCAAAGTATTCTGATAAAACACATGACACATAATGCGCATGATTATGTTTCGAAAATCTTAAACATTGAACATGTTCGATCGAGAAGTGTTCAGTTCAAACAGCAAATGTTCATGTTCATGCAAGATTCTATTTGAACACGCTGTGCTTTACGTGTTTAATGTTCAGACGTTTTCATGTTTAATTCGTGTTCATGTTTAGCTCGAACAGAAAGTATTCTTTCTGAATAAAAAAATTTAATTAAAAATGTTTATTAAAAATTAAAGGAGATAAACTACACAATGTTTTACAAAAAGTAATGTGTCAAAAGCCAATTACTTAAAGTCTGCTTGAAGCAAAATAAAGCCTTCTCTGCCATTCTCTCTCGCTCACTCTGTCCATCACCTTCTACCGCACCATCTCCATCACACCCTCTCTGAATACTAGGAGAGGACTATTTTCGCTAGCGAAATAAATAGTCCAAAAGAGTAAAAATTAGAGTTTTGGCAAATTCGCGGATGATGGCCATCACCATCATTTAACCATAAGAGAGGACTAATTTGGGCTGCTAAATACACAATCCAAAACAGTGAAAATCAGGGGTTAGGGAATTTCGTGAATGATGGTCATGACCAGAGTGAATAAATGCTTGTTTTTGCATACGTCATACTATTTTTGCATATTTTAGTAGTGCGAGCTACTTTTTACTATTTTTGCATATTTTAGTAGTACGAGCTATTTTCTTGCCAAAAACTATTTTTTGTGCATATTTCCCATAATTTTGGTTAATTGTACTATTTTAAATGCATTTTCCTACCTAATTTCCGAAAAAATCAACAATGTTGCGTTTTTTTAGCTGATTTTATTTCTGCTTTATTGCTTTCCTTTGTCAATGACTCTTTTAAGGGCTGTGTCTAATGCTGGCGTATACGTTCGATCCCGTATTTACGCTTGAGTGTGCTTTAAAATTTTTCCCCCTTACCTCTTCAGACGTTGAACGATATTTTTCATTGTATAAAAACCTTTTTAGCAAGAAGCGCCAACATTTTTTGTTTGAAAATGTAAAAGTCATATATCGTCGGCTTAAAGTGTAAACCTGCTAAGTCCGCTTTTAACCGATTCCGACTTTTCGATGTCATTCGAAAGAAAAAAGGACACTGCATCGTCAGGCAAAAAAATCTTTTTTAATTTCAAATTCTAAATACGGAGAAATTCTTGATGAGTAAAACTGCTAAGTCCAACTGTGGTCAAAGTTCACAGCTAACACCAACAAGTGACTCCAAGTAGACTTTGTATGGTCCACAGAATCGAATTTAGAAGAGACTTCACATAGGAACAAAATAAACCATCCATATTTTGGCTCTCCTTCCCTACTTTGAAGTCTTGAAAAAAAAGTGTTTTTTGTTTACCCTGTAAAGTTTTGAAATTGTAAGTTAGTAGGTTTACACTTTCAGCCGACGATATTTTAATAAGTCCACTGAATAAAAAATAAATTTTAACTGCATATTTTTTGGACTATTTTCCTCGTTTTTTCGAGCTTTTTATAGCGCTTATTTTTGGGTTTTTTCGGGCTTTTTTTACTCACTCTGGTCATGACTCATGACCATCATTTAACCGGAAGAGGACTATTTTGGGTTGCTAAATACACAATCCAAAATAGTAAAAATTAAGGGTTGGGGAATTTCGCGAAATTTTCGACCGATTCCTCTTGCTCAATATTTATTAATAATATATACATATAACAATAATTTTAAAAAATTTTGAACACGTCTGAACGAAAAAAGGTTTTTAGAAAAAACGCAAGCATACACAATGTTCAATTTTCAAAATGTTCTGTTTGAACTGAACATGAACATGAATTGAAAATGAAAACGTCTGAACATTGAACACGTAAAGCCCACTGTGTTCAAAATAGAATCTTGTATGAACATGAACATTTGCTGTTTGAACTGATCTCGATCGAACATTTTCAATGTATAAGATTTTTGAAACATAATCATGCGTATTATGTGTCATGTGTTTTATCGGAATACTTTGCTCATGAGCAAATAGTGAAATGGTCGAACAAGAGCATGTATGTTCAAATAAGAAGCAAGATTTAATATAAACAAATAAAAGGATGAAATTCAAAAATTTAAGAAATTACATGTAATTTATCAACCCTCTCGGAACAGTCTTGCACCCGTCTTCGACGCTGGCTGCACGAGTTGAACAAATCGTTGACGACACTTGCAATACTAAAGCATAAAGCACAATGGCAGGCCAATTAATTTTGTCCAGAATATCAAATATCAGAACTGTAGCGCATACCTTTTCCACGATATATATATAACTTTGAATTGAAAAATCCACTTGCTTTTCGTTTCGAAAAGCAATAATGACTAGATTGATTTGAACTATTGGGTCAGGGAAAAATAAACTTCGGATTTAAATGTACTTAATTCCATAGTTCACCATGTTTATTGCCGCGCCTATAGTTTTTGGTCATAATGTGGACTTTTAACTTTGAAAGTGTTGTAAGTCCATTTTTCTATATCGAGAAAACACGTATTTTTGGCTAAAGTGAGAACACGCTTTAAGATTTAATGAAAAATGTTCAAAAGTCTAGATCAATTGCGGTATCTGCAAAGGTTTTATGGACACTGATAGTTAAATTAGACGTAACTGTATCCTCACTTGGTCGCTATTGTATGTATGTTTCGGATAATTTCAAATAAAATTTTTAACTAATATGCAAATAATATTAAAAACAATAAAAGGATAAAATTAAAAAATTTTAGAAATTATAAGAAATAATCAAATAATAGAGCTCAATTGAAATAACAAATTATATAAAATCTGGCATGCAGTAATTTTAAACTTTTATAGGTAGAACTCCATAATATATGTTTTTTTTAATAACATCCAAGGCACGTGCTCAACGTATTTAGTTTTTCATCGTCATTTCATAAATTTCGATGGCATAACATAAACCAACTAACCCTTGCAATATTGCCAATGGCAAGACACAAATTTCACAGATTATATGTCATGAAAACTTTAGTGTCAAGACGTAGGGTTAAAGTATTAATAAGCAATCACTTTTTAATACTCTAAAAAAATATAAGTATTATCATTTTACAATGTTGTTATGGTTTACCATGTTTAAAACTTAAAATGAAAGAAAATTAAAAATAAAACTCTTTCTTGGGGGGGTGGTTGGGGAAAATTAGTGCGAGATTTTAAAATATCTTTCGGTAGACACAGTTAGTTGACACACGTGCGTGGGGCCGCCTGGTTTAGGGGCCCGGGAGATTTTCACCCCTAAGACCCCCGATAGTTACGCCACTGCCAAGAGGCAACTAGAACTTTCACCAGAACTAAAGAACTAGTGCAAACGGGGGTAGATTTTCGTAAAGAGATCCGACTCGTATTGTATGAAAAATTTTTTTTTCGTGTCAGTTTTAAAAGTTGCAGTGATATTGTTATTGCAAGAAGCGTTGATACAGCGAAATCAAAAATAAAATCTATCTTTAAAAATAACATACCACAAATTATAGTGAATAATCTTTCAAAACGAACTAGTGTTTTACTATACCCAATTTACCCAATTGGTTCCCAAAGCACTAGTAAAGCGTTAGTTAAAGTGTACAAGTGGTGATTTTTAGCCCCCACGCTATGTTAATTTTCTATAGAATAATACATTAACAGGGGTATAAAGAAGAACCAGTACTGGTGGAATAAGAACTAGTAAAACGCTAGAGTTTAACTAAGTACTCGGACTTGCTGCAGGGATATTTTACAAGTGAAGTTACATAGGAGCTTTTCAGAGCCTGCTTGAATACCACTACTATTTGTTTACTTTTTGAAATCTCAGAACTTATGAATTCTATCACAAAACTAGAAAACTTTGCTAATTTCTTTAAGTTTATCAAAAGAGTAATAAATGTAACCATATAAATATCTGTATTTCCAGAAAATATAAACTTTTTTTCATGTTCGAGCATATCTAATTGCCTCTTTGATCTGTATGATAAGTATAAAAGTCCGTTCTTCAATTCGGGACTTAAAATTGCTAAAGTAACTGTTACGTCCGTTTAGAAATACCCATATTTGGAAGTAGTATGATTTCAAAATATTGGAAAAGTGGGCGTGGCAGAAAGGCGTTTTTCGAAAATCGTCTCCTACACCCGAAATTCAAATGGGACCTGAACGAAAGTTGGCACCTATGCCTCGTTTGTAGCCACAAACGTCCTTCTCAAAAATTTTTTTGATCGGTCTATTATTAAGGGTACCTTCAGTACTAGGGTCTGTCACAAAAATCTCAAAACTGCCCCAAAATCGGACTCTCGAAATATTTCAGTGAAACTTAGAATCTGAGCGCATATTTAAGCCCCTTATTACCTTAAACACCTGTTGATATTAAAAACAAGTAAGAAAGCTAAAGTCGGTCAAGCCCGACTTTGAAATACCCAGCGTCCCGACATTATGAGCGCACTATGTTTTGCTTCTCTATTTGTGGGCGTGGCAGTGGGAGGGCCACATAAATTATTTCCCTACACCTTTCATTCGCCTTGGTCAACCTATGTTGCGAATTTGAAGCTTCTACGCCTTTTACTTCGGAAGTTACGAAAAATCTTCATTTGTGGGCGTGGCAGGGGGAGGGCCACATAAAATATTTTCCTACACCTTTCATTCGCCTTGCTGAACCTATGTTGCGAATTTGAAGCTTCTACGCCTTTTACTTCGCAAGTTACAAAAATTCTCTATTTGTAGGCGTGGCAGTGGGCGGGCTACATAAATTTTTGTTCCTACACCTTTCATTTGCCTTGGTCAACCTATGTTGCGAATTTAAAGCTTCTACGCCTTTTACTTCACAAGTTACGAAAAATCTTCATTTGTGGGCGTGGCAGGGGGCGGGCCAGATAAATTTTTTGCCTACACCTTTCATTTGCCTTGGTCAACCTATGTTGCGAATTTAAAGCTTCTACGCCTTTTACTTCACAAGATACGAAAAATCTCCATTTGTGGGCGTGGCAGTGGGCGGGCCATATAAATTTTTTTCCTACACCTTTCATTCGCCTTGGTCAACCTATGTTGCGGATTTGAAGCTTCTACGCCTTTTACTTCACAAGTTACGATAAGACCTTATTTGTGGGCTTATTTGTGGGCGTGGCTCACGGAGGGCGGCGTCAATTTTTTTCCAGGATATGTTCCTTTTTGTAGTTTACCAGTACAACAAATATCAATGAAATGTGTTGAGTGGTTCGCTAGTTACAGGCATTTTACTGAAAACACATTATATTCATTTGTGGGCGTGGCAGTGGGCGGATGTCTCCCATTTTTACTTAGGATCATACTCGGATCCCGATATACCTGTGTGCCAAATTTCGACTTGATTGGTCCAGCCGTTTCGGAGGAGATCCGACCACGGACGGACGGACAGACGGACAGACGGACGGACGGACGGACAGACGGACATGTCTAAATCGATTCAGTTTTTGATCCTGATCATTTCTATATATATATGTCTATATCTCCGGAGCTTAGTTCTCCCTGTTACAAGATTCGCACAAAACTAATATACCCCGCTTACGCTGGGTATAATTATTGAAACATATGTGTCTGTGTCGGGTCTTCTATTGTCAGGCTCGCCTGACTTAAACACCCTTACTTATTTTTTCTACATGTATTAGGTATAGAGCTTTAGAGCGTAGAGCTCTTAACGTACGTAAATAAGAAATTTTGAATTGAAGCTAATATGGCATTCAGACGGCATCGAAATCCCGGGATTTCGGCACTTTTGAGGATTTCAGCCGATATGCAGTCGAAATCCAGCGGATTCCCCATACAAATCAATGTCAAACGAAATCCGCTCAGAAAATGGATTTCAATGAAATCCCAAGAGAAATCCGGAACAAACTGAATGCAACTCTGTTTTTTTCGATACATATCGAAAAAATGCTGCAACACTACTGTCAAATTTTGAAAAAACCAAAGTAAACAAACAGGCAATGCTGGCACACGCAAACGAAAAATTCCCTACAAACTAAAAAAAATCCCCACAATTCTTTACGTTTTTCCCTACCACAAATAACGTTATATTTTTTTTTAAATAATATGCCTCTTGCATACAAAAATGTATGAGTAGCCATGAATATGGTAGGCTAATATCGAACCCTAATTTTGTATGGGGACCCCCCTAAGGAGGGGAGATAGAGGGTAGGAATGTTTGAAGAAAATGTTTGGGGTAAAAAAAGAATCCCTAAGGAGGGGAGATAGGGTGTCAGTATGTTGGAAAAAAATGTTAGGGGGACAAAGTTAATGGGGGTCGGTCATACATTTGACTCCTCTAGGGGCACTCTGGGGCTAGTTGCGACGGTGGGGGGAATTTTTATAAAAATATTTTTTTTGTATGGGAGCCCCCTTAAGGAGGAGAGATAGATGGCATATTTGTTCAGAGAAAATATTCGGGGGAGAAAAATAATGGGGGTCGGTGTTATATTTTACCCCTCTAGGAGCGACTCTGGGACAGTTATAAAGCTTTTCGTGGATTTTTTCTCGTTTTAACCCATCTTTGACCCCGATGAGGAGCCATTTGCCGAGACCCCACCCTCCCCATTTTTTGGCTCATGCATTTTTATGCCAAACCTAACAAAATAAGAGGTTACAGCGTATCGAAAACTTGTTACTAAGAATCTCCATACAACACTATGTCACCCCTAATGTACATATACCGAAAATTTCACTAGGATATCTTTATTAACACCGGAGATATAAAGAGAAAATAATTGAAGAACCCAACATTTGCTCACTTCTGCTCGCCACTGTACGTACCACTCAAAAACTATCAATGGTCAATAGTTGAAAAAAAAATAAAATAAATCTCTAGCGATCTACAGTAAAATTTACAAAACGAAATTAATGTTCGATATGTTTTTAGTTGCCTAATTATATAAGATACAGATTTTAACAAATTCTAACATTTTGGACTCATATGTATGTACATGTATGATTGTATATGTATATTAGCACATAAAACTAAAGATCTTAGAATTCAAGACTGAACATTGTTAAACCCGCTGCAAGCATACATTTTGTATTTTACTTTCAAAAGAATCTTTTGCATAAAAAACTATACACAATTTCATTTTAGATTAACTAAAAAAGACGCATTTTCAAAATTTTTCACACAAAAGAAAATCATCTAAGAGAATAGTCAAAGAGAATAAGCAGACCAAACATGCAGCGAAGTAATTCTCTTTATTTTCATTTTGTGTTACTCAAAGATGACGATCATGGTTAAACTCAGCAAAGCGATATGGTTAAAAAATATGATATGGGTGCGTTTTTCGTTAATATATAGTTAAAATAGTTGACTTAAAATATTATTGAAAATTCAGTGATCATAAAATGTATAACAGGTTTGTAGATTTGTAACTGATGACATATATATATTTGTTTGTGAATGTGTGCATATTTACATCACTTGTTCGTCCCTAATTGACAGCCTGCATGAGCAGAACGCTTTTACCTATACATACATATGCTTACTAACACAATTCAAATAACATTTTATGTATGTTGGTATATGGTGGGCTTGGCTGCTGAAACTTACAAGATAGACTACTAAATGCAGATACAACGTAGTCACTCAATCGTATCGCATCTCGGAATTCACGCCTGTTTGCCTTGCCCTATTGCGTGTCGCCTTCTATACCCGACTCGCTTCCTTTCCAGGGTACAATGAGTTTGTGCGTGCGTGTGTAACGGGAAGAACCAAAATCCTCCATAAAAATATGTGCAGAAATGATCAGTGTCATCAAGAGAATTTAAGCCTTGCTCATCTCTCTACTGGTCTATCTGGGTATATTTTTCTTATAGATTACGCCTATTACACGATTATAAAAACGGCAAAACTGTTCTCAAATTGAAATTGTAATAAAATTTTAAATTTAAGCTTATTATAGGCTTTCATTTTTATTTCTAAAAATGTTTAACTTAGGTGTTGCAAAGGGACGATTTTCAAATTCGTTCGGATTTTCACATTTTTATGAATGAAAAAACTCATTTTTATTCATAAAAGTTTGAAAACTCCGAAAGTATTCGATCCGTCGGAATACATAATCAGGCCGATTATCTAAATATATTACGGAGTGCGGAGCAAAATAGAAAAATTATCTGTTCTAAAATATAAAATTTTCAGTATGGGTACATATTATGATGAAGTTTGAATTTGGTTATTATATTCAAGAAGTATTTAATAAGGTGGTGGTAGTAATAGAACAACAACAATGTAAAAAAAAAAAAACTCGGAAATGCCAAAATCAGCTCGTGTGTTTAATTTTGTTCAATTTAAAAAAATATTAAATTTTGCTCAAAAATCCAAGCGAACGAATTTCAATAAAAAAATTGACAAGCCGGCGAGCCGATGGCCCTGGGCTAGAGCTCCTAATTAAATATTGTGTAGTATTTAAGATACCAGATATATATAAATAAAAAAATGTAGTAGAAAAATTTACAGTTCCGAGTTAAAAAACAGTAAGAAGAGCAGTTCCTTTTTCCCCAACCTAGTTAAATATGCCTTGTTTGTATTTTTACCAGGTTTGTTTTTTGAAAACCCTGACAAACGAGAGGATATATTTTACTAAAGATGGTATTATTACAACTGAAAAGTTTTTTTTAAATACAAAAATTAATTTTGTGACAAATATACTTCGGTAGAAATTTCCATGAATACTGTCCCACCCGTGACATTCATTTTCTTGGTTTTAGCTCATAATAATTGAAAAAAAAAAAAGAACTTGATTCTCCAGGATCAAAAATTTTTAAAACGTTAAACAATTGTTATGCACTGAAATTACATAGTTTGTGCTCAGAATGGCTGTCACGGGTGGGACAGTTTCCTGTGGAATTGTCCACATATATAAATTTTCAGCAGCTTAAGGGGTTTTCAAAATTTAAGGAAAAGTCTCTAAAGAAATATCTACGGTTGAATACTCATATCAATGAATTGAAATAAAAATTACTCTTCAATTGTTGCCAAAAATTTTAAGAAATTTGTTAACCTGTTTTTTGAAAAATCTTATTTGTAGGATTTTTTTTTTGTTCAAAATTTATGAAAAAATCTACACTTCAATGAGCTGTCCTAACTTATGGCAACACTGTGTCCATGGTATAAGTTATTTTAACTTCCGCATGAAACGTACAGAATCACAAAAAAGCATTTAATATGTGCACCTACAGCAAAAATAAGCGTTACCAGAATTTTCATATTAACCAAGTCCTATTTAACAGGGTTAAAAAGGGGTTGTACATAGAATTTTATCGAAGTTATTGGCCTATTTTACTAAAATTCAGATTTTTATCGAAGTTATTGGCCTTTTTTTACTAAAATTCGAAATGAACATTAGAGAGCTATGAGGAAGATAACTTGATTGTCAAGTTTAAGGCACACTGATGTTTTTTTGTGAAATTTCTTTCGGATTTTGCTATTTGACTTATTGATTTTAATTTGATAAACAATTAGGATATCCCCTTAAAAGTGAAAAGATTGAAAAAACCGAAACGTGTTAAAAATTTATCATAAAAATATTTAATTCATTCAATTTGGAGCTAGCATTCTTGGTTAAAGAGTTTTCGAGGCAAATACGCGTTTAAGGGAAAACATCTAACATATTTTCGGAGTTAGGCCCATCATATATTTATTATTAAATTTTTAACTAAAAAATTTTTAATTTTAGGTTATTTCGAAAAATTTTACTATTGGGCTTTCAAAAAGGGCGATTCCTCATCGTTTTCTAGTTACGTTGGGGTTTTACGTTTTGTTTTGCAGGAAATCTTAGTAGAAAATGTATGTAGTTAGTGTGTTCTCCGGCTGGCCCGACTATAATACTCTTATTGTTTACACTTGCTCTTGCGCACCTCTCATGTGAGGCATTTTCGTTCTCTCTGCACTGCAAGAGACGACTCAGTTTCGATTGTTACTGTTTATATGTATTATAAAAAACAACACGATCAGTATCAAAAGATTTTGAGAGAAAAAGTGGTTTTATGCTCTCACAATGTAGTAAAGAGTTTTTTTTATTTTTCAACCGCTTGTTGCCCTTAATATGATTTTGTGAGAACCATGTATAGGAGCAAGAAAAAGGGAGAGACTTTCTATAATCAGTTTTTTTCTGGTATTCCATGTAAATATCTTTACAGCAACCTAGGAATCGGACTGGTGAAAGAACTTGATTGCAAGAAAAACAGATTGTCTATTCCGAGTCTTCTGAAAAAAAAAAAATTAAAAAAAAACCGGCCCCTACGTTATGACGCGTCATCACTGACGACGGCTGATTGTTTTGTTTCATAAAGTAAGGAGTAAGACTCTCGTGAAATTTACTAGGCAGTAAATGAAAAAAATTACTGTCGGGATAAAATTAAGTAAAATACAAGTAAGGGTGTTATAGTCCGCCGAGCCTGACAATAGAATACCCGACACAGACACACGTGATCAAATAATTTTTAATATCAAGAAGTGTTTAAGGCCATACGTGGCCCCATATACCGACTTTTGCTAAATTTCTTTATGAAAACCGCCCCTTTTCCACGCCCAATTTTCCATTTTTTTTTTTTTTTGGAATTCTAATCAGAGGCTTATATATACGCTCAAATCCTAAGTTTCATTGAAATATTTGGAAAAAGTCCGATTTTGAGGCAGTTTTGAGATTTTTGTGACAGACCCTAGTACTGGAGGTACCCTTAATAATGGACCGAACTAGAAAATTTTTTGGGAGGATGTTTATGGCTACAAAGGAAGCATAAGTGCCAGCTTTCGTTCAAGTTTCATTTGAATTTCGGTTGTCGGGGACAATTTTCGAAAAACGCCCTTCTGCCACGCCCAATTTTAAATATTTTGAAATCGTATTACTTGCCTTTAAACATGTTCAAATATCAAATTTCATCAAAATATGTTGAAAAACTTCGATTTTAGAGCAGTTTTTGTGATTTTCGTAACAGACCCTAGTACTGGAGGTACCCCTAAAAATCCGATTGTCCGATCGGGTCCATTCTCGAACTTGTTCTTACTCATGTCCCCGTGAGCATGCATACCAAATTTTGTCAAGATAGCTCAACTCCTTCGATAATATAACTGTATACAGACAGACGGACGGACATGTCTAAATCGAATCTCCTGGAGACGCTGATCATTTCTATATACATTTTGTATGGTCTATCTCGACTAGTTCTGGGTGTTACACACAACCATAGAAACGCAATATACCCTCGACACAGAGTGTGTCGGGTATAATAAAAAAGCGATATAATTTTACTTATTTGGTTCATCGGTTATAATCAGAGTGAGTAAAAAAAGCCCGAAAAAACCCAAAAATAAGCGCTATAAAAAGCACGAAAATACCAGGAAAATTGTCCAAAAAATATGCAGTTAAAATTTATTTTTTATTCAGTGGACTTACTAAAATATATGACTAAATGAGGTTTTACATTTTCAAACAAAAAATGTTGGCGCTTCTCGCTTAAAAGGTTTTTATACAATGAAAAAGATCGTTCAACGTCTGAAGAGGTAAGGGGGCAAAATTTGAAAACACACTCAAACGTAAATACGCGATTGAACGTATACGCCAGCATTGGTCACAGCGCTTAAAAGAGTCATTGACAAAGGAAAGCCTTAAGCAGAAATTAAAACAGCTCAACATTGTTGATTTTTTTCGGAATTTAGGTAGGAAAAGGCATTTAAAATAGTACAATTAACCAAAAAAAATGGGAATATGCACAAAAAATAGTTTTTGGCAAGAAAATAGCTCGCACTACAAAAATATGCAAAAATAGTATGACGTATGCAAAAACAAGCATTTATTCACTCTGGATATAATATTTTAACTTATGTCTTGATTGCATACTGTTCGAGTTATTCGACAATTAACAAAAATTCTCTGGCGCTCCAGAGTGCTAGTAAAAAACTTCCCTGCTGTAATGAAGAGGTCAATTTGCCAAACAGGAGTACTCTGAGGTTACTCGAAATATGACTAGTCAAAATGTACAGTATTGTATGTATCTACGGAGATCTACGGCGGTGAGTTTCAGGATTTCTTTACGCTTTGTGCTTTGATTGCAAAGTAGAAAAGAAATTGTAATTGTCTGACTTAAGTTCGCATTCTGATCGTTGCGCCACCGAAAGGTAGTTAGCTGGACGGTTAAGACTATCGCTCAGCGACCTCATGGGTTGGGGTTCGATCCCTGGCTCGGGTGAGAATAATTTTTTTTTTATTACCAAGTTTTTTTTATGTTTATATTTTAATTTATTTTATTTAATAGTTAATTTTGAAATAAAAAAATTTTTCGCTAAATTTTTAAGTATTTTTTTTTCTATTATATCTTTTTTTTTAATATGTATTTTTCAATTAAGAAATTTTTGTAGTAAAAATTCTACTCGTGCGTTCCACAAAAACTTCAGCAACCAAAAACTCAAATAAGCGTTTTGATCAATACATTAAATTTGCTTGTTTAGCGTAATGGTTAAGGCGCTGACTTACCAACCCAGAGATCAGCGGTTCGAGGCTCGGTCAAGGCGAGAAAATTAAAAAAGTAGTGAAAAAGAAAAGATTAAAAAAAAAACAAAAGAGAAAAAAAATACAAAACAAAGAGGAGAAAATAATTTTTTTTTTTCATAAAATGTGCAAAAAAACAATTTGACCAAAAATTGACCCAACTGTATTTACTCCAGGTGTAGTTCATATGAGCAAAAACTGTGACTAGTTATTTTCCAATGACAGCTCAACGTTAAAAAAGACAGTTCAAAGCATTGGTTGGCAAATTAAGAGGGAGTAGTCCTGGTATTTTTGTGACTAGTTGGGGAGTAGTTGTAGAGTAGTTGGAATTACTGCAGGGTTTGAACGCGTTTTTCTCAAAACTACATGCACAGAAGTACAGTGACTACCACTCAAAATGGCCCACCTGTTAAATCTTCATTTAAATGCCAATATCTTGAAAAATATAACCGTTACCACAAAATTGTTTGAGAAACATAACAAATTTATTCAACTTTGAACATAAGACACTTAACTCTGTTCATTTCAAACAAAAAACTTGGAAGTTATAACAAAAATAAAAATATTCAAGCGTTACTCAAAATGGCCCACTTTGCTTTTAAGCGGGATAACTAAAATAATTTCCAAAAATTTGTGGTTATTTTATTAAGTCGGATATCCGTTTTGTTAAATATAATAAAGGTTTTAAGTCGGGTTGGAACGGATTGGACTAGTTTTTTTTTTTTTCATTCCCCGGGTTAATTTACACCGACGCCGATTTTAAGGCAGTTTCAAGGTATTTTACACTACTAGTGTAATGTTTTTGGATTTTAACCTCTAATTTTTGCAAAAAATCCTCTTTAATGTTGAGACTGGATGAGTGTGGGGGCATCTGAAGCACTCTGGGATAATTTTATAGTCACCGTTTCTTGACGTTTCCAGCAATATGCTCAGGCCCATTATCTTAGTAGAAGTGATGTGTCCCTGCTATACTTAACTTCCGTGCACTTTCGATTAAATTTTCTCGTAATATTTTCGAATACTGATTTTTTTAATTAAAATTAAAAATTGGCGCCTTTGGTGCCTTTTCAAGTTTGAGGCGGCTTCTTTGAAGTTAATAAACTAAACCCGCTCTGCTTAAAAGCCGTTTTCTAGGAAAGAAAGTTGAAATTTTCAAATCCTAAGGGGTCTTTATTTTTCATTTCTAAAGAATGAAGACAAAAATGACGGTTTGAAGGGCAACACATATGGGCGATTCCGAGACTGGAGGCATTACAATTTGGAAACACATTTTGCTTATAAATATATCTCCTGTTGCGAATAAAAGTTGATTATTTCTTGCGTGCATATGACACAAGACGTTAAAACACGTGTTTTATGTTAATAGAGCGTTTCCATATGATATTTAATACGCATTTAAGGAGGATTTCATGTTTAGCAGCTCTAAACATCATTTTTTATGCTTGTTTTACCATACAAAAGCCATATAGAACTACAGGTTTAACACTTCTTCTTCCTTATCCCTGCTGTGTTAGAGCTACGCTGCTTCAACAAAGGCATATAGCATGAGGAAAAGAGAAACATGCTATGGCAGCGAAATCATTAGCAATGCTGTCAGTAGCGTAACTTCACTTGCGGGGCCCGGGAGAATTTTTTTTCGTGGGCCCCCTCTATCCATGGCAAATTAAAACAAGTAAGAAACTTAGCGGTCAAGACACTTTGAAATATTACTTGGACATTTTTTTAGTCGAATATTTTTATGCATTCGCATCATTGGCCCAGTAGATGCAACATAAAATATCATAACATTATTGCGTGAACTATGTTGCGAATTGAAATCTACGGTTTTACTTCGGAAGTTCCGAAAATTCTCATTCATTGCTTTGCCACAGTTACCATTACTAAAATAACTACTTTCCCCGATTTGTGCAAATGATCCTCGACATAAATTGACTTTCAACCTACTCAATGCTTATACCACCTTTAAGCGTGGGTATATTGCCGATGCAACAGCTTTACAAAACTAAAGACTATAACGGTAGGGTTGTATAAGTCGCTATATTGATAAAAAGCTTTTACTTCGGAATTACGAAAAACTTATTGTTGTGCAAGGCGTTGGGCCAAAAAAAAAAAATTCTACTCTTCATTTGCTTGGTGAACCTATGTTGCGAAATTCGAATTAACGCGCTTTTATTCGAAGTAGAAATTCTATTGGGGCAGTCAAAAAAAAAAAAATTTTACCTACACCTTTCATTTGCTTAGGAACCTATGGTGCGAATTTGAAGCTTCTACGTTTTTACCAGTTATACCCAATTTCCTTGTTGCCATCTAAAAAAAGCCTTAGTTCAAGGATACAATTGTGATTTTAGTCACACAAATAACTTTTCAATAATTGACTCAAGTTAGCAAGCATTTCTGAAAACAATTATGATTATGGCTGCAGTGGGCGATGTCCCAATTTTACTTAGGATCATATCATCCGATAAGCCTGTGTCAAATTTTCGACTTGATTGTCCACGTTCAGGGACCGTAGGACATCGGACGGAGGGACA
This sequence comes from Chlorops oryzae, assembly GCA_020466095.1. Taxonomy (NCBI): domain Eukaryota; kingdom Metazoa; phylum Arthropoda; class Insecta; order Diptera; family Chloropidae; genus Chlorops; species Chlorops oryzae. The sequence goes on along the minus strand of CM035808.1, from coordinate 88,360,681 downwards.
GAGACGTACGGAGACGATTTTGACAGACGGAAGACTGTCCTAAATTTCGTATTTGATCCTGTACATCATAATATTTTCATCGGACTAATTGCTGTTACAAGATTCGCACAAATATACCAAGCTGGTATAAAAGTGACAACAACATTATATCATTTGGGCAACATGAAGATATTTACAGAAATTTTACTTAGGATATTTTTTTTTCAGTCCGAAAATATTTTTATGCAATTTCGATCATAATGGCCCATTATGATGTCGATTTTAGAAATCATAATGAGCATGACGAGACAGATACTACAAGACGACACTTCCCAAAATCGGACTAAGACGGGTGAGAGGGACTTGTATAAACGACTTTGCATGTCACAATCTGATCTTTTGCCACAGTTAACACATTCATTTTCATAAAATAAACTCGACTTATTCACCACGATTTGTGTACAAATGAACTCACACATCGAATTACCCAATACTGATTCAACACAGCAGAGCTCAATGCTTATTACCCTCTAGGAAGCGTGAGGTATATTGCCCTGATGCAACTAGTACTTTCACCAAAACTAAAGAACTAGTGCAAAGGGGGGTAGGGCTTCGTATAAAGCTCCGACTAGTATTGCATGGAAAAATGGTTTTTCGTGTCAGTAATAAGAGTTGCCATTATATAGTTGTTGCAAAGAGCGTTGGTGCTCCGAAATAAAAAAAAAAATCTATCTCTATATATTACAATATTTTTGTAAATAAAACAAACACGAAATATAATTCGGTGTTTTTTAAATATTGCGTATTGGAGGCTCAAAAAATTTTAGAACAAAAATAACCAAAAAACCACAAAATATGGTCAATAATCTTTCAAAGGAACTAGTGTTTTACTATACCCAATTTACCCAATTGGTTCCCAAATCACTAAAAAAAGCCTTAGTTCAAGTGTACAATTAGTGAATTTTAGCCCACACGAAATGTTAATTTTGTACAGAGTAATACATAACCAGGGCTATAAAGAAGAACCAGTGCTGGTGGAATTAGAACTAGTAAAATGCTAGAGCTTAACTACTCATACTTCCTGCAGGGCTGTTGAACTGTTCACCACAGCAGTCGTTGACAAAACTCTATCTTTTTCAGTCGCACTCATGTAAACTGTTCTCTGTCTCTATCGCACCCGCATATTTTTATCATACCTACAAGCAAATTCAAAAAATTTAGAGAGTGTCGCTTGTAGTATTGTATGGCATATTATGACACTAGATTTTTTTTTTTTTTTAGCTTTAGGTGTAGATGTCTGGGACACAACTTAGGTCCACATATGCCAGGGTGTACTTCAAGCGGTCACTTTAATAGGTGCACGTAATAACGGTTTGTATGTACGAATAGATGCGTGATTTCCCCTTCACCACCGCCCTCAGACGGAGTACAGGCAAAGGATCAAAATGGCCTATTATGATGTCGATTTTAAAATCACAATGAAGCATATTATGACGCTAGATTTTTTTTAAAATTTTTTTTTTGAGCTTTAGGTGTAGATGGCTGGGACACAACTTAGGTCCACATATGCCAGGGTGTACTTCGTGCGGTCACTTTAATGCTATAAACAGAATAAGGGCGTAAGCGAATATTCGCCAGGCGAATACGCCGAAGAATTCGCGCGGGTGAACACAATGACAGCGAATGGCGAACTCATGTTGTTTTCAGAATTTCGAAAAACTATGATTGAAAATATAAGTCATTGCCAGCAGAAAGTACAAACCCTCATTTTCGAAACAAAATCTCAAAGATTTTATACAAATGCATATGTTTTCTGATGTGTAAATTCTGCGATTCGCCAGTCGCCGGCGCTACCATTAGAATTAGAGCTATTGCGGCGTTTTGACGCGGCGAAATTCGCTGTGTTGTGGGCAACTTCGTATGACCGTGTGTATTTTAAGCAACGACGTCGAGCGAATATTCGCTGACGCCCTTATTCTGTTTATAGCATAATAGGTGCACGTAAGAACGGTCATTCAAGCATATTTCAGTTGATCGGTGGTAGTCCTCAGCAGAGGAGATGACATACGCCCGTGACGCTACCAGACAGCTGGCCAAGTTGGTATATGAAGTATATAACCGGAACAGTACTTTTCTTCGAATTATGTGGCAATGATATGCCACTGGCAGATAGCCACGAGAAGACGGTTTTTGCTACTATATAAAAAATGATTACTGATTTTACGTCTATGTAAAATAAAGAATTACCACGAAAAATTAGCTTCATCCACAAACCTTGCAAGTTCACACCAATCATCCAAGACTCCCGCTCTGAGGAAGTCGGTTCGATTATCATACTTTTTAAAGAAATTAAACCTTTTCCTAATTTCAGAAAAGGCAGGGCACTCAAAAATTTGATGTTCAAAAGATTCGATTTCTCCACATGTGTCACACATGTTTGAAGAGACGGCATTAATGTTACAAAGAAAGATTTTATCGTAAGTGATGACTCTGTTTAGCATTTTAATTGATTTTGACGGAAGAGGGAGTTTGTAAAACCAGGGTTTTTTTGGGTTGGACAGGAAAGGCCAAACCATAACCGGAGGCTTTTTCAAGTTCTTCCTGATATACATCATTCAGCCATTTGTTCTTTATCCTGTTTTCAATGCTCCTAAGAGCTTCGGAATGCGACATAGGAGGATCGATGGGAAAACCACTGTCAGCAGCCTCCCTTGCAAGACAGTCTGCTTTTTCATTAAATGAAATTCCGATATGACTGGGCGTCCAAATGATTTTCGCTCTTATACAGCCAGCCGAAGCCAAGATACTGTGGATACCCGCAACCAGGTAGTTGTTCGAATCTTTATCCATAATCAACTGACATGAGATTAGACTGTCAGTGAAGATGGCAACTTTCTTATATCAATTAGACTTGGCAATCTTTGTCACCATATAAATGGCATACAGTTCAGCAAACGATGATGAGGTAACGGCTGGAATCTTATACTTGTATGATCTATTTTTACTTATGTTAAAGACAGAAACACCAGACTGGTCAGAGCCAATCGAAGCGTCTGTAGCGAAGCACACAAAGCCCTGCGAATGCAGATCGTTTAATTTTTGTTCATAGTCGAGGCGGATATTGTTCATATTAGGACCAAATTTATTACCCGGGAATGATTTTAGAGTGACTTCAATCCTGTCATTGAACGTAAACGTTGATACAGCATCAAAGTTGTCAAAGATATCTTTGCATTTTGAGTATACATACGCATAGCTTGAGTTAACTAATGGGAATCCTTCAATGGCCTGGTAGAGAGCAGGATTAAACAGCTTGATTTTTAGAATTTCCCTCGCAGTAAGGAGCAAGGCTCGCTCACAAGGAGGTAGTTTATTGGCAATTGCATGTAGCAGGTAGACATGAGTCCTAGGAGGGAGACCCAGGCATCGTCTAATGAACGAGTGCTGAAGACGTGATATTCTATTGTTAATCGTCTTTGTTCTGCGCATTGTCGCTGCCGAACGACCATATTCAATTTTCGAGCGTACTAGAGATTTGTACAGATTAAGTGAGACTGAGGGGAGTAAACCAGCTTTAATAGGTGTGAGACATCCAAAAAGTTTAGAGTTTGATTCCGATTGTTTTACAACCGCATAATAGTGCTCACTGAAGGACAAACTCTTGTTAAGAAGGACACCCAGGTATTTCAAGGAGTCGACCTGCGGGATTTTTTGACCATTGAACATAACGTCAACGCATGGAATTTTACTTCTGTAGGCGAGCATCAATTTCGTTTTACCAGGGTTAAATGAAAGGTTCAGCTCCTCACATTTCGCCCCAAATTGATTGATCTTGTTTTGGATACCCAATAGAGTATAATTATGTGAATCACTCGAGTGTAAAATAATAAAATCATCTGCAAATTGGAACACGGATGTGTTCGAATTGGCGATATCGTGTAGTGACAAAGTGTATACGTTGAACAGAATTGGAGACAGACAGCTGCCCTGAGGAAGGCCATCAAGGACATTTACTGTGGCGTCACCCAACTTGAGCTTTCTGTAAGTGAGAAAGTTGATAATCCATTCAATATAGTGATTGTTGGTGTTAATATTGGCTAAATTACGCTTTAGGGGCTCAAGGCCAACACAGTTATACGCATTGCTAATGTCAACCAAAAACAGAGCAGCTTTTTTCTTTTTGGACTTTATAATATTGATTTCGTGAAGAAGATGATTTATGCACATAGACGTTGATTTATTTCTCCGATACGCATAGCATGAATTGGGTAAAATGTTGCGGTTTTCAATGAACTGGTCAATCCTATTTTTAAGGAGTAGATTCAGAATTTTAAGAAAAACTGAAATCAACGAAATGGGCCTAAAGTTAGCGATGTCTGAAAGATCCCTATCCTTCTTTGGAATGGGTACAATCTTGATGATTCTCCAACTCTCCCTTATCTGATTTGAAAGAAAGGCATTATTGACCGCATCCAGCAGACCAGACAGAGATTCCTTGGCGAGAGCCTTTATCATGAAGTATGAGTTCGGAACCTGATTCTTTAACATATTGAGAAACCGACAGTTATTATCTTGCATCCAAACTGAGCTGAGTACGGAAATCACCTCTAACCGCTTTGACAAATTTCCAAGAGTCATTGGAATTGGGGGAGGAGTTAAGTTCTTTGATTTTTTCTGCATATGCCAATCGTTTGCAGCTTTTAACTTTTCTTTTCCATAAGTTTTTGAGTTTGATGTACTCAACTACGTTTGATGGGATGGCAGCATTACAAGCTATTTTGTATGCACGCTTAACTTTACGAAAGATCACTCCTAGTTCCTCATTCCACCACATTTTAGGTCTTCTGTTCGTACTCAAGGAAATCGTGCAAGCTTTGATTGTGTCCTGAATTTTACTTTCAATGTTTTCAAAGCACGGCAACAGCTCAAGGTGGTTCAGTTTATGTATAAGTTTTTTCTTGCATAGAAAATGGTTGGGAACGCATGTAATCGACTCGATCTCAATGACAACTGGGAAGTGATGGCTACCACCTAAGCGGTAATCCAGCACCTCCCAGGATACAGCAGCATGTGAATTCGAAAAAGACAAGTCAATGATAGACCCATTTTTGCCCAGTACATCTTTCTTGAACGTGGATGAGCGGTTATTGAGACATTTGAAATTGGAACCAGTAAGCAACTGCCAGAGTGCACAGCCTTTGGGGGTGTCAACAGAATTGCCCCAGGCCTTGCATCTAGCGTTGAAGTCACCCAGAATATATACATTTTGATGGAGGCCGACAAAACTAAAGAGATGGTCCATCGTGGAGATAAAGTCCTGTGTAGCCACGATTGGTTCAATGTACACACTGCAGATGGTCAGATTTGGGTTAAGATTTGAGGTCTGAACAATAACAATGTCATGAATCGAGACAAAATTCAATCTATTGATTATAATCGAGTCTTTGAACACGATGGCCGTACCACCATATCCATCAGCACGTGTTTTCTCTACCATTTTATAGTTGCAAAAGTTTCTGTGACTTGCAGCACCATGTGAAAAAGTTTCACTGAGTGCACAGAAGTCTATATTATTGTTGTTTAAAAAGAAATCTAATTCATCAAAATTGGCATTTAACGATTAGATATTATACTCTAATATCTTCATTGTTGCTCATTTGGGACTGCTGATTAATCAGCTGAAGATCATTGTATAATAAGGCAGAATTGCACATTGTTTTTATGTTGTTAATTTCTTTAGTAAGAGACGGGTTGTTAAATTTAACTATTAAAGATTGCAGAATGTTCGAAAAGGTGTTGAGAAGGACCTCAACGTCGTTAGAAGTAAGGCGGTTGGTATGAGCTATGGCAATATTTTTGGCTTGTAGCGTAGCCTTGGGATGGGACGAGATTCGGGAAGAAGGCAACGATGGGGCAATAACAGTGATTTTTTGTATTGCTTGGACATTGTCCTTGTTGATAATAGACCGTGAAATTTTTCTTTGGCGTACAACTTGGCTGTACGATTTTTTTTCTTAGTCATGGCTCGGTTAATAGCCTCCTCATTGTCGTGTGAATTACTTTCTTTAACAATGCTGGGAAAATCTGTCTCATCAACTTCAAGCAAACAGAACCTGTTGCTATTGTTGAATTCCGGGTATCTTTCCACAACTTACCTTCTCGAGATTTTTTTAATAGCCTTGACAACATTAATATTTAACTCCCTGTCCCAAACGGGGCATGAGTCTTTGTTTTTAGCTGTGTGTTTCTCCGATCCACACAGAATGCATTTCTTATTAAAACATGGGGGACAACCGTCACCTTTACCACATTCTAAACATCTCTTATCTGATTTACAGGCCTTCATTGTATGACCAATCCTGCCGCACTTATGGCATTGCTTAAGTGGGGGAATGTAAAGGTCGACCTGAGTATGTACGTAGTTAATAACTATAGATTTAGGTACTTTATTACCAAGAAAGCCAATTTCAATTGTCTGTGTAGGGATAAAATTATTAGGGTTGTCCATATCACGTCTCTTAAATCTTTGGACGGAGGTTATAGTATAGTCAGTCTTTGAGCATTCAATGATTTCTTCTTCACTTAGGTTAAGAGGAACCCCCCGAACCACACCATATGATTCGAACGCTGAGCGAGGGATGAATGCTTTTATGTTTAAGGCAACCAGTTCCATGGTTTTAACACAGTCATTGGCCGCTCCAGGATCCTGAAAGAAAAATTTGGTTGATTTTTCTCTCTGCGTGGGCACTCAAGTCGAAAATTTATTTTTTTGATACTATGATAACATGGTTTTGCATGGTTTGAAAGATGTTTCTTTATGCTATGACCCGAAGCCAAAATTTTCGATTTCGTATTGAAAATGTGGAGGATATGTTACGAAATGTGAAAAAATTAAGCTCTAATTTTTAAAGTACATGTATTAGTAAATGTATTAGGCAAAAAAAGATCGAAAAGATTTTAATGATCGCGATGTCAAAATATTTCATGTAATTTGAAAACTATTCGAGCTTAACCGCTTTTGCACCTTCCACCTATGGGCGGACATGGCCATAAATATATGATATGGCCATATAAATGTTAATGTTGTTATTGCACTGTAAATATTAATGTTACATAAATGACAATTTAATTTCATAATCTGTAATAAATTTTTGTACGGTGTATTCAACACAAACATAGCAAAATCAATTTGGATCATTCAGACATTTTCGTTTTCACAAATTCATTTCCACAAGGACTGTTTTTTTAGTCAAAATTTTTTGTAAGGTATAAAAGGGAAAGTAAAATACTTGATCAATTGTACTTTAAAAAATAGAGCTTAATTTTTTCACCATTCGTACCATATCCTCCACATTCTGAATCGGAAATAAAAAAATTTGGCTTCGGGACTTAGTATAAAAGAAACACCTTTCAAACCATGCAAAAAGAATATATAAAAAAAATTTTTTCATGCCATAAAAGGTCAAAAAAGCTCCAAAAATCGAGGAAAAATTTAAAAAATTCTCATTTTATACAATTGGGAAACTCGTACGGTAAAAACTTCAAGCTCTATCTTCATAAAAAAGGTGTCATTTGATAGACCGTGATATTAGCTTTGATACGATATCAACCTAGATTTGTTAAAGAAACAGTATTATATATATATTTCCTTAAAAGCCTTATTTTTGATATTACCAGTACCACCCTTATCAGTAATAATGAACCAAACGAAAATATTCAATTTGTTGGCCTGTGTAATTTGTTGGCTTGTTTGGAGAAATAACCGAAAATTCCCCAAAATTTTGATTTTTAGTGGTCGCAGGTCAACCAAATATAAACCGATTTTGTTTTTTTGCGGCTTAAAAAAGTGAATGTGTTCTCTATTAAACAACTTTCACACTTGAATCAAAATGGTATTTCATATCAGGAGTGTCACGGATGTGGTTTTTTGACATCCGCGGATGCAGATGCGGATTTTAAAAACTCACATCCGCGGATGCGGATATGGTTGTTACTACGAAATGAAACTTTTATGAAAACAACATATAATGGAAGTAATTTGATATAAAATATATATATACATATATACATCAAGACATATAATATATGTAAATAAAATATGTATATACAAAAATTCCATATTTCACTTTGATGATGCTTCTCCAACGGAATACAGAATAACGCAAACACCCACGAAGTGATTGTCCGTGTTTAGATTAAGAGAGACACTGGAAGGAAACACATGAGAGTGACAGAGACGACAGACATTCCATCTCCGTCTTTCTTTGTAATTGTAACACATTTTTGTCTCTTTCTGTTTTCTTGCACGGCGCTCACACGTATAACACATGCCTGGAATACATCCCATTTCAATACATGAGAAAAAAAGAGAAGCAATCATTGTTTTGGAATATTAAAAATATAACCCTTTCTTTTCTTCGCATGCCTTCTTCTACTTACAAAGTGTTTCAAAACATGTTTTCATACGTGTGAATGCCGAGTCAAAATCAGCTGTTTTTATAAAAACTGTGGCACACGTACATCCGCATGAGCTCCGCATCGATGAATGCGGATGCGGATGTTAAAATTCGTGCGGAAGCTCCGCACTTGCGGATGCGGATGCGAATATTTGCAACACCTCTGTTTCATATGTTGGAAATTTTAATACAACTAACCCAATCCCCATACAAATCACTTTTACATATTTCAAAGCCTCTCAAATCTTCTTCGGCTCATAACTTTATTTTTTTAAATTCTTTTTGCTTTATGAAGATATTTTTGAAAAGGTATGATAAAGTAAAATTTAAAACAAGTAAGAAAGCTAAAGTCGGTCAAGCCCGACTTTGAAATACCCAGCGTCCCGACATTATGAGCGCACTATGTTTTGCTTCTCTATTTGTGGGCGTGGAAGTGGGAGGGCAAAATAAATTATTTCCCTACACCTTTCATTCGCCTTGGTCAACCTATGTTGCGAATTTGAAGCTTCTACGCCTTTTACTTCGGAAGTAACGAAAAATCTTCATTTCTGGGCGTGGCAGTGGGCGGGCCACTTAAAATTTTTTCCTACACCTTTCATTCGCCTTGGTGAACCTATGTTGCGAATTCGAAGCTTCTACGCCTTTTACTTCGGAAGTTACGAAAAATCTTCATTTGTGGGCGTGGCAGGGGGCGGGCCAGTTAAATTTTTTCCCTACACCTTTCATTTGTTTTGGTCAACCTATGTTGCGAATTTGAAGCGTCTACGCCTATTAATTCGGAAGTTACGAAAAATCTCCATTTGTGGGCGTGGTAGTGGGCGGGCCATATATATTTTTTTCCTACACCTTTCATTCGCCTTGGTCAACCTATGTTGCGAATTTGAAGCTTCTACGCCTTTTACTTCACAAGTTACGATAAGCCCTTATTTGTGGGCTTATTTGTGGGCGTGGCTCACGGAGGATATGTCCCTTTTTGTAGTTTACCAGTACACCAAATATCAATGGAATGTGTTGAGTGGTTCGCAAGTTACAAGCATTTTACTGAAAACACATTATATTCATTTGTGGGCGTGTCAGTGGGCGGATGTCTCCCATTTTTACTTATGATCATACTCGGACCCCGATATACATGTGTGCCGAATTTCGACTTCATTGGTCCAGCCGTTTCGGAGGAGATCCGACCACGGACGGACAGACGGACAGACGGACATGTCTAAATCGATTCAGTTTTTGATCCTGATCGTTTCTATATATATATATGTATATATCTCCGGAGCTTAGTTCTCCCTGTTACAAGATTCGCACAAAACTAATATACCCCGCTTACGCTGGGTATAAAAATTGTATTTGAAGATTGTGGGAGGCAAAGTAAAAGTTAAAATTTTGATGTTTTATTAACTTTGAGCGCGATGTGCGACTGGAAGATGACAACCGATATAAAAGCTTTCTACAATATGGGGACTCATATAGGTGGCAAATCGTGCGCAGATCAATTTTTTGCGCATTTGTGAAACCGGAGCAATTTAACTGTCAAATTTTGTATGAAAAGATAACAGCCGAGACTTAGCAAAAGTGCTTTTTCTAATGAAACAATGTGCTTATCGAAATATGCAAAAAATATAACACAAAAATGATATTTTGAGAATTTTCTTTTGTTCAAACCGGCTTGATGTTTGTTTTGATTTTCATGCTTTTAAGAATTTGATAATTGAGAATCAGCTGGTTCGTAAAAAAATATTTGTCAAATTTGCACTCATGAAACTTTGTAAATCCTTCCTGGAAAATCTGCGCAAAGCTGATTTTTAATGCTTCATGAGTCCCCTTAACATTTTTTTCTTCTTAAAATGCAGCAACCTTGCGACCCCAAGCGTGTCAAAGTTGGGAAAAAAATCTACCCACCCTATTGAATATACACAAATTGCCATTCGCTTCCTGAAATGCTACAGCGGTCAATTCCCATTTCTTTTCCCCGCGCTTTGTTTGCATTCCACATGGCACACATAAAGAAGCCTGATTGCGGCATGGAAGTAGGAAACAAGACAACAATCTGAAGGGCTCGCGCACTCCCTGAAAGTTCAATAGGCATCAATACAGTCAACGGACGGTCTATTTATAAAAAAATTGTATCTGCGAGTGTGTATTTTTTCGTATACTATGCTTGATTTGATGCAACATATGCAGCGCTGGGATATTCATTTGTCAATGGTTAACATACCACGTTCTGTTCATGGAATAGAGACTAATTGAATTAAGATAGTTTTGCTAGAACGCAGCAAAGCTATAGAGTATGTTGCAAATGCAAAACAGGCTAAAGTTCAATGGACAGAAATAGGAAAGTCGCATCAGGAATCCTTTAGCCGTTACGAAAACAAGTTAAACTGGTCAAAAATGGTCTCACTCCTACATTTGAGGGATGAAAGTGTTTCATAAAGAATATAACTTTCGTGTTTAAGTACAGTAGACAAAATTTGCATCCAGCGAATGAAACCGTCACCGATACCGTTACCCTTTACCCGGTTTAACCCTTTAATTCGCCGCTACCGTAACTGCTACCGCTACATACAGAGCAAGCCGATTTGCTACTTTTACCGTAAGCGCTACCCACGCTAGTCACTGCCAGTAAAACCCATTTTACCGATAATGGATTAAAGCTGGTTGGCCCAAATTTAGTTTTTTGTGCATTTTACAAAACATTATATTTGTATATATATTTTTTTTTTTTTTACACTTCTCTGTACTATTTGTTCCCAGAAAAATGGGACCATTGTGACACCTAGAGATGAGAATTTTCAGCAATGGTATTGATTTTCGATATCGACTCTTATCTCACGAAGAATACTATTGTTAGTATCACTAAAATGGTTGCCTGCACGTAAAGCTGTCAAAAATACGTACTAAGTAAACTCATTTTGCAAAAGGTGAAATTTTTTAAACTAATAGTTAACTTCACAACTTTAACGAAAAAAGCATCCAGCTGCATATTTGGTAGAGGAAAAGGGTCCAGCTGATGCAGTGAAAGACACATCGCATCGGTATGAGCATGATACAAGAAAACAAGATAGCGCCACTTCAGTACCGCTATTTTGAGGCTCTCTTTGAGAGCCCAAAATTGAGTTTGTGACGTCACTGAGCGAGAAATTGTTGTTGTTTCCCATGCTACTCAAAAAAGTAAAAAGCCGGTTTAACATGGGAAACAACAACAACGAATCGCGATTTTGAGTTTGTGACGTTTCCTCTCTCAAGTGGCGCTATCTTGTTTTCTTGTATCATGGGTATGAGCTCAGGCGCTTCGCATCTTAAACTGTATCAGCAGGACACTTTTCCCCCATCAGATGTCAACTTATTAAATTAACTATTTTGTTTCCATATTTCAGGCATTGCTGCATCAAATATTTATAATTATACCCGACACACTCTCTATCGAGGGTATATTGCGTTTGTGTGGTTGTGTGTAACACCCAGAACCAGTCGAGATAGACCATACAAAATGTATATAGAAATGATCAGCGTCACCAGGAGATTCGATTTAGACATGTCCGTCTGTCTGTCCATCTATCCGTCTGTCTGTCCGTCTGTTTGTATACAGTTATCTTATCGAAGGAGTTGAGCTATCTCGACAAAATTTGGTATGCGTGCTCACGGGGACATGAATAAGAACAAGTTCGAGAGTGGACCCGATCGGACCATTTTTAGGGGTACCTCCAGTACTAGGGTCTGTTACGAAAATCACAAAATCTGCTCTAAAATCGAAGTTTTTCAAGATATTTTGATGAAATTTGATATTTGATCATATTTAAAGGCCAGTAATATTATTTCCAAAAATTGGAAAAGTGGGCGTGGCAGAAGGGCGGTTTTCGAAAATTGTCTCCTACACCCGAAATTCAAATGGGACTTGAACGAAATTTGGCACTTGTGCTTCCTTTGTAGCCTTAAACATCCTCCCCAAAAATTTTCGTGATCGGTCCATTATTAAGGGTACCTCCAGGACTAGGGTCTGTCACAAAAATCCTGAAACTGCCTTAAAATCGGACTTTTTCGAAATATTTTAATGAAACTTAAAATTTGGGCGTATATTTAAGCCTCCGATTATAGTTCAACAAAAATTGGAAAAGTGGGCGTGGCAAAAGGGCGGTTTTCATAAAGAAATTAAACAAAAGTCGGTATATGGGGCCCCTATGGCCTTAAACAACTCCTGATATGTCTGTGTCGGGTATTCTATTGTCAGGCTCGCCTGACTATAAAACCCTTACTTGTTTTTTTTTTTTGTTAATAAACACAGAGCGCCCATGCAGTTATAACAAAGGTCAACAGCGGTTTTGGTGCCGTGATTTCGTTCATTATTACGGATAAGGGTGGTATTGGTTATATCAAAACTATTTTTTTTATTTTTTCCTAGATGTAGTTTTGGAGCTACCATTAATTTTGTGTGACGTTCTCAGTTGTCTGGCTTTTAGGAATATATATATATATATATGTCAAGAGCATTATTTGTGGACCATCCTTCAATCCTATCCAAGCTTTGATGGTTGTAAGCACCGATAGCAAATATTACTATAAATTTTGGTCCTGTGCTTTCATCTTCGCTGCGAGATTTTTTATTAAACTTTTTTCAATGTTAAGCTCTATTTGAGGACTTCTACACAGAACGTGCTTTTAGGGGACTTCGTCTTCAAACAATACAATCTGCCCATAAGCTCTATACACCCATATATACACTTTCGACGTTAAGTATTCTTCGCGGACTTCTTCACAGCGTTGCCATATTTTAAACCAAAGCACACTATGTAATGCTCTTTTCCAGGACCTAGCTTAATTTTCCAGCAAAATCGAATTGTGTTTTCACAATTTAATACTAGAAAGACTTAGGCGGTAATATGACCAGAATCACATGTTTATTATAAGTAGTTTATTTCTACGATATAGCCAATCCATTGAAAATTTTCTTTATCTGACATATAATTTTATTCAAATTTTCATTGCCGATTTCATAAAACATAGGCATAGCAAAAAATCAAATCAAAAATCATCTATGAATTATTATGAAATCGCCTTCACCCTGCTCCTAGATGTCACCCCCAGCTATTTGTGAGAGGCGGGTTCTTGTTGCGTAGTGTGCACAAGCATACCGGCTGCTGCGCTCTTGTGGGTTTATTTAAAAACAACAAGAAACCCGATGAATCATAGAGGAGTGATGCCGATCCAAACAAAAATTTATTGCACACTTTGTGTTGAGAAATCGAGATATTAAATAGCCGAACACGCTATCTGCTCTGAAAAAAATCAAACAGTAGCATCGAATATATGCTACTCCTAGCCCACCCTACCATGACCCTGTAGATTTTAATAGTCAATAATTGACTAGCGTAAAAGGCCTCAATTCATTGAAAATAAATTCAAGTGTGTAGTACCCTTTCCGAAACGGAAAGCGATTCTTCGCCATTTTCCGTGTGTAGGTGTCATTATGAAAGATACAAATGGCATACATATCCGCGCACATGTGTGACGTGGTGAAAAGAACGCCCGTGTGTACATATGAATATAAGTTTGCCATACATTAGCATAGGTTTTTAAAAATTTCTGATATTATCGTGGTATGCCTTACATGTTGTACAATGTGGGTGGCAGCATGACAAACATCATTTCACTTTTGGACTGGAGGTGTGAGGTAATAACGTCGCGAATGAAAGAGGAATTGCTGGAGAGAGTTTTTGAGCTTCATCTTCCCATAGCAGCTGGTCAATAATAATATTTTCCAATATTTTATTTGGTTGACACGTTTTCCGCACACGTCCTTACAGGGCGATGTTTGTATACATGAACGTCAATGTGTACGCATCGGCTTTTTGATTAACATACTTCTTTGCCTAAGGAGCTTACATGCATACATGTATGCCCATGTGTATGTTTCAGTAGAACGGTGGCGCGGGTTGCATATGAAACGGCAGTTCGAATTCATTTTACTTCATGGCACGACTAGCCATTGTTTTGCCAGAGTAAATCGGAAATAGCTGTACACGATGAACTCAATGTATAGTGCAATTTTTCCGCTGTGAACAGTACACCTTAAAGTATGGTATTTTCAGCTTTTCACCGAAATTCAACTCTGTCTTCCTTTCTTTAAAAAAAAAAAAATTAGCGTTTCACATTCTTCGCATTTACCCAGCAAATCACGTTTCTGGAAAATTTTCCAAATTTTCTCGACACTTTTCCAGGAATGTATCTTGGTAAAGTTAAATGGGCATCGGGAACTTTATTCGAAAATACTTGTGTACATGTAGCAGCTGCTGTCCCTCTCCCGAAAGTTAATAAACATATATGTGTGAGTGAACGTCGAAACTCTTGTATTTGTGTTGGTGAGATTTCGAACCAGATTTTGCTGGGTACTTTACTACAACGTAGAACTCTTTAACGTACCGAAGCGATACACACTCAAATAAATTTGCATATTTGCTTGCAAGCACGTTTGAGCACTTGCAATACACGGTCAAACAAAATGTCAAATATTTACTCAAATATCACTTAATTTTGTAGTTTTGAGAACAAATAAAAAATATATTGCAAAAAGAAAATGGCATTTTTATTTATAAATAAATTCGTCTCTTTTTAATTTTTTTTAATATAATTTTTATCATATGTTTTAATTTATTTTATTTTGTTAAATTTATTTTATTTTTACGAATAATTTGATGAAAAATTCTTTCCATGCCTCATTATATGTCATTCGCATTTTCCGAGAGAAGGCTGGGCTCAACTGATTTTTTACACTGCATGTTTTCAAGCACCGCCATACACACTCAAATTTTTCTCAAACACTAGGCCACACCTCTAAAAAAATCAAAAATTTTTGATTTTCCTCAAATTTTTAGTCAAGCAAGAAACAATGCTTGCATGCAGCACCAAACACGCTCAAATATGCTGTGCTTGCAAGCAAATTTGCAAATTTATTTGAGCGCATATGGCTTCGGTTATAAAGGACTCAACGTTATTAAAGTGAATGCGAAGAAATTAAAGACCTCATTTTTCAAACAAAGGAGAGCAGAGGTGATTTTCTGACAAGCCAACTCAAACTTCATAAAGGGTCAGGCCACGAGAAACGTGACATAGTGGGTCTGGGATTTTGATTTTTGGACCTTGCATCCAAAGATTATAGCCGTTCATAACTCCCCACAATATATAAGAGAAAAATTCCCTCAGTTGTTGTTGTTGTTGCAATTTGAAAATCGAAAATTTGACAATTTTTCAATATTTCTCTTTTATTCATAATTTTATATCTAAAATAAGACTTGAGATAAATGAAAAATTCTTTCTTTACTCGTTTAAGAATAAATGAAGAAAAAAATTTAAATTCGAAAAATAGTATACACTGAAAAAAATTGTGCGTAAATTCGAATTTAAAATAAACATTTACGATTTGTATATAGAGCCGGAGCTAGAAAAATAACCAATTGTACATTATTATGTAGACCATTGAGCTGCGTTTCAGAAACAATAAAAAAAAATTTGTATTTCCAAGGAATTTCCGACACAGAGCGTTTTTTGTGAGACAACCTTCATATAAAAAGGCGCAAAACCATATGAAAAGCTTTTATTTCATGTTTGCAGACAACAAATAATATGAAGGTAGGAATAACAAAAACAATGTGTTCTTAAAACTCATTTAGTGCATAAGCACTTAAATGCTCAGTCAGGGGATGCAAGTTCCAAAAATATTGGGGGGGTGGGGGGAAAAAAATTGTATGCAGGGAACAATACGCAGTGTTTAGTAGATGTCAAATTTTGAAAAAGTGCAGTATATCTACTGCAATTGGAATAAAGTTCTAACCCGTCTCGGAATGGGAAAGATATCGATACTTATAGACAATCTTTGACACATATTTTGGTTGGATTGGGTTGGAACCAATGTTCGGAGAATTCTGCACGAATGTGAAAAGTGGGGTGGCACAGGCATGTAAATTCGAATAACCGGAACTTCAAAATTATAGTAAATTAGAAATATGAAAGATGATTAATCTCAGATGAATTATGGGGATTGCAGATAAAAGTGTGATATTCTAGAATATCTTTACAAACTTTTCAAATATTTCTTTCAGTTCCCGAAATATTGGGGGGGCATGGCCCCTCCAATAAAATTTTTGGAGGGGAAAAAAGTGCCTTGGGCCCCCATAGTTGCCGCGCCTGTGCTCAGTTCATGAACTTTTCATGCGTAAATAAAAGCTGCAGTGGAGAGAAACCGATTTTCATATGGTTATGCGCCTTCTTATATGAAGGTTGTCTCACAAAAAACGCTCTGTGTCGGAAATTCCTTGGAAATACAAATTTTTTTTTATTGTTTCTGAAACGCAGCTCAATGGTCTACATAATAATGTACAATTGGTTATTTTTCTAGCTCCGGCTCTATATACAAATCGCAAATGTTTATTTTAAATTCGAATTTACGCACAATTTTTTTCAGTGTATACTATTTTTCGAATTTTAATTTTTTTCTTCATTTATTCTTAAACGAGTAAAGAAAGAATTTTTCATTTATCTCAAGTCTTATTTTAGATATAAAATTATGAATAAAAGAGAAATATTGAAAAATTGTCAAATTTTCGATTTTCAAATTGCAACAACAACAACAACTGAGGGAATTTTTCTCTTATATATTGTGGGGAGTTATGAACGGCTATAATCTTTGGATGTAAGGTCCAAAAATCAAAATCCCAGACCCACTATGTCACGTTTCTCGTGGCCTGACCCTAAACAGCTATGGGCGCGGCTATTTTCGAAGAAAATAAAAATTCTCGTAAAAATTACATTGCACAAAAGCGAGTTGGAATTTTTTATCTGCGTCTTTTACTCTACTTATATGCGTAAAACCATGAAATAAAAAACAACGGGAATATTTTAGTAACTGAGATAAGCATTTGAAAAAAACTTTTTCCTTGCTTTTTATTTCACACACAATTTTTTTTACAGCAAGGCATACAAATATGTATGCAAGCCATCAATGTAGTGGTGGCCATACCTGTTCATTAAATATATATTATTTGCATCGTAAAAGTGCAATATGACTGTTTACGAATAATTCCGATCAAATAAAAACCACGCTCATTAATATCGTAAAGTAAAATGATTTGCTGTCCCCACAAAATATGCAACCCTATGCGTTTTATTACTTGTTTTTGGAGTATTAGCAGGGGCACATAAAATACGTCGTACGTCATCCGTCATTGTTTTTGAGTGACAGTTAAGTTAAACTACAGGGCTACATGTCAGCTTTATCACATTCGCTAAGTCTCCGTCAACGTAACGTACGAAAGTTGGGGAACTTTCAAATTTTGACGTACTTCGAGTAGTTTGACAGCTGTTTTTGCTTTTTTTTTTTTTATTAATTTTTAAAATCGTTTGATCATTTGATATGCAGCTTATGGCAATAAAAATGGAGGAAAAAATTAATTGAGGCTGCACAAATGTGTCCCTGAAAGTTTCATAAAAGCAAAAACGCTGATATAAAATCCGTCAGTAACTTATTGCCAACTTCTTCCATCGCTTTGTTTATCTCAGTCAAAAATGGTGACGGATTACGAACGACGTATTTAATGTGCCCCTGCTATATGCCTTCAAATTACGAAAAGACGTCGAAGTGTTTCTGGTTTTATACATGCGTTTGGCAAAGAATGTTTGCTTGCTGCTTTAGACCGCTGAGCCCATATATCTCGTATATGTTCCTCTGCTATCATAGTGATGCTACAATATTTGTCGTACATAGTCAGCATTAGTTCTGAGCAAGCAAAGTGGATTAAAAAGTCTGACGAAGAAAAAATTATAGTCCATTTTTTTATTTGGTAAAATGGAAGCAACAAAAAACCATTGTTTTAAACGTACCACATTATTTATCAATATATTACTTTTTTTGCGTTTGACGCATCTTTTGTTTTCTCTGATTACACAGCCACACAAAAAAAAATTTTTGGTTTGATCTGGGTATCTCACTACCTCTACCATATGTTTTCGGGGTCGCTGATTCCAAATCCGTTGCCCGTTTTGCTCCATCAGATCAGCATTTTGCCATAACCTCAAAAAACCTCAATTCGAGCTATTAAAATTTAATATCGTGGACAAATTTTTTTTTCGTTCTGATCTGGGTATCTGATTACTTCTACTATATGTTTTCGGGGTCGCTGATTCTAAATCCGATGCCCGTTTTGCTCCATCAGATCAGCATTTTGCCATAACCTCAAAAAACCTCAATTCGAGCTATTAATTATTTTGGGCCATTAGGGGGTTGAACGGGGTGAATAGCGGAAAATTGAGCGATCAAAATAAATTTTGAAGGTCATTTTTGGATTCAGCGCATCAAAATACATAGGAATAGGTGGGTCTATATTCTGGCACATGACATTTTTTTTTTTTTGTGGCTGTCAATAGCTCGAATTGAGGTTTTTTGAGGTTGTGGCAAAATGCTGATCTGATGGAGCAAAACGGGCAACGGATTTGGAATCAGCGACCCCGAAAACATATGGTAGAGGTAGTGAGATACCCAGATCAAACCAAAAATTTTTTTTTGTGTGGCTGTGTAATTAATAGCTCGAATTGAGGTTTTTTGAGGTTATGGCAAAATGCTGATCTGATGGAGCAAAACGGGCATCGGATTTAGAATCAGCGACCCCGAAAACATATAGTAGAAGTAATCAGATACCCAGATCAGAACGAAAAAAAAATTTGTCCACGATATTAAATTTTAATAGCTCGAATTGAGGTTTTTTGAGGTTATGGCAAAATGCTGATCTGATGGAGCAAAACGGGCAACGGATTTGGAATCAGCGACCCCGAAAACATATGGTAGAGGTAGTGAGATACCCAGATCAAACCAAAAATTTTTTTTTGTGTGGCTGTGTTATCTATCCAAGACTTTAGCTGTTCTGGTGTCCGTTTTTGCAAGAAGCGGGATTCATTTATGATCCTGTTACACTCTTGTAATTACGGCAACTTTGCTAAGCTTTCCAAAAATCCCAAAAAAATTTTCCACTGCCGTCTTTTCCTGATTACTCCAACGGACTCGCTTGGTTTTGCCAAAGGGAGATGCTGTTAGATTTAATAGAAGAAAATATACCTAGGGAAAAATTTGTGTCAACCAAAATACTCACTGCTTCGCCTTTTGGATCCAAAGCTAAATGAGAGATCCCGTTCTTCCACATCACACTCTGCACACTGCATCATCTATATAGCCTTCAACGTTTTCATCATTGCTTTCATCATCCTCCTCATCAAGGTTACTGCCTATAGCAGCCATCAGCAACTGTGATACTTCAGTTATCTCTTTCACAGGAACTGAAACATGGTAGATATTTTTATGTATCTCTTTATTGTGTCCCATAAAATTGGCTAGTCTATCTATTTGGCCTTCTTCGACATTCAGCATTGAAGTGAAAGTAGCAATGTGCTTACGAAGGCCCGTTCCTCGAAGTGAGCTGGGACCTCGAGCTTGACATTCCATCGAGAAGCGACGTAAAAGGGGACAGGCGCGAAGATATTTTTTTGTTAGTCCTTTTGCGTTCGGGACACTAAATATATATTCAGTATCGTCGCCAACTCCAGCGTCTTTTCGATTTTTGAGTATATTTTCTATACAGTGAACATCAAATGGGCTAAGCAAAACCGGCACGGTTCTATTGAGCTTCCCACGAATTGGTAATCAAACAAATTGGCTTGCAAATCGTTGCGTTGCTTCAGATAAGTTCAAGTACTGCTCCGTATTTATGTTCTCGTCAACTGCATCTTTTTTTAAAAAATTCTAACAGTTAAACGTTCGATTTCGCCAGCCCTACGTTTATTAAAAATTTGATTCAGGACAAGTGTACTTTCAGTGAGGAGATTCCATGCGTCTGCATCAAATTCTGATCTTAACACTGACAAGGAATGTGCACAGTTTTGTTTTAAACAATCAAAAAGCTTTTTGATATCTTCCCTACTCGGTATATATGTTTTCTTCAGGCGTTTTTTACTCGTTTGATCTTCAAGAGCCTTTTTATTAATAAGTGTAGGTATTTCTTGCTCCCACAAAAGCAAAAATCTGTCTACCTCGGATTTTTTAAGACTGTCTCCGTTCTTTATGCACTCAACACATAAACGCGAGGTTAAGCTATGTGTTACAGCTAGAGAGTTGAAGAACATAGTTTCAGTGTTCCACTGTGCAACTTTCCTCACACTTTTGATTATAACGTCGAAAAACTTCGGCTTAAAAGCATCCTCCAACCAGCGTATTTCTTCGTGAGAAAACTGCAAAAGTGCAATTTTTAAGCGACCAAGGAGACGTAGTTGAGATCGAATCATATCGTATTGGTGAGCAGAGCCATCACACAATCTGTTTCCAAATATAATCGCCAGCTTACCATATTTTATAGATCATGTCACATCATCTTCCCTCAATACCGGAAAAACCTTTCTCCGCAATGTATCATTTGCGAGCGCATGCATATATCCCAATGCTGATCTTCCAGATATCAGCACATCCTTTTTTCCCTTGGGAAATTCCTTATGGCATCTTCGAGTATGATTTCTGATTGTTGAAACCGCAAAAAACCCTTACAAATTTTGCAGCAAGTGTAATCCTCCGCCAAATTATTTGAACGAGCTTGCTTTTTTCGTGATACAATTAATATTCCACTGTTTACTTTGGAATCTGTGTAATGAATGAAATCTCCCCTCTTTCGCAAAACGGCAATTGACTCAGACCTTTCCGCACTGCCTTTGGGTAAAAACATCATTTTCTTTACCTCTTCCTCTTTGTTATGGATTTGCTCCAAGTGGCGCGGTAATTTCACAAACAGCTTTCCGCAGAAGCAACATGAATGCTTTTTAATTGATTTTTCTTCCGAAGCGATAGGAAACTTCATGTTGCGAATATCTCTGATACGAT